>VFFE01007215.1:487358-533763 GCA_008921705.1 Burhinus oedicnemus | reverse complement strand
CATGCTTTAAAGCCAGCCAAGGTAGCACTAAAGTGACAGGTTTGTTCTGTTGCTGAAAAGCTCCATTAGTGACTATTTGTGGTGTAAGAACCTGAAGTGGCCAGAGAGTGGACAGAGCTCACGCTAGTAATTGCATCCAGCTGCATTTTGTTTGCCTTGGGGATTAAGTTTTTTAGCCTTCTGTTTGACCTAACTTACACTGAGCAAATTTCATCCTCTGGTGAGCATCCCCACATATCCCCATTTCATCCTCCCTGAGCTGCCTGTACATGGAGCGGCTCTCCACCCCACCACCTGGATGGGAGCAGACGGAGGCCCTTCGACCCATGCACCGTTTCTTACCAAGTTGTACAGCTCAGAGCTCTAACACTGAGGGTAGATTTTGTCCTTGCAAACTCAGCAAGGGAATATGGAACGTGTGGGTGAGAACACTAAGATTCAAGGCAGATTATGGAACTTATCTGTGGACAGACTGACCACAAATTTTATTAGTGCAAAAAGGAGATGTCTTCACAGAGGTTTGGCTCAAATCCCCAAAGTACTTAGGTGCCTAATTCCTAAGGAAATCAATAGCAATCAAATGGCTAAATATCCTGCCTGTTACGTCAAAGTAGCAGAAAGAAATTACTTTACTTCTATCAGTGAAGTCCCATGACCTGGATGAGGGGACAGAGTGTATCCTCAGCAAGTTTGCTAATGATACCAAGCTGGGAGGGGTGGCTGACACTCCAGAGGGCCGCGCTGCCGTCCAGCATGACCTGGACAGGCTGGAGTGCTGGGCAGAGAAGAACCTAATGAGGTTCAACAAGAGCAAGTGAAGGGTCCTGCACCTGGGGAGGAAGAATGCTAGGCACCAGTATAGGCTAGGGGTGGACCTGCTGGAAAGCAGTTCTGAGGAGAAGGATCTGGGGGTCCTGGTAGATAGCAAATTATCCATGAGCCAGCAATGTGCCCTTGTTGCCAGGAAGGCCAGTGGAATCCTGGGCTGCACAGGGAAGAGTGTGGCCAGTAGGTCAAGGGAGGTCATTCTCCCCCTCTACTCCTCACTGATGAGGCCACAACTGGAATACTGATGTCCAGTTCTGGGCTCCGCAGCTCAAGCGGGACAGGGAACTTGAGAGAGTCCAGCGCAGGGCAACAAAGATGACTGGGGGACTGGAGCACCTCCCTTATGAGGAAAGGCTGAGAGAGCTGGGACTCTTTAGGCTGGAGAAGAGAAGGCTGAGGGGAGCCCTTATTCTTGCTTAGAAGTATCTAAAGGGTGGGTTGAAGGAGGATGGAGGCAGACTCTTTTCAGTGGTTCCCAGTGACAGGGCAAGGGGTGCAAGCTGGAACATAGGAAGTTCCATTCAAACACAAGAAAAAACTTCTTTCCAGTGCTCTGTCGCCCTCACTGTAACAGGCTGCCCAGGGAGGTTGTGGAGTCCCCTTCTCTGGAGATTTTCAAGACGCACCTGGATGCAGTCCTGAGTAATGTGCTGTAGGCATTCCTGCGTGAGCAGGGGAGTTGGACTAGATGATCTCTAGAGGTCCCTTCCAACTCTGAAAACTCCATGATTCCATGAAAACAAGCAGGAAGGGGGAAAAAAAAAATCTCCCACATGGGGATGGCTGGTAACAGGCAATTTCAGAACAGAATGAGTTCTGTGCATGCAGATGTAGGGTCAAGAAACCAACTCTCGTGGCAGAAAAGGGAAGAGCCCTTGAGGGTATTGATATAAAGCACATTTGTATCTGAAGAAGGTAGGTCTGTCCATCTAAATTCTCGTCAAAGGAGTGTAAAGCTGAGAGTGTCATCAGCCTGTATGTAGCCTGCTTTCTGAAATTAGTTTCTGTAAATGTTTTCTCGTAAGAATATAACTGAATGAGAGTCATAGGCACTCAGAGAGGAAGAGCTTTAAGTTAATGCTGAGTAAACTCAGTTTGTGTGGAAGATGCTGCAGTCTAGGATGAGCTCTAGAAACAGGATTTTGTAGAGTTCCACATCTGGAAGGATACTTAAGCAAACATAGGAGAATATTATGTTTAAGCTACAAATAAAAAGCTAGTACTGTACAGTCCATATATTTGGAGCCTAGGATATATTTTGTAAAGACAGCCTTTCTAGAAGGGTACCAGGGAGGGAATCAAGGATGTTTTAGAAAGATTTTTTTGTTTGTTTATTTGTTTTTCCTTGGGCTTTTAAAAGATAAAAGACACTTTGCTCCTATTTTCAAATATATCTTTATTTTCTTTGGCATGGATACTTCTAAATGTCTTTGGCCTCCAACATAGTTTGCTCTTTAGCCTTTTTTTTAGGAATCTTTATTAACATTGACTGGTTGTACCTTGAGCCCACCTTGCACATGATTTTTTTGTACTCTGCCAGTTCTTTGAGCAGGGTGAAATGGTGGTATCGTCAAAATGACTAGATGGGCAGATTTGGATGGATACATTTAAGTCCACATGTCCTGAATGTACGCAATTGCAAACAAGAATAAGTCATGTAGAGTTTACGCTTGCCTCCTTGCACTTGTCTCCTTGAGCTTCCCTTCCCCCCGCCCAGAGTGTAACACAAATATCCTTCATGCAGAATGTCCTTCAGAATTTTGGGAGGTGCATTTTTGAGGAAAAAATGTGTGTCAGTGCTTGTGTGGGGGACTTAAGGTGATGCTTTCCCTTGTGTTTTTAAGCCCATCACTTACTAACGATAACTTGGTTTGGGTGGTGAAAAATGTAAATGAAAAATGTTAAAAATTTTGTTTCTCCCCTCTTGTGACAGGTACTATGATGCTAGAACTCCAGGAGAGGGTAACCGAACTGGAATACTGGAATGATGGCAAAGGCCTTATCATCTGTGGTGCAGGAAACACCTTTTGTTCAGGATCTGATTTGAATGCTGTCAAAGCAATATCCAACTCCCAGGCAAGTAGTGATACAAATTAAGTTTTTGGAGAAAAATGAGCTTTCCAATATGCTGAAATCCTTTTCAGACAGAGGTGTTGGACTATGCTTCTGCTGCAATTTTACATGCAAGTCACAGAATGAAGGTTTTAATGGTTGAAAAAATGCTGGCAGCCCCATGGCAGCCCCCATGGCTTAAGTGTTATTGTAATTGATTCATAACTCTGAGTTCCTACATTACATATTCTTTTTAGTCTTTTCTTTTAAAAATGTTTCAGTTTCTCAGAGCAGTATATGGTGAATTTACACATCAAATGAGCTGTGCTTCAGTAGTTTGACCTTTAGAAACAGATACAAGTAATCATTTCTCATATATTCTAAAATCAAAAACAAATTTAAGTAGCATGGCTGCTATTACAGAAAGGTTTCAATTTTGTCAAAACTGTGCTTGGACCTCCATAAAATGGAAGGACAGATGCAATTCTTGTGCTGTAGAGCTTGGGCATCTTGCAGTCTAGTCGGGTGTCTCTTGTGTGTAACTACGGGGTTGAAGAGGTCTGGGTTTGATAGCAATTTTTCCCTCATGCCACCCATCTTGACAACTTTCACATGTGCTGCAAGTCTCTTTACGGATTAATATGTGGTTCTTGGCAATGCGTGAAATAGGAATTTGTCAGCTGCGGGGGAGGGGGGTCTTCCTGTGCTGCTCTTATGTCCTGGTTTGCAACTGTGGTAGCTGGCATCCTGGTGCTTTTTTGTGCACACTTCAAGTTTCAGGATTTAACCACACAAATTAAACATTTAATTGAACATTCCAGTAAGAGCACCAACTCAAAATTATTAATCTGGTATTTGTCTTTAGTGATGATTTGTTTCTGTTGATGAAACTCAATAGCATAAAAACCACAAATGTCTTAAATATTTCTGGCCTGATAAAATAAATAGGATGGTTCAGTAATTAGGTCAAAAAGGTATAGGAGGCTTTGTTTCCTTTGTGAAACACCATGAGAGGTATGCTTTTCTTAATATGGAAATACAGAGACACCATGCTTTACAGATATAAATGTTTTGGGGGGAGTTTTCATTTGGACGCTTTACAAGCACTGGTCATTTTAAAAATACAGATGTATCTGTGATTTTTGGGTGGGGGGTTTTAATTGATTTTTTCTTATTTTATTTTTTTTAATCTGAAATTTTCAGCTTGTTTTAGCATTATAGCAACAGAAAAGGAGCTGAAACCAAGCATGGCCAATTCTTTTCTCATCTGCAGTCTAGGCTTCGCTCGAGTTCTGCACTGAGTAATTCTCAGTGATTCTGCTACACACTCTCTGTGACATTTAGTATTCTGTCTATGTGTTTATACAAATTACTTGGAGCCACTGCAGTGGCAGAAAGGGCTTTTGTAAGGATTAAGGTCCATAAGAGATATACTGGGCCAAATAAAATGTGTTAGTATAAATTATAACTTTGTAGAAAATGCTGTGCAAAGAATCTAGATCTCACGCTAGTACTGCAAGTCTAAGAGTCACCAGAAATGCAACATGGTTGCTTTCTGTTTCCTTGGGAGCGTTCAAACTATTTATCCTGAACTGAAAGTTTCTTTATAATAGCCAACTCCTAAACCATCTGTTTGGTGGGATTTAATAGTCTTATTTAATAAAAACTTTAATAGAATAAGGAATGGCATTTGCTGTTCTTTGGTCTTGCAGAACTCTGCTCTCTAACTCGCTGCAGATGAGAGGGTTTTGTCTGGTTTCAGGTTAAAAGAGCATTAGGTTAAGATTTCTGTCCACAGGCATCCTTAAGGCAAAAAAAAAAAGTTCATAGCTTTGTGCCTGAACTGGTATGTTTTTCCTTTATTTTTTTGCAAGGCTGCTTTAGCCCATAGCTTTTAGTAATTACAGAAAACACTTTTATTTTATTCGGCCAGTTGGTTAAGGGAAGATTGTATTTTTCATAATCTGCGACACAGTTTGCCTTTCCCTGTGGTACAGGCAAGGCAGAATGATGGCCAAGAATGCTGAAGGATTTTCATGCCCTTGTCACGGATAGAATGATGCACCTCACTTGTTAAGAGAGAAGCAGCAATATGTTTATTGTTATAAAAAACAATGATTTAATAAAGTTGATAATAGATGCGACAGTTTAACAAGATTCGAGATGGCAAGGCACACTTGATTCTTTACTGCATAGAGGGCAGGGTCAGACAGTACTGTCAGGGAGACCCTCCCATTGAGTCACGATTTCAGAAAGGAGCCCCTTGCTTTCTAAACTCCTTCTCAGAGGAGCCTAGGTGCAGCTGGATCCAATCTTAGTCCCAGACTTAGTCAGCGGTTTACATCTAAAGGATTATATGTGCATAATCAATCCTTTATATCACTTAGCTAAGATTTCCAAGTTCAGCATACTGTTAGTCACTTACTGAGGATCTGCTGCAGCAAGGAATCTCTCAACCTCAAGGAGTAACCTCGATCAGCGTCCTGACTCAAGGGGAGATCCTGGCGTACAGCCCGCTGCCATTCAGGAGAGCCCAAAGGGCTCTTGGGCTGTGCACTATTTATGGGGATAAGATGACTGACCTACAGGCATATTTGCATATTGATCACAGAACCAGCATTACTCAAGTTTGCCCTTGGGTATTGTGTTGTTATCTGTCTCCCCGGAACCACACTGAGCCCCGGAAGCACCCATTATGACCACCAGGGGTGGTTATCGCTTGGGCAGGGTTACAGGAGATAAAGATCAGATGGTGCCTGGAGGGGGGTCACAGCCCTCTAGTGGCTCCTCTTCTTCCTCTTCCTCCTCCTCTTCTTCTTTGTCCTCCTTCTCCCATTTTCAATTGTTCCTATCCCTGAAACAAACCCAGGTCCCCTGCTTGCTCGTCTTTGGCAAGTGCTAACATTACGTGACCAAATCACAGAAGGCAAATTAGTAGTGGAATTTAAAAAAAAAAAAAAAATTTTTTTCTTTCTGTCCTTGTAAGCCTGGCTCCCAAGAGCAGGCTCATTCTGGAGTGAGTCTTGAAGAGCTGGCTAGCTGAAAAGCAGGAGACGCTCTTGAAAGGACAGCTGAGAGGAAGGAGGCACAAAGGAGAATTTCGCTTTCCTTGGTCCCTGTCTAGAAGCCCTAGGACGGAGGTTCCCAAGCAGTAAGCCGCGGAGGGAGGGCTTTCAAGAGTTGGAGATTATCTGGAAATACTGTTCTATCTGTAGTAAAAGTGGACTCTAAGCTCTTGCAGCAAAACGAGCCAGTGGTACAGTTTTCTACTTTATGAAGTTGACTTTCTTCCTCCCTGCGTCCCCTAGCCCCACCACAAACAATTAATCCTTTTCTTCCATATGTGGCGCATACTTTATTTTACCTCACTTTCTGCTTGCTAGATTTCTTCTCCAAGGACAGTGTTAGAGCTGAAAATGTGATTATTCCACTAGACTCCAGTGAACGCCTCTCTTATTCAGATAAAATACTCTGACTAGTAGCCTTATTTTTCTTATCAGGAAGGTTTGAAGGGTATGTTGGCCAGGACTCGAGTAATTGTAATTCTTTTTCAGGGTGTTTTCTGTGCAGGCATTTTTTCCATGTGATACAGTGTAATCTCTCTACCACCTGAGAATATGAAGACCTTTCTTTTTGTCTGTTCTGCTGTAACTGTGTTTATCAGGCTGGTCTGTTCTGACATTAATCTTTAATTACCATTTTGGATTTTGGTATGAATTGAGACTGCCAATTTGAATGCAAGGACTCTGCTGTGATGAAGTGAAAAATTACTTTCTCTGAAGAGCTTTTTGGCAGCTTCATCCTGATGGTTGTAGTATGGGAATTGTGCAGGTCCATGTCTGAGAACTGGTACCTTGTATGTTTGTGTGGTTTTTGAACTTAGCTGTTAAGACAGCTATCATGGAGGATTTGATTGTTCTTTAATTTGGAATGGAAATATTGCTACTGGGCTTAATGGCTGTAGGAGGTGGCTATAGTGAAAACTGAAAGCCTCTTTGTACATCGACATGTGCTGAAATTTTCAAGCAGGCTTTTATTCTAACAAAACTGAATTCACTGGTTCCTGTGTAGTGATTGTCGTGGCAGCTTATATCTGCCAGAGATCTGTCCCTAAACACCATAATGCTGGTTGGTGTTGGGCAGAGTAGGTCTTGGGAATGCATGAATAAAAGGACAATAAATCAGCTGAAGTTGATTTCAAGGTCCTACTCCAAGATGTAATGAAGACTTACTGCGTATCTTTTCTTTCCCTGAGGTATGAGCTAGAAGCTTTTGATTCAGGCAGATTCTTTAACTTGCCAACCCCTGTAAAACTGTATTTTAGAAATTAGTAAATGCCAATAAAGAGATGTTTGTTTGTTCTTTTTCTTTCTCCCATTTGTTTCAGGGTTTTTTTGGTGTTTTTTTTAATCTGGATTAAATGGCACATGTGTAGTTCAGTGTATGCAGTTCAGTATGTATGGTCATACTGGGTCATTTAGCCCAGTCATTTGTGGAGTTCCTGGTTAATACTAGATGTCTGAGAGAGAATATAAGAACAGGAAAGGCAGATAGATAAGGATTTTGCTTCAAAATATTCTCTTAGTCCCCAGCAATTTGTGACTAAGACTTCTAGAGCTAGAGGTGTTACCTTGTATTTAATAACCTTTTGTCAATTTTTCTGTCGTGGGTTTCTCTAGTTGTTCTTGAATTCATATAGAGGTTGCAGTGCCCTGCTGCAAAGTGTTGCGCAGTTTAACTGCGTGTTGTAGGAAGAAATACTTGGTTTGAACCTAACAGCAACTGAATTTATTTGGAGCCCCTTAGTTCTTGTACTGGAAGAGAATGGAACAGTTGTTCTCTATTCAGTATTGTTTGCAAGCTGATGTAGAACATAAAGGAGGAGAGAAATAGGAATCTTCTAATCTTCTTCTTCTTTTGTTGATTTTTTTTTTTTTTTTTTCCTGGGGGGAGGGGAGGTTGGCCGAAATGCTTTTGGCCCAAACAGTAACAAATGAAGTTGGTAAATTGTATCTGCCTAAAACTTTATGGATACGGAACAGTAAAAAGTATGCAGCGCTCTATAGTTCTATACAGACTTTCAAAGACTCTGCTTTATGGGTGTTTTAACTGGGAGTGAGAAGAGGAAATTAAGAGGAATGAATGTAAAATTTCACATCATAGAAATTCAGTATTGCAAGTTCTTTAACAGTGGCTTAATTATAACTGAAATTTATATAAATTGATTGAGTTCTAATATCTTTTTTCACCTGATTTATACTAGGTTTTCTATGTGTGCGTAGTGGGGTTGGGCTGGAATTTGGGCAAGGTTAACCAAAGAGGAAAAAACCCAGGTAGAGTAAATATAATGAATACTCCTGTCTAGTTCATCTGTGTGTTTAATTGCTTCACATTAGGATTACTTAACATTTTTTAATTTCCTATTCTTTGTAGGATGGGATGAATATGTGCATGTTTATGCAAAACACCTTAACCAGACTTATGAGGTAATATATTTTATTTACCCTTCTTTATGAAGTAATTATAAGGATTAGAATATGTTTTGGCTAACTCTTTAACAAGATGTTTAAAGTTAAATACATTTTTAAGTATGTCATTTTGAATCCCAGACCTTGTACTTGCACATGTTAAGCAGGTAGGTATTTATGGATTTAAATTAGGTCTTGACATTTTGCAATTATTAGACTTTCCAGAGATTGGAACAGGAAAAAAAACACCTATAGGCTTGTATGTGGAGTGCCAGGAGATACCTAGTGTTAAGGAAATCTAGGCCTTCAAAGTTTCTGAAGCTGACTTCTGTAACTCAGTGAAAATCGGTAGCTCTTAAAAAACAAGCAGGGCCAGCTTATGCAGCCTACGCAGGTAACATTTATTTAATATATTTATTTAATCTTCCCACTTCATAAGAGGAATGTATTCAGTTCTACCATCTGGTACTTCTGAAAAACATTTTTTCTTTTCCTTTAGATTTAGCTTCCCTTAAGAAATCACATTTCTATTAAATCCATGTGTGGTAGTATCTGTCTTTTTTCTGCTCAGAGCTCTTTGAAGATAAATATTCTTTGTTTTCAAATAATCTATATGAGAAAGTGTTATGAGTTAACGTTATTCTTTAAAACTGCCCAGGAGATTGGAGATTTAGTAGTAGTACTGTAAGGAATCCTCAGGATTGGAATCCATTTGTATAAGTTGGTCTCGGTGTAATCAAAATTGGTGGGGCAAAGCAAAGAGGAGGAAGATGTATGAAGATTAAACCCTCACCTCAGCTGTCTTGACTTAGAGTATGTTGAAGCTGTGATTCAGGGGGAGCACTGAACTGCTGTCTGGGAACATCTATTGTAGATGGGATCAGTCTCCCTCAGAGGGAGCTGAGGCTGACTCTGAGCCTGAAGAAGGTGCCTCAAATGGATCAGTGTGGACGTAGGGGACTTCGACCCATATCTTCTGATTCCCCATAAATCACGGGAAAAATGTGGTTACCCTCTTCTAGTGGGTTTGCTTAGGCCATGTATCATATGAAGCATGCTGCAGCTGTAAGTGAACTTGGCCCATAAGAAATTGTTGGTGCTTCTGTTAAAGTAGAAGTAAAACCAAACACATGGTCATGATTGGGAAGCTGACTTCTGAATGTGGCTTCAAAACTGCTCAATGAGTTAAATGTCTCTTTGTAGTAAAAGACAAAACAGCTGTATCAGTGTGCAAAGTCAGTTGGCTTCATTTCTTACGGACCTGGGCTTATCCTAAGTCAGTCACTGTTCATTAGTATTCATTTCACAATGGCAGTGGGGGAAGAGGTTCTCCCTACGTACTCTTCCTTCACTCTGTCCTTTGAATTACCTTGAACGAGATTAAATACCTTAAGCATCATTAAATACAACACCATCAAAGGTAACAGATTGTTCCTATCCTCAAATGATGGTCTTGTCCTCCAAAAAAAGTTTTGTTGATGACTGAGATGATAGCACTCTGAAGAAGCTGCTGATGGTATCATGCTGAATCTCATTGTTTTTAGATAACCCAGCCATGCAGTTCTTCATGTTCCTTTCTGCTGCCTTCTGTAGTTTACTGGCTTAGTGTAGGGTCTTGTGTCGCTGTCCTGTCACTGCTTCTTGCAGGTAGTCTTTCTAGGTATAATCTGTAGCATGTAATTTTCATAACATAGTACATGATCATCTTTCCTTTGATTCCATTTGATATCTGTCTTGCTGTTTCATTTTAGCGTAAGTGGAATTGGTATTGTGCTACTTACCTGCAAAGATGTAGTTATTTGAATGAGTTGGAACAGTATATTTTTCTGATCTTTTACTATAGAGATGGTTTGCTGGAATCCTTTTGTAATTTCTAGAAGACTAACAACATGAATTTTGGTTACAAAACTCTCTTGTGTAGATTGCCTTTGATCAGTGTTGCACTAGTCCAAGGGAAAGCTGTTGGAGGAGGAGCAGAACTTACCACAGCATGTGATTTCAGGTAAGATCAACAATTTGAGTAGCTGTCATGTTGGGTCAGTGACTTAACAACTGCACCTATGAAATGTGGGAAGCCTGAGGTACACCTCTTACCAGGAGTCAGGTCCCTGAATTCCAAGGCACTTGGAACGGGGCTTTGTCAGCAGGCTTCACGGGGGGAAAAAAGTTTGGGTTTCCTGATAGTACAGAGGAAAGATTATTTACTGTCAGGTTATACAGTTTGAATGACTGTGTAAAACAAGAGCAGTGAGGAGCTTTAGCAACCGACTGCAGAGGAAAGCAAATGAGGTTCTGTCCCTGGCTTTTTTCCATGCAGGTGCGGGGATTTGCCAGCATGAAACAACTAGTAAAAAACAGAAGGCTTTAATTAAAGAGGCTGAATGCAGAACAGGAACTGAGAGAAACTAAACTAATAAAATGTCACTTTATTTAAACAGTTGCTAATGTGCAAACAGCCTACAGATGTGACACAATAAGCACTGTGCACAGCCTCTCTGAAAATGAGGAGCTTTTAGTGAAATTTTTATCTAAGAGAAGGAAATGTGCTCTGTAAGAGGGCCTCAGCTCCTGAATTGGGAAAGGAATTGTCTGGAACAAACTGAAAAGTAGTTATATTCAAAAGTAATACTAAGGAAAGTAAACTAGAGTATTACACTGCTGTTCCAGGTATCAGGAACAGGCTTTGGATAGAGGAGATGGTATCTGCATTGTCTGAACCAGTTAGAAGCAATCTTCTTTTGCTTTGAAACTAAATGCGGCTGGATCTTTCTTCATACCTACACAGCAGCCGGTGAACTGGAACCTCAGCTCTGACTGTGGCCTCTGAGTATCGGCTGTATGATAAGGTAAAATGCTGAGAGGTAGCGCGTTTGACAGCAGCAGCACTGACAGGAGAATGCACCTGGGAGACTTAGTAGACTGCTCTGTATCTGTGAGTCCAGTGACAGAAAGTGAGTCCTGTTATACCTAAATAGGAGTTTAGGGAATGTGAACATAACGAAATGGAAGTCTTTTGGCTTTCTAAAATATGTACTCTCTACTTTTACTCCAGCTATGTTGTTTGACATACTGTGTAATTATAGTCATTGTCAAGTAGCTCATATTTGCATGAATAGAGCAGCTGCAATTCCTCTGATGTGCTGCCATAATTTTCATAATAACTACAGCTGTTGATCCATCTTCCATTACTTTCTGACACACCCATCCAGTGCAACTAAATCATAGCAATTCAGGAGCAGGAAATGGGACTTAATTAATAACAACAACAAGACAGAGAAACATACTTTGTGCTGCTATTGCTCCTGAATTTGAGAATTTGAATACTGGGGGACAAAATCTGGGTTTTTTGAGGACTATGAGTAGATATTAGTGGAACAGGTATTCTGTCCCGAGTCACTAGATGCCAACAGAGGAACCTGAGAACAGAAATCAGAGGTTTGTTTTCTTCCTTGAATAAACTGTTTGGATGTTTGTTTATTTATTTATTTTTTTAAGAACAGAGTGAGTGAGTTGTGGCTGCTTTTAATTCTAAATTTTCAAATCCACTTCTGTTTTTCAAGGTTACTGTGTAAACCACCAAACTGCTTGGTATTGGCCTGAAATATTTTCTTATTTTTATCTCTGCCAGTTTGTACTACGCTAACTATACTGATACTGTTGAAGTGATTCACTTGAACCAAAATGGCTCATGTACCTTCTCTGAAATGTGCTCTGGCAGTATGAAGCACATCTCTGCTAAAGTAGAGGTGTGGACAAATCTGATTTTAAAAAAGCTGAGGTGGCTTAAGATATTACTGAGGTATTCTTCCAGTGGCAGTTCTTGTGGCTAATTGTCTCTTACTGTTTTAAGCCAGCTCATTTAAAATGGGATTAGGGAGGCTTTGCATGAACTCTGGCACATTTATTGCTGACATAAAGGCAGTGATGAAAAGTGAAAGCATCTTAGGTCGCTCCACCTTTGATCTGGAGGAAGAGGGCTTCTCAAAACATCTTCTTCTATTTTACCTGCTTTATGGATTGTTGCAGTATGACTCTTCATAACAGCAACATCCTTATAAAGATCATAAACATGTGATTGGGGAAAACAAAAAATAAAAAAAAAGTCATTGGCCAGGCAAGTGCAAGGTAATTAAAATCCTTTCAGATTTTTTCTGATGTGAAAATTGGGAAGATGAGGCTTCTGACACTGTAATTATTTATCTCAGTTATTTCTGTAAAACTGAGTAATGTAAAACCATGCAGGTATGAAGCTTGTTTGGACAGCTGAGCTTTTTAGTACAGTTTCAAGAAACTTAGACTTTTTTCAGTGTGCCACAGCTGAATATGCTCTCTGAGCCTGTGAAGATGGCTCATGAGTTCTGCTGTTGAATGTCAGTGTATGTTGTGGTTCTGCATGACACTGCAGCCATTTCAGTGAAGTGCACAAATGACTGTGATGTTGGATTTGGTGATGCAGTTTTACAAATAATTGAAATGAAATACCTGTTCTGAGTTCCCTGTATGCAGAAAGTTGAAGTGTATCTTGTACTTGCACAATGCATGAAGTTAAGGAGAACCGATTTGGGAGGTTTGGTTAAGGAATTTGGACAAGAATTGTAGTGGGTTGTTGGTCAATAAGCTAACAGATATGGGGCAGAGTCAGTTTGGTAATGAATCTATTTGTGCAATTAGTCAATCACAATAACCTCTGAGCACAGCAGCTGCAGTGCGCTACCAGCCAATAGCCAAAATAACTAACTTTGAATTCTGAGCTGTCTTGTCTTCTATTTCACATCGGTGCCTTTGAGAAATCCCGCTGGGCAGATGTCTGTGTAGGTCTTTTAGGCACATCTACAACTTTGAAAATTTGGTCCTACATCCCTTGGCGAATGGACTTCCATTGTACCTGAGTGCTTCTGAAAAATATCATCTCTTCCCCCTTACCTCTTTTTTCCTCTCTAATGTTACTGCAGTCAAAATAGAGGTATGTTGCTGCCTTGTGAATCCAGTTTAAGAGGTGGTGTATCCAGGCAGAGGATGAGAGTACAAAGATGGAAAGCTACCCATTTCTCTTACCATTGACCTCAAAATGGGCTCATAGGTAGAGGCAGCAGTATTCTCCTTTTCTTTTTTAGAAAATGAATTAATCAACTATAGTTTCTTCAGCTGGACTTGATGTTGCACAGTTAAATCACAAAGGGCCAGTTTCCTTACTCTTGTTAGTGCTGAGCAGTATCCTACTTGGTGAAAAGCACCATTGGTTTAGAGGTATTTGCTTTCTGAGCAGACTTCTGCCCTATATCTGTAGGAATGGTAGAATCAAGCTTTTAACAAGGGAAGAAGCTTATGCTAACAATACTGCATTTACCAAATTGGGCTTTGCTGCATTTTAATTTGATATTTTCTATATTTTTGTGAAATATGTAGGCATGCTTAGTATTACATTTTAAGGTGTTAGGCATGTTCCATAAAACACCTAATAAGAGATACAATGAAATGTGCTAGTTTTGAATAGTTTTTGTTGTGTGTGTTCTTGTGATGACTTGTGTTTATTTACTTTTACAAGCATGTGTTTAGTGCATTAAATGTAACTGATACAAAATGAAAGGAGATAATATAACCACCACATAGATGTAGGCCCACTATGACCAACTTTTCAGTTATTGCCCCTTTAAAAAAGAGGGGGGAAGAAGCAGTAAAGACATTAGTATTCTACAGTAAACTTTTCCAAAAAAGGGTTTCAGAATGTCAGAGCACAACACTAGCTTCTTTGGAAACATTTTGCTGTATGCAAGGATTTTGGCTTTTAGTTTTATCAGGAGGAGCTTTTAGGTACACAAGATGCTGTTTGAAATAAGGGTGCCTCAGTACATAGTAGCTCTTTTCACTGGGCAGAGCATGGTACGAGTGTACCAGGATGGGATTCACATATTCATGAGTTCTTGCAAAGTCTAGGCTGACAAAGCACTTTTCATTAGATGTGACTCCATAATGTTGCTGCAAGTCATCAGGAGAATCAGTAGCCAAATCTGAGAGTGCGTTCTCACAGCTTTGGGTGCTTGCTATACGCCATAGATCACTTTTTTAACTATATAAAATTTTCCTCTCTAATATACATATATGTGTGTGTGTACATATATATATATATATATGTAAAACCTCCTTCAAATCAGTTGGCAATTTTAGGATTCCATTGCAATCATGCATCACTTCACATTTTTAGAGCCCTGGGAGGTTTGTTAGTACAATTTTTTGACAAATTTTCAGAGAGATGGCTTATGGTTTTAAAAGTTTGACGTTGCCTGCCTTTAAGAAAGCTGTTCTTATTTTTGACCTGGCACACTTGACATCTGGTTAAGTAATCGCAGCACTGCTAGAAATGGACTTGAGAGCTTGTATTTTTGGGCTTGTATTTATGGACTCTTATTGGTTTTTTTTTTTTATTACCAGTTTTCATTTGGGTTTGAATTTCATGTGTTTACAATATTCCAGGCAGAGGATTATTTACATAGTCTACAGTCAAATTTACCACTGTTTGATTTAACTGGAAATGTAAATAACGGCAACAAAGGATGAATTTGAGTTGACGTTTTCTTTCTGAGGTTGTCTTTTTGTCGGGATTTACTTCATTCCAAGTTGTTGGTTTTTTTCTTTGGGAGGCCAAACCATCTTATCCTGGGTAAATGAGATTTTTGTTATCAACATGTGTCTACATTTTAGACCACTTCTAGCATGCAATCTTACATCCTTTCTGTTGAACAGTCTTGTCTGCAGCTGATTCTGTGCTGCACAGTAATAATAAACAGAGATAGCCCAGATAATGGAAAACTTAGATAAGATAGGTTTTAGGGAATGCAGAGCTAGACCCATGCTGATTCTTGCTGAGACACTGGGCTGTCGGTACACTGTAGGGAAGCATTCAGGGTTCAAAGAAAATTAGTTTAGAAAGAGTACAGATGCACTGAAATTGTCCATTATGCTTGCATCTGTAAAGTGACCAGTCCCTAGTTTAGATAAACTACCCACAGGTATTTGAGTTTGATGCTCTATTGCTGATCTTCACTACCAAAATAATCTTTTTAAAATACATATATATAGTCAGATCGCTCCACAAGTTGGTTGATATGAAGTCTGAGAAGCACTTATGTCCAGTCTGCCAATTCTGAGGTGGGATTATGTTGAGCTGTGGCTTCATGAGAAGAACAGAATGCCTGAACAGCTCACCTTGATGTGGGAGGAGGGTGTTCCTGCTTCCCATTCCCAGCTTACTGCTTACCTCTGGTTTGCCAAGCACCAGTAAAGATGCCTGTATGAGTCAGTTATCTCACTAAAAAGCAACAGAAAGCCTAGATACTTCCTATTCTTATAGTGAGTTAAAGTGTTTTGTAAAGGGATATAGTATTGGCTGGCTAGAGCCACTGTAAAAGAGGAACTCGGCCTCTAGGAGAAGATGAGAAAGAACAGGAGGGGATGGGAATACAATCTTCTCCTTTTGACTCTATGGAGCTGTTAGATAGCCTCAGTTTCCCCTGAAGCCACAGCTTTCAACTGCCTAACTTTGCATTGGATCAGCTTCCAGACTCCCTGTTAGCTATCTCATTTTGCAGTCCTGTCATGTGCTGTTGAAGGACTATGAAAAGAACTCCTCTTCCTCTCTTTATCGCTCCAGGTAGCAATATAGTTAACACTGTACATATCTGAAGGGTAATCATCCACATCAGAGTTACTGTTCATTGAAATGGCCAAACGTTCTCCAAATGACTGAATTTTCCTGGGTTTTTGCAAGTGTAAGCAGGTGTTGCTGTGTGGATCTCGACCTTCTTTCATTGTAAACATTGCCTTCAAAATTGCAACTTCCAGTCTTCCCCTTCACCCCATGTTTCTTTCTTCCCCTCTAATCCAAAGCAACCCAATGTCTTAGTGAAGATTTGGAGCCCTACAGGCTGGACCTCTGTGTTTCTGTTCCTTCCAAACTTAGCCAAAATTGTGTGAAACGACTGCAGACTGTTTGAACCTTGGTGGCTTCAGCTTCCTACTTCTTCCTGGATTCTGGAGTTAGTAAGAAATGAATTGCTACTGCTGTAACTCAGCAGTCACAGTAAGAATAAATCAAATTATAAATTCTTATGTTAAATAAATTCCTATTGTGCTTAACCTATTGTATGTGTATGAACTCCTACTGTATCCATGGTCTGCTACTAGGTGTTATCCTTCAGTTCTGTTTTGTGTGCTGATGCATTCATATTCATAAACAAAAAGCAAATATACAGACTGAGGAAAAAAACAGTAATTTCCATTAGTGTGGATTTGTGTGTGTGTGAAATAGAGAGAGATTGTAAATAAAAAGATAAAAGGCGAAATTACACTTTTGGTGATAAGGGAATTGGTCACGCTCTTAGGCATGTTTGTGGAGGATCTGTTATAGTTTGCTGAAAATGTGCCTGTTTCTTGTCCAGCTAGTCTGAACGTACCATCAGTAAGTGATCTGAAGCTGGCTTTAGTTCCCTGTCAGTGTAACTAATGTGCTGTATTAAAGCTAACGTGCTGTGAAGAAGCTAAGTTACTGTTTTAATGTAGAATTTTAATGTTAAATTCTCTCATTTATGCCTTTTTTGAGTTATGTCATTGTGCTACCCCCCTCCCCCCCCCCCAAAAAAAAAGGCGGGGGGAGGGGAGAGGCTCTGAAATCATACGTCATATCTGGAAAACTTAACTTAGATCACAGCTATTGTGATAATTTAAAAAAAAACCACAACCCTCCTCATTTTTTGTTTGAGATTATTAACCTGGTATCCTGATAAAATGGCAACATTTCATTATAATTTACTCACCAGTGATTTCAAGTAAGTGTATGATCTCTCTTTGCTTTAGTCAGAAATTGTTGTGTAGGATGTGCAAATGCAGCATCAGTAGCACCGCACGCAGAGACAGCTGAATTTCAAAGTGTGTCTTGTTACCCTAGGTCTTGCGAAGGCTTGTTAGTGTGATGTTACAACATATTTAAAATCCTTTAATGCTGTGGGTTGCAGAAATATGATACATCAAATCCATCATAAAGTATTAGAACAACTCAAACCTTGCATCTCTTAGGGCCAATGTCAAGAAATGCTGTTCCTTTCCAGTTGGCTGAGTTCAGGCGAGTGAGGTGATCTTTGCCTTTTTGACATCTTAGATGCGAAGCTCTGAGCCAGAGCGGTGGGATGCTCCCCCTCCCCTTTCTGTATCAGCAGCAGAGATGAGCAAAGAACATGACTGAAATGTTCCTGTTTTAAAAGACTCTTGAATTTGGTCCAGGTGACTTTTATTGTGTTGTCTTTGGTCTTGATAAACATATATGATGGAAATAAAGATTTGGGAAACTGAGCTTATAAACACAGGGTCATGTGCTGCACAAATGTGTGCACATAACTTAAAAAATACAATATTTTCAATTTGAAAACAAGCTCCAGTATACTTTTTTGATTTCTAGATGAATACTGGCGTTCCGATTTGACTAAAAATTTCAATTATTGAACAGCTTTACCTCCAAGTGGTCTTTTTACATGAAAGTATCTGGTAAAATACCACTGGATCTTTTCTAATGGAAATTTTTGCTTTAGTGTAAAAGGCATATCTGTTGTTGAAAATGTTTGCTTGAATGAAATCCAAATAGCTGGAGTTCCTTTTTTGGAAGGAAAGACTCATGTAACATTTTAGACTTCCAGCATGAGTAATTTTTATGTGAGCATTATTTTGGCGCTCACTCACTTGTGTATTGAGACTTTGGCAGCCTGTAAAGAATAGCTAAAACCTGCTTCATGGGTAAGACCTAAGTGCTATGTCAAGATGAAAACTACTCTGAAAATAATTGTAGGGCAACAGAGGTTGCAGTGTGCCTGTGCCTGGGACCCGTTGACACCAGGGTAATAGATATAAAGTCATAGCTGGGAATTAGAAGAGGAAGAGAGTGTTGGTAAGACATCGGTCCTTAGCAGGGGAGGAGAAATGGAGTGGTACCCCGTGGATTGCTGCCGTACAACTGCGGATAGAAAGGAGGATCCAGGCACTACATTTTGAACGATGGGGCTTCAGTCCCGCTTTATGGCTCTGGTGATTCATGCCATTTTCAGACTATAGTACACACTTCAGGGGAATTACAGCTTCCTGGTGTAACTATGTGTTTTACTGTCTTGATTCTATGTGTGCTTAAATTGTGGTATGAACCCTGTGTGCATTCATAAGCCTTTGTAAAGCCATGCTGCCCCTTCGCACTGTACACACAGGGAGCGTTGTCAAACAGATCTGAGGCAGCACCTATGGACTGGGGACTCTTTATTGCTAGGTGTATGATTGTAAAAAGTCTGTTTCTCCCACTTGGGAAAGACCTTTTAATTTACTTTTTCTGCTGTTTTCTGGGTGTCCTCAGCTCACTTGAACGCTCAGGCACGAGAGCGGGGACGAGGGAACAGTGTGTGGCTCACACAGCTTTTATGTCGGATTGCAAAGGGGCTGCATGATGCGTGCGTGCAGCACACACTGCCTTGTGTGACAGCGGCAGGGGGGCTGCATGAGCCCCCTGGCCAGCTCTCTCCCCATCTCTGCAGCCCCCCTGCATGGTGCTGCCCACCTCCCGGCACCCTCAGCCCGCCACATGGGGGGATAGCACCCCGGGCTGTGGGAACCTGCTGTGAGCATCACGTGTGGACCTCAGGAAGTATCAGCCTGGGAAATGGGGCAGATTTGCTTTGTGGTTTGGCCAAATAATTTTCTTCCTGACAGTTTATTGAAAAATGAATGAAAAGAAACCAAAAAGCTCATCTTACTTCCTTGAAGACCTCTTGTGGAGTTTTAATCAGTCATGCTTTTTTGGGCCCCTATTTCTTGCCCTGTGATCTGTCATCTAATTCAATTTTTCATTCCTGCTACAGAAGAAGTCTTTTTGTAACTTCCAATATTCAGCTTCATTTATCCCTTTTAGAAGAAATGTAGCTTTTTATAGCATACTTTTGTCTCTCCAGCTTCTGTGAAGCCATGGGTGAGAAAGTGTCAAGCTTGAGGTAAAGAATTAGATCGAAGACCTCTAGTCCAGGTCTGCTGGGTGAACCTCCACCTGTAGCTGACTTCTGGGAGATTCTGGTCCACAATGAGATTGGAAGAGCTGTCTGTGTGGATGGCAGCCAGTATGACAGCAAGCGTCGCTTGCAGGAGACTTTTTTAGGGCCCCACCTACCCTGTCTTGTTTGAGGTTGCCCTGATCCCCTTGCAGGGTATTAACAGCAGCTTCTTTCCCTGTGTTTCTTTCCTTCCTTAATCCTTCTCTCAAATTAGCAGTCTTTCTTGGCCTTCTTTTAGCCACTCTCCTTTGATCAGGGAAGTGCTTAAGAAATAAACCTTTTTTCACTTCTGTGGTCGTTCTTACACAATGATGTCTGGACCAGTTTTAGTCTGGGTCTTGCTGGATCACAGAGTGCCCTGGCACTTTACTATACTCCTTTTTGCTGTGGTTAGGGCTTTTTAAAATTTTTCTCCGTGCAGGCATTGCTATTGATGAGATGCTATTTTTTGGGGCATGCAGATTTCTGTATCTGCCTATGATAATTTAACTGCTGTTATCGACGGGATCTTTTTCTAGTAACAATATTATTTTTGTGCTTCTTCCCTGGAGCGGCTTCCTTTGAAATTGGTAATTTTGTAGCCTCTTTCAGTAGTCTCTGTTCCTTTTGGAGGATCATCTTCCACTGAATATCCAAATGTTTGGGCAATAAATGGTAGTTATCCACACTTTAAGCTCGTGTTTATTCTTGGAGACCGTATTCCTCCTAAAATGGGTCATGTCTGTTGAGCAGTTTCTGCTCTGATGTCCCTGTGTTCTATGTCTGCCTGAATTTTGTTTTACCTCAAACTCTTCTCTTGTTACTACATCTTCCCTTTTTTTTGATCCAGGACTCCACTTTTTAGAATTTGAGCATCAACCAAATGTTTTGTGTCTTTAGATGAAAATATGACTTTGTCATTCTTTTTTTCTGCATTTCATTTGACTCTGGGTGATGTGAAAAAGCATGATAGAGTCATGTTATAAATAGTTATTTTAAGGTTTCCTTTGAAGAGTGCATCTCTCATTGTTAAAGTCCATCTGCTCCCCTCTGGGAAGTGGCCTGGGGTTTCCCAGCCAACCCAGAAGAACATTAACTCTTGCTCAAGAAAATATATCTGTAATTAGGGTCTGTTTTTGGATCAGATTTTGACCCTGATTCTTAGGGGTCTATAAAATGCATTGGAAAATCTGACTGGAGGGCAGAAAATAAGGTGGTAAACAGAACATGCTAGAAAGACTTGAGATATTTTCCCCTAGGCTACTTTATGTAAACCTTGGTTCTTAGCTGTTGTTGCGAGTAGGGGGGAAAATGGATGCACTAAGGGTGTTACAAAATAATTCAGTAACTATAAATAAAATTCCATATAATCCGTAAGGCAATTTGAAAAGAGCTGTGAGAAGAGAGCTTTCATGTTGGTGAGATTTCTTAAGCTGGCATCAAGCCTACTCCTTTGACACCGAGTTTTAGAGCATGCCTAGAACACTCTGTACTTGGGAGGCTCGATAGGATTTTTTTATTTTGGTTCTTGGGTATCATTTTAATTTATTTAAACCTCAAGTAAAGAAGGTGTTTTGTTTTAATCGCTGAAAGGATTTGAGATGGCTGACTTTCTGATGGGCTTATTAAAATAGTAGCTGGATCTACTTCTTTCCATTGCATTCCTGTAGTAACAATTATAGATTAAAGCTCCTAAATAGGAGTGCACAGTCTTCTCTTACCCTACTGAAATTTGGGATTGCAGAGCTGCTTCATGCAATGTTATCAAAGATACGCACAAGGCACATAGCTTTCCCAAATTCTCTTAAGCCATTTTGTCTTCATTTTTATATTCTTTAGTGGTTACCATTTAGGCATTTGTCAAGTGAATATTTGTGACTACAGAATTTTCAGAAAGAGCAAAGGTTTAGGGGGTTGTTTTTATGATGCCAATCTGCATGGACTATCACTAAAAGCATGTAGGAAAAATCCTTAGTTTTATCAGTTTTAGAGTGTTTTCACTTTGGAAGTCTCACTTTATTTTGCCAGAGCTCTGAAGCAGCAATTTCTGTAATGTCTAATGGTCTTATTCTTTCCCTGCATGGAGCAGAAACATGAGAAGCTCTTTGTGAGAGAGAAGATATGGGAGAGGAGCAGGGGGAATTAATACTAGCAAGCTGTACTGGGAAAGCGCAAAGCAGTCGTGGCTGGCCAGTATTCACTGCATTGTTATAGTTCGAAAATCTGCTGAATATAATTAGCAAGGAGTTATTTATTAAATGTATAATCAAGGCTTTTTGATCCTTTAAAGCCTATCCAATTAATCAAGTGTGATTGAACGATAAGTGAAATTATGACTATTCTCAGGATTAATCCACTTGTTAATATTTTCAGAGAATTAGATGTTTTTTTTGTGGTAGAGGGTGTAGTAAGATAGCTGAATTTCAGAAAAATCTTTAGCTGTTTTGTCTAGATAATCCCTTTACAGAGTACCTAGGTAATTATTTGATGGTGTAGTATAAAGAGACTGACAAGGCACTGCACTGGATAGGCAGAGACAGATTAATTAGTCCCAGCTTGCTTTTTGGAGGAGATTGTCTTGTTCTTGAGGGTCTAATTCTCACAGCATCTGTCATGAAAATTGAAGTAAGGACTGGAAACTACTCGGCAGCAGCACTGCTGACTAGCTAAATTATTTTAGTGTAGTACTGCATATTTCTTCTGCAGAATGTTCTTCCCACAGTACCTTGCTGCTTCGAAATTATTTTTTTTATTGCAAAAAAGACTGGTTAATGCAGTTGTTGTTTTAAGGTGAGTTTCTATTAAAAACCATGGAAGGCTTGTGTGTGGGAATATTGAACAAGGCTAGAACTAGTTTTTTTAATTAAACATAAAACCCTGTATACTATGCAGTTAAATACTGATTAAAGTATTCCTAGCCTTTCCAGTAAGATTTATGGTCCTAAGAATATTTTGAGAGACTAAATACTTACACAAGACAAGTTGTCACTCTTGGAACACAATGTTGTGGTGTAGTTAACTACCGGTATGTAGGTTTCCAGGTGAGGTCTCCACAGGTACGAACTGTAGCCTTAACTTCAGTCAGTACTTTTAATTTCAGGCTTTCTGTGGCTTTGTGAAGATGTCAAGGCAGTGGTTCATATTCAGGTCTTGTTTTCAAGGCTATACTCAGAAATTACTTTTGTTGTTAAAAGATTCTGGAGAAGGTAGGGATGAGTTTTGCAGCAAATTGCTGAGGAGCGTTCATATACAAGGCCTCAAGAATTTGTATCTTAATGCTGTAGATTCTTGCATGTGCGTTAACATGTGTCCATCCATGGTGGGGAGGATAGGTTTTAGATATATTAAATGGGAAAGGTACATGATCTCTGGTATATCTTTCTGACTCTGAGATTTGGAACATAGATATCAGAGGTGGATTGAGCACTAGGTACATGTTAAAACTTCCAGGGCCACTTGCCATGCTAAAGCAAGTGGGGAGAAGCCAGCTAGCCTGGAAGTTTCCAAACCACAGTATCTGCTACATGAACCATTCAAGATCGTGTGTGGGTGCAGGAGTACTTGACTACTAGTGTGATGGTCCTTGCCCAGGCTTCAGGCTAACAGTACCTGGAGTCCCAATTAACTGCTCCTTACAGTCCAGCTTGCAGGACTGCCACTTGCCAGGGCAAGACCCCTCAGTGCCCCTGCCTAAGCCAAGGAACTGAAGCTCCAGAATTGTCTGGCTGCATTTGCAGCAAAGGGGCTGGAGGTACCAGAGGAGACCACTAGGACTTGGGGTTTTGGCCAAGGCAGGTGCTCCCAGCATGTGCTGCAGCCACTGATCATAGGTTTGCTCAGCCCTTTTGTGGCTGTAGGAAGAGCTTTGTCCTGCTGTTGTCTGAAGACCCTTTTACATACTTGCATCTCCTCAGGCACAGATGGACAGTACAGGAGATCCCAGATTCAGATCCTATAGTTGTACTGAACTCTAGATGCCTATGGCAATGCTTTTGCCTCCAATGAAAGATTCAAGGTGACTCCCCCCCCCACCCCCGAAAGCAAGAGATTTAGTATGCTGCCTAGAAGATATTAGATATTACTTGATTTATGTGGTGCACTGGACCAACCTGAAATAAAGGACTTCTGTTTAATCTGTACAACAAAAGCCCTGATTTGTGATAAAGGAACAGGTAGTTTAGCTCTTACTCTGATGCTATAAATTCAACAATTGCAACTCTCCCCTGCTTTGTTCGAACTTACTGTAACAACCTAGTTGACTAAAAACACCCCATCTACTGCATGTGTTCAGCAGAAACATCTCATCTACTGCATGTGTTCAGCAGGACTTTGTGTGTAAGAGCAGCACTTTTATTTTTTTGGTGGGTTCTGCATGCATCAGCAAGGGGAGAAGGAGATCAGATCACAGATACTACCCGTGTAACTCTGTCTGCTGCCTGAGTCACAGTCACTTGCTGCAAGAACCCACCACCAATCCTGTGATCTCCTGTGCCCCTTGGGATGCTGAAGAAGTGTAAGGAAGATGGAGTGAAACTATGAGGTCTGACGTGTAGGTGAAGTGATGGGACAGGGACTGTATTCTGAATGTTGGGAAGGTGCAGTAGGAGAACAGGGAAGAAGTGGACAATGGACTCCGGCTTTCTTGCTCACTTAAGGTCTAGCATGACTTGAGAGCTGCTGCTGTGGTGGATGGTCGTGGTAGCACTTGCCAAGCAAAGTTATAAAGTCCTAAACTAGTTACACCTGAACTTTTATCACTTGCAAGCAAGGTCATCAAATTTTCATGCCCACCTGGCAAAACAAGTTCTATTTGCATGATAAACACCATCCACAGATAATGTCATACATCGTCTCTAACAAATTCTTGAGCTTGCATTCCCCAGCAGTGTGTATTTTAAAAACTTGTTTTGGCCACATGTCAGCATAGCACGGCTGTTACTTAATTTAACAAGAGTTAATTAAGCTGATATCATATTGATGAATGTATTAGAAAAACATACATGTTTGGGAAAGTGTATGACTGGATTGTATATCAACTTTGTTGTTCTGTTGTTGGCTGGTTAAAACAAATGTTTGGCCCTTGATAGCCATCTTTCTGTTACCATTTTCCTGGTGGTTTTCTTTTTTCTTTAATGTCTGTCTTTTCCTGTGCTTAAAGTAGTTGCACGTGTGGTTTGGATGACTGGTTGAAAGCCTTTGATATCAGTACTGTATTCTTGCTGTCTTCGCTGAGTAATGACAGTAGTCCAAAATGCATGTGTGGCTGACCATGGCCATTGCTTTTCATGTGCCTGGATGTCTTGCATCTGTGTTTTGCAAAATTGTCTAGTTGTATTTCATTAGTTCTATAACTCTTGCTCTACAACATATTAAAATTATGGATGTCTTTTAATTGCATCCCAAGGCCTTTGACTCTGTCTTTGGAGAATTTTCCATTTTGTGTTGGTTCAGTCACCTCGTAGATGGGTGTTACCAAAATTTATAGAAGGTAGCAGATTTGGTGGGGGAACTCACCATGACTCAAAGGCATAAACTTTGCTTATTATTTATGTTGATTGGTGGTTTGAGAGCAGGAGGCCAAAGTATTTGTGAGGGAGATAGAATCATAGAATCATTGAATCATTTAGGTTGGAAAAGACCTTTAAGATCATCCAGTCCAACCATTGACCCTACTCTACCAGGTCTGCCACTAAGCCATGTCTCTAAGCACCACATCTACACGACTTTTAAACACATCTAGGGATGGTGACTGGACCACCTCCCTGGGCAGCCTGTTCCAATGTTTGATAACTCTTGCAGTGAAATATTTTTTCCTAATGTCCAGCCTAAACCTCTCCTGGTGCAACTTGAACCCGTTTCCTCTTCCCTAGTTACTTGGGGGAAGAGACCAGCACCCATCTCACTACAACCTCCTTTCAGGTAGTTGTAGAGAGCGATAAGGTCTCCCCTCAGCCTCCTCTTCTCCAGACCAAACAATCCTAATTCCTTCAGCCGCTCCTCGTCAGACATGTTCTCCAGACTCCTCACCAGTTTTGTTGCCCTTCTCTGGACACGCTCCAGCACCTCAATGTCCCTCCTGTACTGTGGCGCCCAAAACTTGAACACAGTACTCAAGCTGCGGCCTCACCAGTGCTGAGTACAGGGGCACGATCGCTTCCCTACTCCTGCTGGCCACACTATTCTTGATACAGGCCAAGATGCCGTTGGCCTTTTTGGCTACCTGGGCGCACTGCTGGCTCATGTTCAGCTGGCTGTCCACCAGGACCCCCAGATCCTTTTCTGCCAGGCAGCTTTCCAGCCACTCCTCCCCAAGCCTGTAGCATTGCCTGGGATTGTCGTGACCGAAGTGCAGGACCCGGCACTTGGCCTTGTTAAACCTCATGCAGTTGGCTTCAGCCCATCGATCCGGCCTGTCCAGATCCCTCTGCAGAGAGATAAAAGTAATTTCCTGCAGTTCTGGCTGTCCTCTTGGTATAACCATAGCCGAGAACCAGGTGCTGCAGCACTGTGTGATGCCGGCTGCCTCTCTCCATGGTGTGCCAGTCTTAAGCCAGCTAAAAGGAGAAGATTGGAAGGCAGGAGCTTTGTCCTTATGTGACACTGGGAGTGAAACAGGGATGGGAACAAAATCCAGGTTGCTAATGTTATAGGCATTCTTTTTTACATCATGGGTTTCAGAAGCATAGTGGTAGGAGCTTTTAAAATGCATAAAATAGAGGATGGTATTTGTGCCTACCTAGTGAACTTCATTAGTGCCTTTGCCTTGTCAGAATGCTGAATATAATTCAAACCCAAAAGTCCAGGAAATTATGATATAAACCTTAATATAATCTTAATTCTGCCCAAGGAACTGATTATACCTGTTGGAACAGTTCAGTAACGGGAGTATTATAAAAAGCAGGTATGAAAAACTGAGAAATACATTTCTATTTGCATTTTCAGCTTTCATTATATATGCTGCAGCTTCAAGTAGCTGGGAGCTACTTTAGCAAAGGAAAGCACAGCTGTTAGCTCACAGCAAGTGCTGCCTTTGAGGAAGCAAGTCTACCTGTTTAAGGATGGGATTTGTTAGGTTGCATTGTTAATGGCAAACAAGGTTTTCTTCTCATGTGCATTGCCAGGGATGTGATGCGACTTGACAGTAAGTAGTTTGTGGGCACAATGAGATGTCACAGAGTGAAGGAATCCTCCCATCAAAGGTAGAGGGTTTGTAACATTTAGTGCATCTGAGAACATTTTAAGATGTACAGCAGGAGCATTTGCTGTAGCTCTTGTTTGCTTTAGATGACTAACCCAAAATCGGATGTGGCCCATAGTGGCTGTGCTTTCTTCCTAGGGGTGTTGTATTGCTTGTAACATGGAAATGTAATGTTCTTAAGGTTTCAGCTGCACTTTGGTGCTTATATTACCTTAACCTCTTATTTCCCATTTAGGTTGTGAGGATTTTGCTACCCTTCACACTTCTGCAGGATGTTTCTCTGCTTGTAAGGTCTTCAGTTACTTTGTACATGAATTACACTTCATAAATATTTTTTCAGTATTGGCACGCAACAGATTTTCTTCTTTTTTTAGGGCAAGGAAGGCACATGCTCAGGAGCCTAGTGGTATGACCTTTCCCTGGGATACAGGAGACCCAGATTTTAATTCCCTTGACCTGGAAGACAAGAACAGGCATACTGAGTCAAGTCAGGGTTCATTTTGTATTCATCTACTGTGTCTGAGGCAGGGCCAGTACTAAGTGAATAAGGTATAAACAGCTCAGGAATAGAGTAGTACTTCTGTCTTTTCAGCTTTTTGATGTCTGCCTCTTTGTTTAGTAATGCTTGATGTACTTTTCTTACATAAATTCATCTAATGGGAGATCAGATCAGTCATGTCTCAGAAGGTGGGCTCAATTCTTTTCATAAAATAAAAAGGGAAATATTTATGCAAGGCTGCAGCCAGTGATGTTCAGAGGCTGATCCCAGGCTAGCTTGGCAGTGGCATATGCCTCTTCAGATCTGAGTTCAGATTTCCATTGCTTCCTTGGGCATGGGGACTGGAAGGGAGTGGGGTACCTAACAGAGAGTGTGATGGCTGGCTTCTGTAAGAAATGGTGTGACCTCAGTAGAGGATTCATAGTTAAAAAGTCTGAAAAACCATAGATAAGGTTTGTTTGTTTGTTTGTTTGTTTGTTTTAAGCCCGAAGACATTCTAAGACCTTCTACTGACCGCCACTTACCTTAGTATTTTCTGAGAAGCTTGTTCAAAGGATCATTGTAGGGAGAGGTAAATCTCAGTGAGATCTGCAGAGATGCAGCCTCACAGTCTCTCTATGGATTTAGCTGTCAATAGTTTATTTTTCTTTCATCATGTTTGGTTCCATTTTCTCAGAGGGAGGTGAAGATTGTGGAGGGTAACAGCCTTTCCCACATACTAAGTGCTTTCAGCTTTTTTCTTGTTGGTGCTCATGGATCAGCTGTGCTTCTAATGTAAAATTTGACTTCCCATGCAAGCTTCAGAGTGCAGTGACCCAGCTTCCCAGATGAGTCCATATGGTGCCCACAGGATGTTCACTGAAATGCCTGTCCTTAAGGCCTGAACCCAAGTGCCTGGGACAGCCTCAGATTCAACAAACGCAACGTTGTCTTACTGACCTGTGGTCACTGTCTTATGAGACAGCCTACAGATAGTCTAGCATCAGATGTGTAGCTGCCTGTGACCACTTCTTTTTAATGCTTCATGTCGCTCAGCACAGCTAGAATTAAACCCTTAATAATGTTTTCATTATTGCTTTCCCAGTGGGACACTGGTTGTCAGCAAATTGCAAAGGAAGCTGAGCCAGTAAAGGAGTTCTGGAACACTTGCGGTGTCTTCCTTGTGGAGAGACCTGAGCTCCCTGGGATTTGCTGGGTTTGGGAAACACTTGCTAATGTTAGCTAAAAGCCTTTCCTCCCCTGCAATACTCTGCTTCTTCCTTTTGTCACACAGCCTTCCTCCGCTATCTCTACAAAAAGGCTTTCATGCAATCTGGCATGTCAGCTGTTGCCTTTGTGCATTGTGTTGGGTCTGGGATAAAGCATAAGCTCTTCAGCCACGGTGCGGCATGAATGCTGATGGTGCTCTGGTTAAGAAAAGCAACCAAGCAAACTTCCAAATCTGCTTATTGTTAATTGTGAACTGTGAGTTCCTAGAAGTAGTTGCATTTTTAAATGTTTTCTTTTTCTTTCCCCTTTTAAAGCTGTTCACCTTGGCATTTTCTTTACGGAAAACTGCATTCTTAGGAAACAGACTCGTGTGTAGATCTTAGTATTATATGATTTATCTTCAGAAAGCCAATTAGTGCTTGAAGTAGAAGCTAATCTACTTCACAAGTGTAATCTACATCCCTTGTCTTATGAACAGCAGCAAGCAACCACACTGCAGAACATCATCTTAAGAAAGAGCAAGTACTGGTCTGTTTCTGTACATCTTTTCTATATGTTTCTATTTCTAGAGGCTTTTTCCACCAACCTAATGTGTGTCAGTGTGAACACTATGCAGAGAGTACAATCCGCTGCAGCAGAGCTCCTCCAGGGAGATAGCTTAATCAGCTCTAGGGTGAGTTCTTAAATAAGGGAGGTGACAGACTGTAGAAAAGAAGCAAAGATGTGAAATCTTTGAAAAGAGGAATGTGACTCTACCTTCTGGAGGGGAGCAATTCTATTACATACCGTAAGGCATAAATAAAAAGCAGTTCTATTAGATGTTGTGAGCCTTAAGTTGAGCATCCATCCTGAGTTCCCTTGCTGTAGTGAGCAGTTAGAAATCAAACTCACACAGACCCTCTAAAGTATGGAACAAAAAAAAACCCCAACTATGCTATAATCAAGCACCAGGGTGCTGACAGAACCTCCCCAGCACACATCAGTACTAACACAACGATTCATCCTCTTGAGAAATACGTTTTGTGCACTAGTTTGCTTGGGTTTACCCCAAACCCTGTTGTTTTGGGCATGAATTAGCAAGGCAGTTTTGACACTGTGAATAAATGTAATGTGCCCTCCATCTTTGCAATTCTGTTTTCAAACACTTTTTAGAACTGATTTCTGCCTGCAGGTGTCAGTGTGGGGACTAAGCATCTTTACTTCTGGCAGCCTACTTACCTTCTTTTGAGAAAGGCCAAAAGCTGCAGCTAAGGCATGAGGCAATGCAAAAATTAAGATATTCCAGGTCTACCTGTAATCAGCATGCTGTCAAGTTGTATCAGCCTTTGGAAGCAGAGGGGAGGAGAAAATAGAAAATCGAGTGCGGGTGAGCTGAATACGGATGTTGATGCACAGATTGACCTCTGCGTGTTTGTTCTTCATTGACAGGTTGATGACACCTGGGAGTGAAATTCGATTTGTCCATAAGCACATGGGTCTGGTGCCAGGCTGGGGAGGAGCTGCCCGGCTGGTGCAGATCGTTGGCAGCAGGGCTGCCCTCCGACTGCTGAGCGGGGCTGCCAGGGTGGACCCCGAGAGAGCTTTGCGCCTTGGGCTCTCGGAGGAGACGTTGTCATCTTCAGATGAAACCGAAGCATTAGAAGAAGCCCGTGCCTGGCTGAGTCAGTACACAGAGGGTCCAGCCAGCGTGATTCGGGCTGTGAAAAAGGTGGTGACAGCAGGAAGAGAGCTACCACTGGAAGCTGCCCTAAGGACAGAGAAGGACGTTTTTGGAACTGTATGGGGTGGGCCTGCCAATTTGCAGGCATTGATTAAAAGACCAAAACATAAATGATGGTCAATGCATAAGAAATGTTCTTGACCTTTTTGCAAACAAAGCTTTCACTAAAGCAGGCATTAAACTCAGTCATTTAAGGACTTGTTCATTTAAACTGGCATTAACATTCCTGTCATTCGTGTCAGGCAGACATATTTGGTGTGCAACCACAGAGAAATCCCTGGCAGATTCTTTACTGTCCTAATCATCCACTGAATGGAGATTAGTGAAATTAGTATGTAAAGGTAAATACTGTGCTGAGAATAGAACCATAATTCTTTTGGAATGAGGCTGAAGATTATTTTCTTTGGAGTTAATTTTGTTTTTCTAACTGGTATGGAAATGAATTGCTTGAAAGATAGGAGGTTTATTTATTTGCGGAACAGGTGCATCTAAAGCTGCAAAATATGAGTTCCCCAACATAAGACCAGTGTCTTTAAGCAGCTCAGAAGGGATGATAACTGGTGATGTGATAGTGTTTATTTTTTCATCTTCAGTCAGTTCTTTGTATAATTTCTGAGAAAGTATCCAAGGATACTTCAGTTTTAATGGTGATTTTTAAAGGAGAAGCTCTAACTCACTGAGGAGCTTATAGCCCTCATTCACTGACACTGATTCAGGTCTTTAAATGCGTTTAGGTGTCTTCTCACTGCTCGAGGAACCAACTAGCTACGTACACATCTGGACATTCCCACAGCCTGGACCTGTGCTGCTGAGCATGTGCAGAGCTGCTGACCTGATTCTTTACATAGAACCTAGTTGAAACCTTGGAAGGCCATGATGTATCATGCCCCAACATGGGATGTCCTTGACTAACTGGGTAGTCCGAGTACTTCAGCATTCTGGAAAGACTTGTGTGTGGATCTGTCCATGTCTTACTTCAGAGTATTTTTACTGGTAGGGCATATTTGGGCTGACCAGAAGATTTGGAACTTGGTCTCCACTTCATGCCAGTGACTGTGCAAGTAGGTAACTCAATGAGGAAGGTTTTCCCTTTAGAAACAGAAACTGTCACCGAGTCTGTGCTTTGGCAGGTGATTCTTAAAATGAAGCATCTGTGAGAGCAAAAACACGCAGACATATCGCAGACATATCCATGACTGAGAGTTTCCTGTACTGTTGGTTAGGATGCACTTGTCTCTAAATCCAGCAGGACCCATGTACTCCAGGGGAGCATGTTAAGGTGGAAGCCTGGGCTATGTGGCATTGATATGCATTCTCACTCTGACAAGGCATAACTAACTCTAGATACATGGAACAAGCTCCCTTAGGAAAAGGTGGCGATTCCTTGGATGGAAATTCATGTTACAGTTTCTACAGTGTGGCAGGATTTTGGATTTTTAGACGGCGAGGTAACCGTACATATGTTTGAGGATCTTGGGACAGATCAATGATGGGAATTAGGTCTGGATTGCCTGTAAAGATTCTGCAGCTTTCGAGCAGATGCTGTGCTCTGCTGGGGATGTTTTACTATATGGCTTTCACAGTGGGGAATGTGTATAGCTTGAAGCAACCAAAAGAAATGCTGAAGAAAGGGATGTGTTTTGAGCTGGCACCGCAGGAAGGATAAGGAACTTGCTCTGCCCTGTTGATCCTGGCTGTTTGCCTTCACACCTGAAGCTGCTGCTGGAGGAAGATTTCAAATCTCTCTTTCCCAAAAATGAAGTTCAATTTTTACTTCCTGGTTAGAGGAAAAACAGGAATGGGAACATGGGGAGACAGTAGTTTTCTGGTTTGTGCCTCTTTCCCCCTCCCTACCCCTTTTTATCCAATAGCTCAGTTGTTAGCTCCCTGTGCAGCTAGATTGTTTCCCATGCTCTAAAGGACTTCAAACCCATTACTTCTGAAGTACGGATGTTTTAGTATAGTCAGGCAGTACTTTACTGTTTAGTAGCGATGCTGTTCTGCTTTTTGTGAAGTTCCTCAAGACTCGTGAGGGATTCCAGACTACCAACATCACTAAACCTTCAGAGCACCCTCCTGTCCATACTCATCCAACTTTTTGAAGCAATAGCACATCACATTGTTGTGAGTCAAAAAACTAGTGCTTTAAAGTGTAACTGGTTATGTCTTTGCTAGTAAGAAGAATAAATTTGCCATTACCAGTACTGTGATTATGTTTTTAAAATGGGTGTGAAAATTGCTTAGAACCTGAGCAAGCTCCTTGAATCGTTTTTGATTTTTCAGGTGCCAGCCTGTAAGGCTCATTAGTGTATTCTGTGCACTGGGTGATAGAAATTTGAAAGGGAAGAAATTGCAGCAGAAAAGCAGAATGTTTCACTTGCACGTTTTGAACTAGACCTTTGCTGTCAGTAAGTGAAACTCTGTATGTACATCTGTCGGGGGCCTCTTTCCATTTTGATTTGTAGACAATGAGTTTACTTCTCACTTCAGCCGATGTATTTCCCCAGCCATCCTCTCTGCTTTGTATCAAAGGCCAACGTTTGCTTCTAAGAACAGGACAAATAATTAGCTAGTACTGAGTAAGACACCTTCAGAAAAGGTTACAGAAACTCATTTTGTCCTCTGGTCTGTTGGAATCACAAATATACCAAACATAGCTACAGGAGATGCTGAAGGTAATTACAGGTGTTTGTTTTGATCAAGGATTTTATGAGCAGCTTAATACCGTACCATAGAAATACAGCCCTTCGTATGAAAACCAGCCTAACTAAATTACCATGAGTGCTAGCACGGGAGCTCCAGATTGAGTGAGATGAAATGGAATCCTATTTTACCAATTTCAAACCTAAATGCTTTATTTCATAGACTACTTGCTTATCATCTTAAAGTGACAAATACCTGTAACCAGCAGCTGATAAGCATTTATATTTTCTTTACAATTATTAAAGACTACAGCTTCATATCAGTTTTTGTTCCCCTTCAGAAATGGCCTAAAAAAGAACAAGCACTAAATGCACAAAATAAATTAGAAACCTGTGCTCAAAATTGATACTCCCAGTCTCCTAATTAAATGGAGTGCTAGCTTTTGTATCTCCTAGGGGCTAGTTTGCCAGCTTCCTCCTCAGCAAACTAGGTTTCCTATTACATTGTGAAATACCTGTCTTGTTCCCTTGCCTCTGTGTACAGAGACAGCCCGTGTGCTTAATGGGGGAGTGTAGACTCTGTGCCAAGTGTTTAAACAGTGGATACTAGACATGACTTTTAGCACTATACATACTTTATCATATTTGCTGCTGACAGAAATATACTTACCAAATGGGTACCCTAGGTAACCAGGTGTTCTTGCTGAATGCTTGGTTCGCTATGTGATTTGTGTACTATGACACAGGATTCCTGTATCTGTCTTTATCTGTTCTCCTGGAAATGAAGAGGTGCAGTAGACTTTATAGGATTTTAATGTCCCTTTTCTATTCCATTCTGCTCCACTGTGCATTTCTCTAGCTATGCTGTACAAGTTTGAAATCACTTAATGCACGGAGTTACAGAAAACCACAAAATGCAGTGTGGCTGTGGCTTAGCTAAAATTGACATGTCTCCTACTGAAGGCAATGGTTTAAATACAAGATGGGAATTACTAGTTACTACTTTTTCCTAGCTTGATCTGGGGAGTGCATTTGCCACTTTGATGATTGGCTATTAAGCTCTCACCAGCCTTACCTTTAACTAATTTTAGTACTTCACAGCTGCCAGCAGGAACCAAAGGCAGCATCGTGAGTGTTTGGCTGAACAGAGGTCTGCCTCTCTACTTGGGGGTTCTTGACCAAAGGATAATCACTGATAAAATTATTTGTAGACTGTTTGGGCTGAAAGTCCTGAAATTAAGCATGTAGCCAGTCAAGGTCTTGCTCTCTCTAACAGTACAGGTTACCCTCACATGAAGTAAAATATGTACACGTAGCAGAAGTACTCTTACTGAAGGTTTTTGCAGCACAAAGTCAGGCTTTGATTAGAGCCACTGTGTGCTAACTCAAAACAGTGAAATAAGACAGGTGGCAACTAACAAATAGAAGAAAAAACATTCTATCCTCTTTCCTTCTGAAGTCCGTGCTACTGGCTTATTTCCTTACAGAACTGGAAGGCGATAGTCAAAATTTGTGATCAGGAGCATCCACTCCAAGTTGAGAAAGGAAATCTTCCATTATTCCACCCTAGTCTCTGCCCTTTCCTTTGTTCGGTGACCCACTGATCTCACCTGTGGGCAGAGGAGACAAACGGGAGGACTGGCACAGTTTTGCCCAAGATTAGACACATTACCATTTTTTAAAATCAGCCCATTTAAGTCCCTTCAAATAGTCATATGCCTACAGCACCTTTTGTCTGAAGATATGTAGTACGTATCTATCAGCTATCATCCCTTTCTATTCAGGGAAACAGGTACTAAGAATTGGAGTTTAATTAGCTTTATTTTAAAGATTGAGTCCAGAATCAGCTGATGGTGTTTCTCATTAAAAAAAAAAAAAGTAAAACAACTGCCATCATAGACAGAAAAGACAAGCTGTGCTTTTCAAGATCTGGCCTCTAACCTTCCCCAACACACAGAAGTCAGTTTGCAGAAACTGGGGCCAATCCAGGAGATGCATTTCTAATACAAGCACAAAACTACCTTTTCTGTGCTGCCACTAGTTCTGCTATGAAGATCAGATAAACAGCAATGTAGTCCTTAACATCTGTGTTCTTTGTTACAGGGTCAAGTTTGGTAACATTTGCTCTTTTATGTCAATATTTCTGCTGTTAAAATAAGGCTGTGTGGGATACTTCTGCCTGCCATAATGGTGAAGCAAGCTGATCAGCTTTTCAGAGAAGAAGTGAGTGTTAAGCCCAGGCGAGCGTTAAGCCTGCAACTCATGATTTTTCAGCAGAGACATACTCCTACAGAGTTGCGTTTGAGAGACAGCCAGTCAGGGATGCAAGAACTTCAAGATACCACTCAGAGCCAGTCCTCCCTTTTGGCAAACACAGGAAGCTGTTCTATGATAGTTTTCTTTAAAGTTCCTCCAGTGAAGCTGAATTAAACTGGAGACGTATCTAAGACTGTTACTGATAAAATGTAGTTTTATTAAATTATAAATTCCGTAACAAAACCAAGACAGATCAAGAAAGACCTCAAAAACAAAACTACAAGGACTAGATGGCAAAGCCAGTGAAAATGCCATGAAGAGTGTATAGGTAAGAATTTGCAACAAAAGTTAACAGCTTTTTTACATTTGCATTGAAGGAAGGTAGATGATTGCTCTTGTCTAGTAAAAACACATTTTAACTCCAAACTCACATCTATTTTCTCACATTAAATTAAGCATCCTGCTCACACCCAACATCTTGCCTGCTCCCACATTGCTTTAGTGTTCTTTTCATACATCAATCCATGCAGAAAGTAGTAAGACACTTAATGCAACAGTCAGATAATGAAGACAATTCAAGTTGTACAGTAGATATACATTGGCCAAAAAGGGATTGAGTATCTCCAAGGGGAAAATGCTACAAAATAAACACAAGACATTTTCAAGAAAACTGGGTATTGCTAAGCAGCTTTCAAACCATTAACAGGACAACCCAGTTCCCTACAGTTAGTCTTCCAGCTGAGACGTGTTAAGAGACTTAAAACAGGCCAAATCCGTTTCTCCCCTTCACCCCACCCTCCCACCAAACACACCGCTAGGTTTGAGTGCAATGCCAATGTGGACAGAAAATTTACAGATACAGGACTGAGTTTTTAATCGCATGGCTCTATATTTAAACTTCAGTGACTGTGCACTGTCCATCTGGCCTTCTAGATCTTACACTTGTGTTTACCACCCCGCCCCCTGCCACTGGTCTATCTGCTCCTGACTGGCTTGCATTTGCGTTCGAGTGTCTCTGCTGGACAGAAGACAGGCGTTGCTGAAGGTGGGCAGATACATCCTCGCTATCGCTGCTAGCATCCGATTCGGTCTCCTCAACAGAGGTGTCAGGGGCTGGCACCCTACCAGAAGATGATGATTCCTGGTCTTCTTCTCCCTCTCCCCTATGACTCCTTTCAGCCATACTGTCTCCATTTATTTGTAAGTGGGCAAAAGAGTTCTCTAGAGAATTGCTTGCATCAGGTGATGGCGTTGAAGGACTCATCAGCTGACCATCTAGTGATGGCAGGGGCCCAGCAGAAATGGATGCTAGAGCCTGCACAGCTGCAGCCCCTGGGGTCGGTGTGCTGTCTGCACCATCAGCAGAGCTCTCTCTTGCCAGGTTGACAGTGTTAGCATCACAGTCCAACCTCAGCCCAGCCACTCCCTTCTTTGGTATATCTATTATGTCCCGTTTTATTTTTCTGCGGCGTCCGTGTTCATTTCTCCTATACTGAACCATATTTTCAAGATCTGCCACGTATAAAAACCCAGCGATTAGCATTTCAGTGCTCTTTTTACCCTTGGAAAAGGCATCTTCCAGCTCTCTGCTGGTACGTTCATCATACTGCCACCAACCATTTCTACCTTCGTAGTACCAAGCATATTCTCCATTGCCTCTGCTTGCTGCTTTGAGTTCTTCTGGTGACAATAAGGTTGGCTTGTCAAGAAAATCCTCTGGAATCTCCTGCCGGCAGAGTGCACATCGTTTCCCAAGCCAAGAAGCTCCCTTCACACACAGATAGCAGAAAACATGTTTACAAGGCAGACTTACTGGATGGACACATGTTTGCAGACAGATAGCACATTCGGGGACTGTCAGGGAAGGTGCTGTGTTAGCACATGATTCATTTGTCTTCCTATTTGTGGGAAGCATGTTGATCGAATGATCTATTTCGCCACAGCCAGCCATCCTGCAGAGGATCAAAGATAGATTTAAATCAGTTTACTGTGTCAACCTAAACTGGCACCTTACATCACCTTTGACCTCAACATCCCCAGAATGAGATGCTTACCGGAAATTAAGGTAAGGTATCATTTATGAAGCTCAACCCAAAGAAACTGACAGGTTAACATTCTGTTTCCTGAGCTGACAGACTAAATTGAGTACTGGGAGAATTGGTTTTGCTAATCACCAATCTTTATCTGTTCCATTTTCAGCACCTTATGATGCCAAGTTAGAAACAAATTTTGGAACTTCCTCTGTTCTTTCTCTGAAGTAGTGTTAATTAATGAACCTCCAGCCAGCCAGTTACTTTGGAGCCTCCTCAGGAAGTTTGAAGAAGCTACGATTCTTTCCTCAAGAGGTGATCTAGCTGCAAACATTGAACTTAAAACAGTCTCTCTTCACAGTGCTGGTGATCATCCATTTGATTAAGAGATTGGCTGAACAGTACCTCAGGCTAGTTTTCCACAGTGGAAAATACGCCTGGCAGCAGCACCCGGCTGAAGTATCCCCCCACTCTGTTTCTTAGTCCCCATGCACCATGGTACACCATCCCTCAAACTGGGCTCAGAACCACCACGGGGCTGCAGAAAGAACTGTATTTGAAAACTAAGGTGGCTTTTTCAAAAGCTACCCTGGATTTCTTTTTCCTAAACATAAGTGATATAGCAGAGTGCATCTCAAAAGCAATCGTTGCAGCCCGGCAGAAGGAGCAGTATATCACAGAAGACACACAACCATGATTTGATTGGTTTGTGAAGTCACTGCCTCTGCCTTCTCTGGCCATACCTTATTTCTGTCATTAAAGATGATTTTTGTAGCAACTGTAAGAGAGCAGGGAACTGTGTCACTTTGGCATTGTGTAGGATTTCAGTAGTTGAAAAATTCTAGCCTAAATATGCAAATGCCTTCTCAGCTACATTTTTGCCATGGCAATCTTTCACAGTCTGTTTCATGGTAGTCTTCCTTTTATGTTCGTATTTATTAGCAATCAAAACCAAACACCAAATGAGGGAGAAGAATGGGCTTTGGGGGATGGGGCCTAAAAAGGTGCCTTTTTTCATTTAAATCCCCAAGGACGTCTGAGGCATAGGGCTGATATTCAGCGAAACAGCCTTTCAGTGAAACTAGTCTTTGTTGTACAAGCAGCTAGGCATAGTTCATGCAAAACTATCACAGGCACATGGGCCAAAAGGGACCTTTAGAGGTCACATAGTTCAGCCTCCTGCTCCTCATGGCACTACCACCAATACTAGATCAGATCAGCTGTAGCTTTGTCTAGCTGAGTTTTTTTTGAAACCTGCAAGGATGGAGATACCACAACCTCCCTGGACAGCCTGTTCTAGTGTTAATACACATTTCTAGCAGACTGTTACCTCAAGAGAAAATGCCTAGTGTTACTGTAAAAGCTTTCACACTGCTTTAAACGTCTTATGAATACATGCTGGGATTAAAAAAAGATTTATGCTTCAGTATCTGTATTTATCTTTACAATAATGTATAAAGTGCTATTTACTTAAAAATGTGTTTCTGTATGCGGTCTGTTCCCTTCTATCACTATAATTTCCTCTTGAAAGACCAACGCCTCTTTAATCCATTTTTTAATCAAATCATTCCTTTGAAAGCTCTACAGCTCAAATATTTTTTCCTGAAGTAGCACATAATGGTATCTACCAGTGTTTCAGTTTCATATCTGAATTTCTTTCTCTGAGATTAAAGACAAATCTGCATACTAGTTCTTAAATCAGCATGCCAGATACAGACACAGCATCACCTACCACCTAGTAACTGTCTTTTTACTGTACAGTACACATCTATCAGAGAGCCATGCTAACAGTGTTGTGAACAAGTTGCTTTCTGGGAGCCTCACACTTTTGAGGTTACATTTTGCAACAGAATTTTACACCAGAACTAGGTGTTTATAACGAGAAACTTACTAGAAAAAGGGGGGAAGAAAAGCTATTGAGACTTCAGAATACCCACAAATACAACCCAACCAGTATCTCACAACAGAAGAGCTGAAAGAGAAATCCAAGTATTGATTAGTTTGCGCTAACCATGGCTGAGGTAGAGGATCTGAATTTTGAAGTGCTCCCATAATGAGATACTCCTGTGCAAAAAGGCGCAGCAGCAGAGATTTTTACTTCCATGCTACAGTTTTACAAAAGGCTGCTTCTCCGTGAATACACTTTGTAAGGTTCTACTTTTCAGAGTCAAAGATTAAAACAACCCGTAGATAAGTAAATTCTATACAAGTCGTGTATCATAATTAAGATTTTGGAGGGGATCAAAATGCAATGCAGGGATTAAAAATGCAATGCATTTTGACACATCAAATTCTGATACTATAAGCTAACTTATTAGTAAACCAAAAAGCAGAGTGAAAGTTCTCACCTGTTCACTGAAAGCACAAAAATGCTAACAGTTGAACCGTGCTCAATAGATTACCCATTAATTTGAGGGTTCTTTGACTCCTTACTACATTAAGACAATAATGCAGGATGTGAAAAGAAAGGAGTAAATGCCTTATCTTGAAATTCCTATGTGATTCTTAATGACGCAGAGGAAAATGTGTAAAATGAATACAGCTGGAGGAATAAAACCCTACCTCTAAGCAAGTGCTACCCAGCAACATAAAACTCTTAAGAGATAAGCACAACTGCACTTGTCTGTGCTCAGAACGCAGGACAATTATGCACTTGAAGATTTGTATCAACTAAACTGATGCTGTCTCACTTTTTATTTTTAAAGGAACATCCTAATTAATCCTTTTTTTGTTTACCTTTTAAAGTATCAAATCTCAGTCATAGAGTGTGTTTATAAGCTGGTATGAGGATGTACATGTAAATTTTCACTGAAGAACTAATCCTTCAGAAAGGAGGAAAAACATCTAGGACTGCTATTCTGCTACATTATGGCTGTGGAAGCACTTTCACTGCAACTTCATGGTATTAAGAACTAAACAAAACTGACCACAGAATATTTTTCCTGAAGTTAAGAGTAATATTTTATAGCAAGGTTTAATCAAAACAGGCTTCATATTAGGACTGTTATCAAGCAGTAAAGCTCCGGGTTTTGGAGGGTTGGGTTCCCTTAAGTCACTTACGGCAACAGGGAAAATTACATTATTGAATAGTGAGGCTAAAAATCAAACTCAATGACAAGTTCTAAAAATAATTTTATTTGAAGTATTTTAGATCCCCAGTTCAGGTATAAATGAGGGAACAGTAAGCATGTGAATGCTGCATTTTAACATAAATACAGCCTAAAGCCAACTGTGAAGGAGCTAGTCCACAATCTTGCCAGATCCCACTTCTCTATTACCCTTTTGTGTAGATTTTTTATTTTTAATACTAAAACATATATTTACTTTTTAAGCTTAGGATGCACAGCCTAGAGTGCCTTCATCAACACACAGAGTATACAAGACGTGATGTATAAAAACTACATGAAAAGACCCCAGGCCTTCTAGTACTCTATTGAAGAATTCCCACAAAACCACCTTAAAACTGAGTAATTTTTCAAACTCCAGGTCAAATTCTAGCTGCAACTAAGCAGTCTATCAAGGAGCTGACACGTATAAGTCCGTTAACAAAACAAGAGCTTACTTTTTCTGAGTAATTCCTACTGAAGCATGCCACAAGACTAAAATGTCCTCTCTTCAGATGTCTCCAACTAGGATGGCAGGTCCACTTTCCCAAGGCTGGCTCATTCCTTACTTGTCCTGCCCAACTACGGTGTTTCAGCTTCTCTGCAAACTAATGGAAAGCAAATAATATCACCATTACAATGTTGTACAGAGGTATGAGCAAGCAGAATACAATGCCCCAGTCCTGTTACAGGGAAAAACAAAATTACTATGCTTTCATTTACCTGATGCACGCTATTTTCACGAAAACCATCATCAGACTTCTATTTTATTTTTTGCAATAATCAACTTCAACCCACGGCTTTGATGTTAATTATTTTGATGTCTGACTTAAGCAAATTATCTTCTTCTAAAGTATTATAAGAGGCAATTACCTTTAACTATAATAAGTTAATGGCTCATTTCCATAAAGTGACTATGTACACAAAAGGAGAAACAAGACCAAAGTTAGAAGCACGTTATGTGTATGCAAATTTAACCTCTAATAAATGACTCCTTATACTGAGATTTTAAAAAGTCACAATGCCTTCCTACACCTGTTTATAAAACTATCCATATCACATCGTTCCAAAGGACTATCTGGGCTTGTACCTTGTCTCCCAACAGGGGCTAGTATCAGATGCTTGAGGAGAAAACACTGCATGCAAACAGCTGATTTCCCCTAGGTCCTCTCCATATTTGAAGCAGTCTGTAGCTCAGAGTCTCGCATCCTTGTCCCCTTTTTCAGAGATCACATGCATTCATTTCATGAATGAACCTCAAAACCGTTCCAGCACTTTTTTCTTTATAAATCTACATATGTATGTCCTCATACTAGCTTATAAACAAGCTCTATGACCTAGATTTGATGCTTAACACGGTAAACAACAAAAGGATTAATTAGGATCTTCCTTTATTTCTTTAGAAAGTGCTGAAGGGAAGCGAGGTTCATTCCTGGAATGAACGCATGTGATCTCTGAAAATGAGGACAAGGATACAACTCAGCCTCCGCACCTCTGAGGTAATATACCCCTCTCCAGGCTAGCAGGTAATGTCAGTCACAATACATTTTGTGTACGTCACCATCCAGAATCGGAGCTAAGTCATTTCACAAATACATAATAATCACTGGAAACCAGTGAGTGTCTAACAGATACCTAAGTAACTCTACAGTAGGAAAGCAGGAATCTGCAAACTCAGAGAAGGCTGGGGGATCATCAAGATGTCCCTGTCACATTCTCACACCCTAACCAGGAAGGTCTTGACCTAAAAGAACTGCCCTTAGTTACAGAAAGTATTTGGGAATCCTCTGTAAAAAGACCGATAAGCCATAATTATATCTTCCTTCTGGGCTGTAGCTTTCAAGATTATTCTTTAGCATTTTGAACCACGATTTCCAGTTGCTGCAAAATACAGGAATGCTCTGAAGCAGACGTGGGAATGTCACGTCTTAGATTTCAATTTGCTCAAGGAACGAATCATTTCAGTATAAATACAATGCAGACCAGGCACGTACTGAGTCGAATAAAGTCAAGGAGTGGTAAGTCCCTGAAAAAAACATGGAGCATTTAGTATTATAGTATTCTGTCCTTCATCAGGTGATTGAATATTTATCATTAATAACATCAGAGTGAAATGTTCAGATGACTTCAGTGTAAGACCCATCACTCAACTATGTTATTTTCTTTATAGCTGAGCTCCACATAACATTCTGTGCAGCTATTTTTAGAAAGAGCTCCTAAGGAAAAATGCAAAAATTAACAAGCCTATCCACACCTTTTCTCCCCTCATCGTTCTCGCAGCTTCCCCTTTCTTCACACATCAATCTGAAACCAATCGCATTAAAATTTTGGCTCTACTAATCCATTCAGACAAGATACAATGTTTGCTATGATCAAAGAGACAGTTGCAACAAGCTTGATGATGTGGGTGTGGTGTTCAGGCCGTCATCTTAGGAGCTGGCTTTCTGTTACTTCCATAGGTATCACTTGAAGCCTTTTATCTACTGCTTTTTGCAATCCACTACTAAAGGTAGCACATCATAAACCCAAATGCTGTGTGGAGATGGGAGAAAAAGGTTGGGTCAGTTCTGGCAGATTTCTTAGGAAATAAAAATGCACGCATGTATTCAAGGTATGTAATTATACCTAGATGAATCCAATTAGGGCTTAATTATAGGATTATGGTAAGGCAACTTTCTAATTGCTGCATAGCTCTTAAAAAGAACTAGTTCACAAACTGACTTCAGGTAACCTCTACCTTTCATGACATTGTTATGTATTTAATAAGCCAGTCTTGAAAATTTTACTAAACGGGATAAAAGACACTTGAGGTTACTTACACTGGACAACGATGACTCCTTTAAAGTCAAGTGGGTAAGGGCTATGTTCTATACCTAGCAATTAATTTTCTATGCTCGAAAAGAATGTACTATGAGGAGTTACGCTATCTGCGGCAACCTGCAAGTATCCCTTCCTTCTGCACACTCATTAAATCCGTGCATCCTATCACACGCTGATTTTGAAACTTTTATTCAAGATACAACAGATAAAGGACAACCCCCCAGATCAGGAGCAAGAATTTAAATTGGGCAACATCCCCTCCCAAACTGAGGCTCAGCCAGCATTTAACCGCTCTCTTTGACCCCTTGAAAGTCTCTCAGGATGCTTGCTGGGAGAAGCCATGTCTGCTTCTTCCACCCAACTTTAAGATGTTGAAGTGGTGGACTTCCTACCAGATCAATCTCCCAAAAATGATTTCAGGTTCTGCTTGAGAGAAATTTCAAGCTTTTACTAGACCACAATGGAATGACATAATTTCTTGTTAGTTCAGTAAACTGTGTCCATTGATTCCCAGTAAATGATCAGAACCAACGCAATTTTTTCAACTTTTCTATTTCTTTGGAAAAAAACAGCAACAATAAAAAAAATCCCAGAAACTTACGTATTTAAGAAGCCAGCTGCTAAATGTCGATGAAGTTACCTACAGTCTTAAGAAGTCTTTTTTGTAAGTAAAAGCTCAGCTTTTTTAAAACAAGCATAAATCATTGGTAAATTCAACTAACACCAGCTCCTAACCAAACCAAAGACTATTATGTGAGTCCTACCTCAAATGATAGATGATCTCACAGATTCGGCAACTCTGTACAGATTACTCTAAAATAGCTATCACAATTCATCATTCCTCTCCCCCCCCATAGGTTGAAAACTCAACAGCTACACCATCACTTCAAAAGAGTAAATGCTCTGCTGTTAATAAATACTTGGATTTTTTCAGCAAGCTCTCTAACTCATAACTCAATTATTGGGGGGGACAGGAGGGGAGAAAGAATCCCAGATTTCCACCCTTCCCTACAAGCCACCACAACCCAAACGCTGTGGGAAGAAAGAAGGAAGGTGGCTGTTTTTTTAAATAAGGAAAAAAAAAAAAAAAAAATCGCTCTCCTGTCTGAAGGTCTGCCACTGTCAATACAGTATCAGCTCAAGGTACTGAGCATATCGGGTATTTTTTAGACTGTCCCCGGGCCCTGGACAGCACAACAGATAAATAACCTCACTGTTTCCTGCCACCTACTTTTCTGTATCTGTTTCTTAAACTCCAACTATCGCCAGGAATTGCTGATTGTGATGCGGCTTCAAGTTGCCTGTCATTCCTTATCCTTTGCTATTACACATTAATAAAAAGACCCTAACCCTTGTATGTACATTTAGAACTGAAGCACAGAAGAATAGTCAAGTGTGGACAGTCAACCATTTCGGTATTGAACTGCTACATATTTATTCAAGATGAGGTTCTTCTCCTGTGCTGCAACTGGAGCACTGAATTTGAATTTTGAGCATCTATCCTATTTTATTTAACAGAGCAAAATGTTAGTTTTTCACTCAAGTAAAACGATACTGTGTGGCAAACGAAGCAGAAACTGGTTCATCTGAAGTTATCGATGCTAGAAACAGAAAGTAAGTACAGGAACATCTCGTCATATATATACACTCTTGATTAGCATGCACAGGAGAAAAAAAAAAATCAATTTCAACAAAAAGACTTTTCCCGCACCAATTCCAGGAATCCACTGTTCAATAGCCTTTAAAAATACTGCACTTCCAGTTCTCTAAATAAATGACAATTCAATTAGATCTAAATTGATGCAGTGTATTTTGAAGGAAACAAGAAGAACAGAACTTTTTCTTTCACTCAGTACAGATTCCGCATTATAGCAATTTAAACAATTGGTACTTTGATTCACTTGGAAAGAAAGGACAGTATTAACCACACAAGACTACAAATCAAATTCCTGCAAATATTCAGTACTTCAGATTCACTCAAAATTACCAAATCCATATTCAGATTTCACCATGTCTTCAATACTATTACAAACTGTAATTTTTGGTAGTGCACTTTCAGAGATGCTTTAAGAATTATTTTTAAGTAGCCCACTGTCCGGAGACAGCAGCTACCAAAGTAGCAGGACTGTATTTTTAGCATGACAAAACCAGAGCTCTGCTCCCTGCTCCTCCTTGTAATTACTCAATGCATACTTGCATACTACACCACCAGTAACAAAACCTACGGTATGTCTAGTTCACATCACAGAAAAGTTATACTAGGATTTAAAAACCCCACACTTTAATTTGGTTTTAACTACTTCACCGTTCTGCTTATCTTTTTTTGTCTGAAAAACTTGTATTTACTGAATACTTTTAAATGATTTTTCAGTGGTGGCAACACGTACTGCACCAAAAGCCTATTTTCACGTCCCATTTTAGCATTCCGAAGGGATGCAATCCCAACACTTGAGCCGAGGCCATCCGGCACACAGAAACAACCGCACTTCCGTTAAAAACACCAGTGACTTCTTTTTACGTCCTTGGCACCGCGCTCCCGTGACCGCTGGTCCCACTTCCATTCCAGGTGCCCACGGCTCACGACAGCCGCCACAGCAGGCCAGCGACAGCAGGGACATTTTGAAAGGCGAGTGACAACAGGCAGCACGGCGTTATTTGCAGCGCTGCACACCGGTCTGAGAACCACAGCGCTGCGCTCGTTTGGCCAGGGGATTCTGCCACGCGTGACGACGCTACGGCTAATGCTCCTGACCTATTTTACTGCCGAACGAAACGAAACCTGGAAACGCGGGCCCCGACCCGCCACACGGCCCGCACCTCCTTCCACACGGGACGCCGCCTCCCTCGGAGGCCAACCCCGCCACAGAACCGCCGGCAGCAGGAGGGCCCCGGCCCGGCCGGCTCGGCTCTCACCGGAGCCCGCTCCCAGCGCGGCGAGGCGGGGGCCAGGCCTCCCCGCCGGGGCGGCCGGCAGAGCCCTGCGCCGCCGCGGCCCCAACACCGTCACGTGACCCCGCGGGCGGGGCGGCGCCGGTGGGCGATTCCCCCCCCAGCCAAAACAATAACAGGCACGGCTGCCCGCCGGGGCGGCCGCCCCTCAGCGCGGCCGGGGTGCGGCGGCAGGCCCGCTCCGCGCCGCGCCGCGCCGCTCGTCAGCCTTTTGTTCAGGCTGCCCACCCGCGCGGCGCGGCGAGGCCCCGGCACCCGCCCGCTCCCCGCCGCGGGCAGCGCCGCCGGCGGAGGTGAGGGCAGCCCCGGAAGAGGGGCGCTGTTGGAGCGACCGTTGGTGGCGGCCTCGTCCTCCCCCTTCCCCCCGCGGCGGCGCCAGGGACTCCCGTCAGCCAGCACTCACCCGCCGGGCCGGCCGGCTCGCGCCGCTCCGCCCGCCGCCGCCGTCACCTGCCGCCTCCTCCGGCCCCGCCGCCGGGACAGCGGGACGCGCCGACGTCACGCGCGGGACGGGGCGGGGAGAGGTTGGCCGAACGCGCCACTATGACGCCGCGGAGGGGGTGGGGGTGAGCTCACGGC
>VFFE01007215.1:401359-487338 GCA_008921705.1 Burhinus oedicnemus | reverse complement strand
GCGTGTGACGCCACTGCGTGAGGCCGCCGCGCCCCGTCACCTCCCTGCGGCGCCGCCATGGCGGCGGGGCCTGCAGCGCCTGCGCCGCCCGGCTGCCGCTGGGCGGCCCGTGGTGAGGCCAGCGAGGTGCCTGGGAGCGGCGGGAGATGGGGGCGCCTTCCTCTTCCCCCCCCTTCCCTTTCCCTCCCCTCCCAGGTAGAAGCCCCCTCTCTCAGAGCGCAAAGGTCTGGAAGCGGTGGGAGCCTCAGTGTGTGTATTTCCTGGAGCTTTCTGCCCAGAAAGCGGGCAGGCAGGCTTCCTTGGGGTTCGTCGATCAAGTGTCACGGCGTCGGTGACCCAGGCAGGTGGCAGCGCTGGGGGAAAATGAGCTAGCACGGCTCCGTCGTGCTTGATGGACTCGCAGGCGGATGGCAGTTGTGCCCGTGCCCACTGGTGACCCCAGGGAGTAGGTGCCGCAGGAGGCGAGAAGGGTTGCTGGCCTTTCCAGGAGCACAGCCTGCGGCTCATTTGCCTGGAAATTTCAACGGCTCGGCAGTCTGGGAAAAGTCACGGCTCCAACGTAATCAGGACAGTCGCGTGTGCCACTGTGCGCTGCCCAGCCGTGTTTGGGTGGCTGGTGGAGGGCTGGATGCTTTGGTGACCTCCCACAGGTGGAAGTGGACCAGGGCATGACCCAGGCGTAACTGCAGGGGGCTGGACTGTCCCAAAGCTGAGCTAGTCCCTTCGAGATGGGGTGCGGGCAGGAGACTTGTGTTGCCCGCTGTTGTCGGAAACACTTGGGAAGTCTGCTGTATTAATTCTTGAATAAACCAGGGTGGGAAACAATAATCCACATATCGTTTAAACTGCCGTGATACTCATTTAGTTGGGGGAAGAAGGGCTCTGTGTCCAGGTAGTCACTGCACGTAAATGGAAAACTAAATGTTGCAACATGACTAAAGGTGCAAACTGTCTAGCCAAGGGCTTGCTAGACTGGGGGTCCTGTTGGCCACTCTTCTTAGTATTTTAACACCCAGAAATCACAAGCATCAGAGAACACAGAAGATCAAAAATTTGTGAATACTAAATTCTAAATGTAATCAGGAATGCTAAAACAAGTGCACTTGGTTAAACCACGGAGTTTTTCTAAAAGTCTAGGAGAGGCTACCCATAATTAGCACTGGTTTTAACAAATGTGACACGATTGCATCCAAGGACAAACATTTACGTGGCAACCTATGCTGCTATTTAAAGAGGTCTGCATGAGGCTGAGTCAAAGAACAGAGATTAGAGAAAAGGAAAGGTCCCTTACTGGCAGTCTGTGTTCAGCAACAATAGGCTTAATCCTTTAGTGAACCAGACCTTGATCCTGTGGAAGCTATTGAGGCCAAATTCCTGTCGGTTTCGGTTAGAATCTGACCTAGAAAAGGAAAGCAGGCCTGGGCTCTTAAGGGATCTAAAGAGTTCAAGCAAAGCTATTCTCAATGCATGCTGCTTCGTAAGAGAAGCAGCACTTTGGAAAACTACTTAGTACAAAATAAGTCCATGGCTGTATTTGGATAGGTTTGTGACTGTTCACTGCAGCTGCAGGTCGGCTGAGAAAATGCACCGGTGAATGCAAGATTTTATTTTAAACTCCATGAGTTATGGAGCAAGCATGGCAGTTAAAGGGAATATCAGCTAGTGCCAGAGCTAGTAACCAAAGAATTAAATGGATTGCACCTTACTGGACTAAAGAAAGAAGGAGCACAAAGGTATCTAGTTGAATAGATTGGAATAAGGGGATCAGAAATGATCTGCTTAAGTTCTAGTAAGATTATACCTTCTAAAATGTTACCTACACTATTATCGGTCCTTATCACTAGCTCTTATTTCAGTCAGAATGGGTATTACTTACATATCTTTTTTTATCTTTCTGTTTTTGGCATGAACACAACCCATCTATTCCAATGATGGCATCCTTTGTGTGTATATATACCTGTCTGTTATAATTGAATCCACCTCATTTGTATCTTTCCTACCTCTGCTTGCTTCACAGTTCTGTTCTCTCCCATGTTTCTCCTTGTTTGTTTTAACTGTTGTCTACAATGTCACCAATCTGAAATTTGTGTCTGATGCTTGCCACTAAATTATTAATGAATACAGTGGATTGAAAAGTAAAGAATCACCAGACTAATCCTTAAAAGACACCACTTCCCCTGTTAAGTGTCTACGGTCCCACCATTAATATTTTGCTGATACTTTTACAATGGAGAACTATTCATCCATATTTCAGTGTTTCTATTTATAAAACATTTTTTCTGCTTCTTCAAATGTATGTGATACTATATAAACCTTTGCAGATATGCCAATGTCTTACATTCACCAAGAGCTCAATCCTTTCTGCACTTGGCGCAGTTAAGGAGGCAGGGGAAGAAAACCAGTTTTCTTCTGCTGTGGTTTTGAGTCAGTTTATATCAAAACGGTTTGGGGAGTTAGTGTGGAGACCCTCAGAATGGGATGATGCGTGGTATCATGCCCCCGCTTTCCACACTCTTGCACCTTCAACAAACCCTCTGTACCGAACAGAAGGTGTAAAGTCATCAGTGTGCCCCTCAAGTGGAAATGTACCCTTGGCTGTTCTGTGCTGGCAGCCAGAGGAGGGGCTGAGGGTTGTCTTACAAACAAATTAAACACAAATCCTGATTTTGTTCCAGTGGCACATTTCTTCCATGAAGGGATGTGGGCTATCACTCACTACATTCCTTTCCTCTAAGATGCTGTAGAACGTGGGATCCCCATCTTATACTACCAGATGTCCCTGCTCATTGCAGGGGAGGTTGGACTCGATGTCCTTTAAACATCCCTTCCAACCCAAACTCTTCTATGATTCTATGATTTTCATTACAGTGATAAATTTCTTACTGTCATTGAAGACTGGCTGAGATTCACACATTTTCCAGAATTATTTCTTTTTTAAAATTACGCTTACAGTTTTTACAGTCCGTGACACAAGCTTGTCCCTTGTGCCACACATGTTTTAAGCATGCTAACAGCGCAGAGGGGCCTGACAGCCAGTTGGGCTAGCCAGGGACTCCTCTGGCAGTGGGCTGCCAACGTCAGGCTGCCTCCTTCGTTCTGTGGCCCTGGCACCTGGCAGTCCTGGCTCTCTATAGCCAGGCAAAGAGTGTCAGAGCAGTGCCCAAAATGGTGTCAGTGAGACAAAATGGCATGCACTCTGACTCCCTTGGAATGCAATTGCAGTTGTTCTGGTGATGTACAAAATGTAAGTTGATCGATGGGAGTCCAAAGCCTTGTCTTGGGTTTGCAAGTGGGTTTTTGTTTTGGCTAGCTGGAAACTGTTGAGGTTGGTCTCTGTCTCAGCAGTCTATGCTTACAGTGCTGCTGCACCGCAGCTAAACTGATTTCTAGTCACTATCTGTAGATTCAGAACAAAGTGTTAAGGCCTGAATTGGCATGTGAAAATCCAACTACTGTACCTCGTATAATTTCTGTATTTTGCTTACATAATCTAGGTATGTAGCAACCTCTGCCAAATAAGCTGTTACTTAACAGTTTTGGAAGGATTGTGTTGGTTAGTCATAAGAACAATCCCAGTTTGCTTTGAAAACAGAAAGTTGAACCATGCTGAGGAGGAGGAGTGGAGAAGAGGAGCTGAGGGCAAGTTCTGTTTCTCGGTTCTCTCAATCTGATTTTCGCTGGATCTGTACCCATTCTGTCTGTGAACTCCCAGGGAGAGATCCTGATTGTTTTGCTTTCATTTAGTGGCAGTAAAAAATTCCACACAGCATACAAAACAAATTTATTTTATTGCCCCAGTTGGCAGGCAAGGTAAAATTTTCTTCCACCAATAAGTAAACATTGACTTTTTCCATTATCCCAGCTGTCAGAATCATATCACAGTGTATGTTGCTGTTGAACTGAAATCATCCATATGGCGATGCAGACAAGCAGAAAAAAAACCACACCACAAAAAAGTTACTGCCTTACAATACAGTGTGTTTAAATCCTTTAGTTTTCCAGGCAGAGAGTTTTCAGGATTGAAGCCTACTTTTCCCATTAGCAAATCTTGTGCCTTAGTCTCAAGAGCACTAACATCTCCTTCTCTTTGACTTCCTCCCCATCAATAGGGAATGTTAACCTCATCTTTAAAAACAGTAATTATTTTGGACCTTCAAAATCGTGAAGTTTACAAGAATTACAAGGTTAGATTTTGGGTTTCTTTTAAATTTGGCCCCGAGTTTTACATCTGTAGGACTTACAGTAACTTGTAACTACAGATAAAATGCAGTTCTGTATCTATAAGGCAGACTTTATTTTAACTTTATTGAAGCTGAGATTCTTGTATAATCATACATCTTCAGAGACTGAATCTTCTTGAAAACTAGCCAGAGTCACAAGATTCTTGATAGATGGAAAAACTGTTAATTGCAGACAGTAGATAGCACGCTCAGGACTACATTTTCCTTTAGTGGAAGGAAAGCAAAATAGCAAAAATATGTTGTTGTCGTCTTTGTCTTTCATTTAAAGAACAATGAATTAGAAATTGCAGTTTCCTTTTGTATCACTAGATGGTATATGGTAACTGTAAGGAAGCTGAGCTCTTCAAAAAATTTTCTGATAGAGTATAGGTACGGCTGTTTCTCCTGATCCAGCTATTGCACTGACCAGACTCCTGGCTAACAGAGGAAACGCATGCAAAGCTATTCCTGACAACTAAAACTGTTTGTTGTTGTACCAAAACCCAGGTCCTATTGCAGTCACTGGCGAAACTTGCTGAGTGGTTCTGTGCTGATGTTTTCTGCAAAACTGCACAGTAGTTAGGCCTCTAACTCAGGGTTATATTTAAAAAGAGGAACTCTGTATTGAAACGCTTGAAAACACCCACACTTTATTGGAAAGTTAGCAAAGTCTTCCAACTGCATGTATCAGACCCTCTGAGCTACCTATGGGTGAGCTCTCAATAGGTCTGAAAGTCCTTACCAAGGCAGAACAAATGGAAATAACAGGCTTATCATTTTAATTATGCCTATATGAAGTATCATATAGTTGCTGTGCTAGCAGCTACGTTTATACTAGAGGGCACATTATCATTTTTGCAGGTAATATTTTTGAATGCTACAATAGCACAGTGAAAACAGCACCTCCTATAGCAACTGTAAAAGAAAAAAAAGGAATAAAAATAGGTAGAATAGGAAAATAAAAGTAAGAAAATAATAGAAGAAACGAGCAAAGGATAGCCAAAACAAACTCCAAAAAAAAAAATTTTTCCCAGAAATTGTAAGAAGATCAATGTGAATTTTAACATCTGAGAAAAATTCTGTTGCTGAATCCATTAAAAGGCTGATGTAACTCAAGAAAGCTTCCTTGCCTGAGCTCTTGTTAGGACCTGGAAACACTGCAACCTTAGGACATTGAAGTCTTCTAACAAGTAAGATAGGAACTAACAAGAACCCCTGTATTTTGATTAACAAGTGAGATGATTTTGTTATTATTTTATAGAAGAACCAAGAGCATTTTATGCTGTTCCATTTGGGTGAACCGTTCAACAGCTTAAAGGGAGCTATTTCAACTTCCCAATTATGACAATGACATTTTAGTTTGAAAGTTTTCCATTCAAAATTAAAATGTCTCTGGATGACTCTGTCCTCTAGGCTTTACTTGTGTGAAAAGGGTAACATTAGCAAGATTTATGGGCGCAATTCTGCAGTTAAATCTTTATTTCTCCTGTTCTGTATAGGAGCCAACATTTTCTTGATGCTTTTTAGCAATTAAAAAAAAAAAAGCGCACCTAGTTTTCAGAGGCTACTTGGTTCTTTGGTGGTTTGTGCTTTTTGCATTCCCTTGATCTCTCCTGTGCTTAGACTCTGTGGCTTTCTGGGTGAGAGACCCTTTCATTATGGTGGGCGGTATCATCTGAAGCTTTCATAACAGTTTCTCACAGCGTCACCAGTTTCCACAGCAGCATGAAACATTGTGGAGAAGGACTCAGTGTGCCCGGCTGTCTTCTGCGCAGCCAAACCCTGCTCTGCCTTTGCTCCCCTCAGTCTTCTCCCTAGGGTTTGGCAGGGTAGTGCTCTCGGATGGTGTGTCCTTTCCACCCCAGTGGTGGAGAGAAAGAGTGGGACAAAACGGATCTCAGGAGGGAAGGGGGTGAGGAAGGTGCACCAAGGTGGTGAATGAGGAGGAGAGTCTCAGACACGCAGCACCATCCTCCATTACAATCTCCGTGGCAGAACGGGAGTCCTCCCAAAAGCAAATTTCAGTTGCTGGACACAAGGAACACATCAATTTTTGTAGTACTTAAGACCAGCAAGAGAAAATGTTTTCTGAAGATGTATAGAGCTATGCCACCCAAAAGGTGCGTTCATCTTGGCTACAACAGGTAGCTGTGTACAGTGGCAGCATCTCTTTGTTTCTTGAGTGAGGAATAACAATATGATGTAAAGAAAATAACTGGGGTAAATGTTCCCCTTTGAAGTCTCATCTCTTTCTCTGTACACTCACGTCTCCCAGTGAGATGCCTATGATGGCTGATGTTACAGAGAATGCAGGATTAGGTCAGACTTGTAATGCATTTTTCAGCTGCGCGGTTGAAGTAGTACTGCCGTGGAGAAATGCCTCTTAATGTTATTTGAATTTTTGAATGCCAATAATGTAGACAAAATAAATGTCAGTGAGAAGGAGTTTCTTTCTGTGGTTTCACCAGGCTTTTCTCTATAAAGAAGGAAAAGAAGATGGAGTTGTTATGACAAAATCTTAGAAGGAAATTAATGTCAATCAATGCTTAAATTATTATTATAATTGCAAATTAATAATTAAAATTGCAACTGTCACCTCTAAGAGCCACATAGGCTGGGACAGTTAACGCAAAGATGATGTTGCAGATGGAAGTGACACAGTGTCTTTTGCATCTATTTTACAAAGTGTTCTCAGACAGTATGACAGCATAGCATAGAAAAGTGCATTTCTTAGCAGCATGAACTCTGAGCTGACAGGAGTTCACTGAGGATTTGAGGCATGCATTAATCAGCAATGCTGCGCTGCCTGTTCTATCTTAGAGTTCAATTAACAAGTTCAGTGAAGGGAAATAGCATCCACAAGCAATGATAAAGGGATGTTCAGCATAGCTTGCAAAATATCCATTTGAATGTTAAAAAGAATAAAGTCAAAAGTTAATAATTCTGTTTATTCACATAACCCCGAAGCCAGTACTTGCTTACACACAACCTTGTATTTTGCACATAGTTTCATTAGATCCAGCAGGATAGACTGCCCAAGTGAATATCTGTGTGTGTTTAACTGTCTGCTGCCTTGCGGTCTGCTTGGATTGGCCCGGGGCACATATGAAAGGTTTTGTGCCTTCTCCTGTAGAAGGGAACAAGAAAGGGTTTAAAAACACGAGAGTGCAATTAACCCCTGTGTAGGTCTTCCCCAAGGGGAAGAGAGAGACAAATCTACATCCTGGTTGAGTTCGCTGACAAACTCGTTTAGAAATGGCATGAGCAGGCTGCCCTGCTAGCACCATTTATCAGGAAGAGGTACTCCAGTAGAAGATAAATTACTTGTAATCTCCAGGGAAGGGATGCATTTACTGTGGCCTAGAGCGCAATACCCTTTCCTTCTGCACGCTTAATGCCTTAACTCCGGCCGTTTCCTGCTCATAGGGTTTACTCTAGTCATCCTAATTGTTCTGATGGCATGCACATCGGTTCTGTGGATTTCACTGAATGACAAAAATTAGCTGCAACAACACTATGTTGCCTCTCTGGACCCAGAGGAAGAAGGCAGGCAAAAGAAGGTGGAAGGCAGGGAAGGAAAGTTCACGGAAGGATTACCGTACCTTTGGGATCCTGAGTTCAGGAAGTACAGCTTTCTAATCTCTACTCTGGCATAAGCTTTACCAAATCAGTAGTCAATTTATCTACCTGTGAGACGGATTATAATACTTACCTGTCTCACAGGGGTCCTGTGAGGATTCATTAATTACAATATTTTGAAGATGGAGAGTGCAAAGTGGTAGTATTCTGCTGGCACCATAATCCTCTCTAGGTTCCTAAGTGTCACCAGAGGACTCTCTGAGGAAAGCAGTTGTTTCTAAACTAGTTACTTCCTGGTTTTTGACTATTATGTATGCTTGAGTTTATATCTACTTGGATTTTCTCAACTGCATTTTTTTTCTCCTTAGTAGGGTTGGTAGGATCTCAAGATGAAATTCATTCGTTTGGTTTGTGGTGATGCTGCCCTGGGGATCGCTACACCCGAGCCTTAGCATTTGTGTGCATCAGTTCATAGTTGTTGGTCTCACTGGAATTTAAGTGAGATAAAGAATGCTATTCCAGGGCTTTTTGTTGCGTGAATTAAGTCTCTTGGTGCATCTGTAATGTTAGCTTGGAGTTTGTTTATGGTTTTAGGTCCATTTTAATAATCCCGAAAAGCTTCTGATGTATTAATGCGTCATTAATATGAAAGAATGTATTCTTTTGAAGGGCTAAGGTAAATAGATTAGGCTTTTTAAAATTTTTTTCTAAGTTCTCACATGAGCTGCATTTTTAGAAGTGTTCTAATTACATGGAGCATTGAGAGCTGGGGGAAAGAGCCATGAAATAAGGTGTTCTTGCTTTTTGACTTCCAGCAGCGCTGATAAAAGCCATGAAGTGTTCGTATTAGAAACAGATAAGCAGCCTCAGTTCACCACCTTTTATGGTTTAGAGTAGGATGTTACTTTGGGCTCAGTTCTGGCCCTTGTTCTTGTTGGATAGCAACCATACTCTGGAATTAGTTTCACTAATTTCAGTTAATTCATTCAGACGTACAGTGATGCCTTCTTCCATTGCTGTTGTCCTTTCACCAAGGGAGCTGTGATAGGCTTCGTTAAATTCAAGTGAAGAAAATGGCTACGCAATTTCTATTAACATTGAAATGAGCTCTGAAAAATATCATTTTGCATGTCTTCATTTTGTGTCACCATTCAGCGCCGCTGACTTTAGCTGTGTCTTGGGTAACGCTACAGGGACACACAGCCAGCATAGCTCAGTGCCATTCCGTGGAGTTTAACAGACTTGCAGCTGCTCACATCAGCAATGAATAATATGTAGCATTTAAACTACAGAGCGTGTGAATGGCAAGATGACTAGGTTGCATCCATCCCCGGTATAAATTCCTGGATTTATACAAGGCTGAATTTATGGTACCTATTTACCTGGGGGCACAAAGCTGCCCCCGTTACTCATTTTGAGCAGGATGCTGCAACTATGTTATTCCACTGATCATGGATTAAATTAATTGTTGTTGTAAGAACATATAACTCCTTGAGTTCGAGTGAAGTGACACTGGTTTACACCTGCCGCAGATTCATGTGTATGATTTCATCCAAGATGACAACACAATTGGATAGTGAAACAAAGTTGAATCAGACTGTAATGTCTTAAAGAGTGAGCAGTAAGGTTAGAAGAGGTGATCAGATAAGGATGAATGCATTAACTGACTTCCGATTCGTATTACAGAATCTGCAAGGCTATATAGATTTCAAAGATTAAGCAGTACATTGTATAGGAGGCATGGTGTGCTTGGTTTGAGGGGAGGTGATGAATGGACCTGCACTTTCATTTGCATTTCCATAGCATGGAAAGTATCTATGGCTTTTTAAGGAATGTGTGCAGTTGTGTACATCTTCACGTGTACAGTTGTGGATGCTTCGTGTTTGGTGTTCTTTGGCAAAATTTCAGTGTTGCTCAGGGCCAGCAAAGTAGATATTCTGTGTAGGTTCAGGTAAATTAGCGCTGGTAGTTTTGGTTCAGCTTGATGTGATGTCGACTAATTGTGTCGATGAAGCAATTCTTTGCATTATCTAGCTTATTATACCTCATTACTCCCGCTTCAGTTTCTAGTTTGCTGTAAAATGGCATCAGGAGGGATAAATTACAGAACTCTGCAGGAAGAGCAGAAAGCTTTGCCAGCTCTGCAGAGGAGTATTCGGGACTCAAGGTATCTGGACAGAAGTGGTGGACTGTTTGGGATTGCTGGGTAAGTGCGAAAGCTGGATATTTCTGCTGAAAAGTTTAGTGGTGGTATGATAACTCATTCCATAGTTTTACGTGGTATCATCAGGCTTCATTCTTCAGTGAGGTGCATAGTATCTATCGTCATTCCTCATCGATTAGCTGAAGAGCTGCTGAGTCTTCTTTAGAAGCCCAGATTCTGTGGCATTGTTTTTTCATTGAGATTATCCCCAGCAATGGAGTAGAAAGCTCTTGTAGCTAAAATAAGGGTGTGAGAGAGCCTGCAGCTTCACACAGAGCAAGAATTTGTAAAGGAACATTCTTTAACTGGTCATCCAGCTAGGATGCAGTAGCAGTCAAGATCTCTCTGGCAAATATGAAAGCTCATACTGGAGAGGCGCCTGGGATGATAAAAGCCATGAGGTGTTCATATTAGAAACAGATAAGCAGCCCGAGACTGAGAAGAGTAGAGAAGGGAGGACTTATATTTTAAACTAATTTAAAATTATTAGCTTGGTTTAGAGTAGACATGTAGTCCAGTTATGACAGCTTAAGAGCTGATGCTCTTAGTTGAGTGCCCATAACTGTCTTTGTATAAACTTCTAAACCAGAAGGAAGTAGGTCAAAGCTAGGTCACACCAGATGAGATTCAATATGAGTCTTAAATACACTCCAGCCTCTATGTGTAAGTGTCTATAGATATGCCACCCATTTAAGTCTATGGAGATGTAGGTAGGATTCAGGTGCCCATGTACAGGTGTCTTGTGCCTCTTGAGATGCTGTAGGTTTTCTGAGACACCCATTTGGGGCTCGTACATCTGACACAGGGCCCTTGGGATACCCATGTCTCTCTGCAGTGGTAGCTGGACTCCAGGCAGGCTGTCCCAGGGCATCTCAGATGGCACTTCATGTGGTGTTCAGGCAGCTGCGCTGAGCTCCTGGGTAGTACAGTCGAAAGAGTCTCTGGACCTAAAGTAGACACCAAAGGTGGGAAACAGTTGCTGTGACATCTAATGCCATTTCAGAGGGTAGGTGAGAACCACGCATCATTGCAGATATGACACAGGCCTTACAGGAGACCCATACCCTTTTTGAAGTTCTGTTTGGAAGTCAGATGGGATGATAGGGAATGTAAAATGGCCCTGGGCACCTGCCTTTGGACAACTGAATCACCCTCTGGGCTCCACTGGCTGGATTCACCAATTCTCCATTGACAGTAACGGGACTTTAGACACCTAACCTGTGCAGACACCTCCACGGAGGTGGTGAAAATTAGGCTTGCTCACCTCAGACTGAACCTCATCCTTTCCCTCAGAGCTGAAACAGAGAGGTCAAGCTTGAGGCTGACTCGGCCAACGGATTGTGCCCCAGTAAGTCGCCAACTCCAACTCCTGAGACTGTCCTTTCTTGCTGGAAATCACGCTTGCCTGTGCCGCAGTACATGCGTGCTGGTGGAAGCCAAAGGTGTTCAGGGCAGTTGTGAGCAAAAGAGAGGCTGTTGCTAACAGGGCTGATAGCTGCTGCACTGGTCAAGGCTGCCAAGGCTTTTTTGCTGTGACGGCAGATGCTGAAGAATTGCATCACATGAGCTTACACTTGTGATCTTTTTCATACATAATGAGCTATACGTAGAAATTTCTGCTGCGTGATGACAGTGAAGGGACTGTACAACTATAGAAGTAACACCAAAGTTTTCATCTTTCCACTGTCCATCTGTGGGTAGTAAGGTGGAATAACACCATAATAGAATAATGACCATAATATTCTTTAACAATGGAAGTCTTGCTGATAGTTGAGCATATTTAAATTAGGAGATGCCATTTATCATGATGCAGTGAAAGACGGTATTGTTAACTGCCAGTACCCATAACTTTACAGGTAATTGCAGCTATGTATGAGCCATGCTCTTGTTTGATTAAATTGGTTTACCCAGTAATTGAAGGCTTATTGTAATATAATTGTAATTGTAATATACTGTGTTATTTCTGAACAACAGAGAAGTAAAGGCTAAAGGGTATCCAGTGGAACAAACTACCTCCTGCATGCAAATAGATTATCCAGTTGTTGTTATAAACAAGAAGCATAGTGTTCTGCCAGACTTGCAACAAAGAAATCATTATCTGTCTGGCCTGTGCGTTGAAGAACAATAATCTGTATTTCCAAAATTAAAACCATAATTAAGCTATTATTATGAGTCCACAACACAAGAATGAAGAAAATGATAGTGTTAGGCCCCTCTGAGTCTCAGATCCACAACTAGCAACCCCTGAATCAGTGGTTCAAATTTTTCCCACATGAGGATTGCTTTGCCTGAGACTGTCGGTTATGGAGACATCACCCCATAGGCCAGCTGAGTCATGGTAACGCTTCTCTCATTACCCACCTGCCAAGCAGGACATTGCCAGGAAAGACTAAGTCTAGTTGGGATGTACTTCAAATACCCTGGGAGGTGGCTTAGGCTCTGTTAGTTACTGGAAACCAGAAAACTATCCAGGAGCCCTCTGACTGGTAAACAGTGGTCACAGATTTTTTTTGAGCTAATAGAAATAGGCTGAAATCACTTCTCATGCCCTTCTTCAGGGTTGCATTTCACTTTCCTTTGGGTGCATCTGGGAGTCTTTGTCATTGTGTCTAAATAGAATCATGGAAAAGAGAGTAAAAAAAGACGAAGGTGATCTTTCAAGGTTTCTGCCACAAAGCGGACCCTCTAAATTACATTTGAGAATATACAGGGCGGTGTGTGTATATATGTATTTGTCCATATTCTTATTATTGTCAGATGTTAAGGCCAAGATCTTCATAAATCTTATGTTTCATGTGTGTTATTAATGCATCATTGAATTTAAAAAGCAGATATTGTTCAGATCATCTGGACACTGACAAATAGTAAAAGTAAGAAGTCCCTTGGTAGGTCTTCAGTATTGCCTAAGCTTCTATAGAAAATAAATGAGTGAGAACTCTGTAGCTAAGGAATTTGCTACATTATCTAAAACGGCTGATGGTGCAAATACAACTTCAAATTTTGAAACACAAAACTGCAGTGAATCAGAAAATATAGAGAACAAGGTTAACATGACTCACGTCCTATCTCACATCTCCAGGTTCAAGGCTGAAACTAATTGAGCGAAGAGCCTGGAATACATTGCATGGTTAGGATCAAAACAGAAGCAAGATGACTAGGTTTTTTTGTTTTTGTAATAGAAACTTTGAGGGAAAAACGTGATCCAGAGCAAGTAGTAAAGAAGTTCCAGGTAAAATATGTTTTACTGGCATATTATCATCACCAAATTTTCTATCCCATCTGTTACTCATGTAGCTTCATTCTGCCTTGATACTTCCTCCAGCCAAAGAGCTGGTAAGTATTGATCTGGGACACTGACTCTCTCCTGTGATTCATATCCATCAGTTACGATGTAAGGAAAGGTCTTTTGGCAGAGGTTGTGTTACCAGGAAGTTTGTTGTACTAGAGAAGTTGTAATCTTTTCAAGAGTGCTGTGAAAAGTCAGTGATTGCTCAAGTGCGTAAACACATCCATCCCTCAGCTCCACTGCCTCAGATTAACGCCGTACCTTGCCAACATCTATAAGCCTTTGCAGCAAGTTGTGAACAGCACAGCCTTGAAACCAGTAGCTGGGCTCTTTTTTGCGTCCTGCAGTGCCTTTGAAGTGGCTCCTTTAACCACTGCCTTCCTCAACACTACTCCTTAACTTGTGCCTAGATCAGTTCTCCAGCCACATCACTTTCTGCCCTGCACACCCGTGTTTTGCTGGTGAGCGTGTGTAACTCTGCTCAAGCACTGAGGCCACCCACGTGTCCAAGAGATCTTGAAACAGTTTTTTTTTTTAAGTAGATGTTCCTTGACTTCCTAGCCACGTGATTGTAATTGCTTTAGTATACATGGCCTAAACTGGGACAGTCGCACGGTAGGAATGCCGCTGTGCTCCAATCTCCGCTCCAAACTGGGACACTCAGCTGTGAACCCAGCTGTCTGCTAGCCCAGTGAAATGTCACTGTCCTGGATCTTGGTATTTGGAGTAAAGGTCTCTCCCTGTCCCTTTGCATGTGTTTCTTTGACTTCCAGATCACAACATCTGCATGAAATGACACGCCTGCATGGGTGGACGTAGGTATTGATGCACCCAGCTGGGGATTCAGTCCCAAAATTTGCTTTTTAATTCTGAAGGAAGGAGTTGGTTTTCTAGTCTAGCTCCAAAGCTTTCAAGAAATCCAGGACAGTCCTTCATTTTCATTAATTTTAGATGTAATGTATTTATTTCTATCATAAGATGGCAGAATAAACAGTTCTCAAAATCTCACCTGCCTACCTAAAGAGGGACTACTGTGCCGGCTCCGCATTGTCATACCCCATCGGCTCCTCCGCCGAGCGGCACTGGAGGGGTTGCACACAGAGGTGGGTGCCCAGGGGAGCTGGTGGAGCAGTGGTGTGAGTGTGCTCCCTCCCTTATCTCTTCCCTCACGCTCATGCTGGCTGGAGCGACCTGCAGCGCTCAGCTGCCTTCCGGGCACAAGTCCATGCTGGGGAAGCTTTCCCTCAGCTAGACAGGGTTGTGGCATGTGTGGCACAAGGTGTGTACAGTTCAGCTGCTTTGGCCATTAACAGGGTCTGCCAGAGATTCCTTTCCTGTTGTTGAATGTGGGGGTAGGGTTGTGTGTGATGCTAGAGGGGGCTCTGCTCTTCCAAGCAGCGTCCTTCAGGTGCGATGTAAAGCTGCAGTCCTGGCTTCTAACAGGTACCACTGATCCAGTGGCACATCTTCTGTATGGAAATAGTACTGTCCTACCAAGGATTTAAGAAATTTTAACTTGTTTGTCTGTGCCCATCCTTCCCCCAAAATCATGAAGAAGAACTAAAAATTGAGTGTGATTGTTATTGTTTATTATACCCAGAAAGGGGGAATTTTATACATATAAAGAATTCCTTAGTTTGTTTCCTTCAGCTGTCCTCCAAATGATTGCCGTTGGTGGCTATATCCCTCTCATCCTTGGCAGTGTTGCTCTATGTCTATTGTCTGCTTCATAGATACAGTTAGACGTCAGAACATTTTTCTGGAGCTTTGACCATTCTCGGTGCTTTTGCCTGAACTATTTCTAGTTATACCAGGTCTTTCTTGAACTGTGGTACCTTGAGGGGACACTGTACTTCACCTGAGACTTCTAGCAATGCTGAGTAGAACAGAAGAATTGCTTCATATGTATTACAGGCTATATTCTTGCGTGTGTGTCCCAGGATGATGTTTGCTTTCTTTGTGATATCGTGACACTGTTTGCATTCAGCTGTGAATTACCACTGCTGCCTAAGGGGCCTTTTCGTATTACTCTGTGAATGTGTATATTCCTGCCTTCATGTAGTGCTCTGCATTCTCCCTTTTGAATTCCATCTTGCTGTTTCACAGAAGCCCATGGGAACCGTCTCAGCCTTTGGCTGCAGCCTTCCGAGAGACTCGTTCTTGTGCTTAGCTGAGCAAAGAGACGGCGTGAGCTTCAGACCGGCTTCAGCAGAGCTCGTGCAAGGGAGCACACGTTTGTGCCAACAGCTTTATGTGGAATTATAAGTCACTGTTACTGCTTACACAAAAAATGATATGCAAAGACACCTTGACTACAGATCCGTGTCACTGTATTAAAAGACCAAGTTAAAAGGTGTTCAAGAAAATACACAGTGGTGTCGATGCATCCTGTAAATAAGCCACTTTATCTAGATGCTTTGCAATGCCTGTTGTCTTAGAGCAAGCCAAGAATGTCCAGTTTTCAAATCAATATTGAAAATCCTCATGATACTGTCAACTATTTTTCAAAATATGGCAGTTATTGCTCTCCCCCGGGGGGAGACAGCTGAAGGATGAAGATGCTTCTGCAGCTCCCACTCATAGTAATAAATAATACAATGCATGGTGCTGCTAGTGTGATTTTTTATGAAGTAACATTTTAGTAAAAGCTGGTTACAAAACACACTAAGTATGATTTATAGGCCTGAAATTATGACTACCCAGCATTCCAGAATGATGACATTTATTCTTGTAGTCAGAAGACAAAGCTTTCTATATTGAAAAATAGTTGATACCTCTTTAATAACAGCTTAGGTACAATGTAGACATTGTGCTCTTTAACCACCCACTGACAGTCACTAAAGTGCAGTGGGCCTGCATTTCCTAATGTATGAAATTGCTCCTAGGATTCTGCAGGACCCATGAGAAAATTGCAAAGAATTTTTACTTATCCCCGAGCAAGTGTGTCTCGGCTGAATAAAACTTCTAAGTCTTTCTAAGAGCTTCATTCTTAAGATCTTATATTGAGATGGCCCCCTAATGGTGTACCAGAATCTCAGCTTAAGATGCCCAGCTGACTTTCAAATACTCACTTTTAATTACCGTTCTTTTCTTTCCCCTGGGATTAATTTTGAAAATGTAAGTCTCAGGGTGCATGGGCTTAAGAAATTCTCTTATGTTGACATTTCTCCCTTGTATAAAAAAGCAAAACAAACCAAAACAAGAAATTGATCTCTCAAGCAAGATTTCCACTACCATGAGAATACTTGTTTCTCTTTTCTCCTTCCCTCTAAGCAGCAAGCGCTATACATCTAGAATTCAGTAATGTGTTAGGCACAGCAAATATAAGGTCGTAGGAAACAGGATGTGAAAGAAAACACAGATGAGAGATGCTAATTACAGCATTTGATGCGCTACTGGAGCTCAGATAACACCAGTAAGGTAAAAGGACTTATAAAGAGTAGAATATGTACTTGTACCTAAGATCATCTGGAGAGCTATCACCAAAAGATACTCCAAAGAGGATTTGTCAGGATGGAGAGCCACGAGTGGCTCAGCACTGACTATTCATTAACAATAATGTAAACAGCCTAATTATTCTGGAAGACTGTTCATTTATTACAAATCCCATTAGGAAGTGAGCTGAGCATCCGCGATGAGGAGAATTATACAGAAATAACACGATATATTGCAAACGTGTAGAAATGGACCAAACCTGTAGCCCAAGAGGTCAGGCTGTGCTCTTGGGATTCATTTCAGGGATGACTACAAGAGACTAAGATGTGTGAATACTCCCTCCCAGGCTTTCAAGGTGTTTAAAACTATAATGATGACTCATCTAATGTCCTCCCTATTTTAGAGGGGTTTGATCCAAAACCCAGTCTCCACCAGTCCTTCCATCCCGGACCCCAATGCACATACATATGCACATGGGACGTCCAAATCACATGATCTTGTTCTCAGCAGAACTGAGTTAGTTGTCCTACATATGGCTCATCTACTGAACAGAAGGCAGGGGCTAGTGGGTAGAAATGTGTTTCAGAAAGAAGTAACCAGAATCTGGAAAAAAGAGAAGCTCAGCACACTCTGGGAAAAGTCAAAGTAACTCTTCAGTGGAAGAGAGACCGTAGAAGAACAGTAAAATCTCAAATACTGTTAGTGGATAGCATGACAGCAAGAAATAAGCACCTGGCATGGAGGCATCGTCACCAAAAGTGACAGAATTGTGCACTTCAGAAACTGTTCAAGAAATCTGGTTTAAAAAGAGAGTGAGTGACAGCTCCTTGCCCAGCTATTTGGTCTCTGGCTTGCAAAACCAGATGCTCTTCTAACAGCGGGGAGAAAGGGGTGGTAAAAGTATAACGTTGGGTTTATTTATTATTTTGAACATTAATTTTCCAATAACTAGCAGGGGTACACTGATATCTGTGGGTGTCATGTGGAGATAATTTACCCATTTTTAGTCCCCTCTTACTGTCTGAAACTGTAAGTCCTGTTTCCAGAGAACAGAATTATAAGAGTAGCTATATAACAGATTTTGTTGTCATTTACTCACTGGAGGTTTCTTTTATGAACAAAGCATCACCATGAAAAACAACTTCCTTTATCATTTTGAATTATGCTTTTGCTGTAAGATGGTTTTCGAAGTTTCTACAATTGTTCAACTTTGACAGCAGAATAAACCAATATGTCATTTAGTATAAAAAAAGGAACATACCCTTGAGCAGGTTATGTTGATTTGCCTAAGAAATTTTATGCACATTTTCCTTTTTCATAGAAGCCTATTTTAAGGCCTGATGTGTATTTATATGCTGCATTGATACTATAGTGAGCATCAAACCATTTTTGAAATGAGGTATTTTGTGCTTTAGCATAAAGTCACCAAAAAACCCCAAAATCATGAAAGCAGTTCCTTAATCTCATGCTCTGGGAAAATACCTGTTTCACTAGTGCAAGGTATTGGTTGTACTGGCTCTCCCTGGATAATGGCTGTACTAACATCTGTAGAACTTTATTAACCTGATTAGCCATAGGTGCACTGGAGTAGACTATGAATGAGTAGAGGTTATTTCATGCATAGATTAAACAATAGTGACAATACGTTTTTCAGCTTCTTGCCAATCTGCAGCCAGCCATCCCTCTGTTCCTATCTCTGCACTAGTCTCATCTCTGGTTTCCTCCTATAGGCACATCAAGAACTAAATAAATTGAAACCTATTGGTTTCATTCAAGGATCATTTATCCTAATGCTTTATTCCCTTTATACATGAAAAAGCGATTGCTGTTGCTAGTTTAATTTTATTCACATCATCCTTTTAAAGGTGGCAGACCAGCTAACAACTCCTGTCCCTCCTGTCCCTGATATATTGCATCCTATTTTTGTGGTACCTGCAGAATTTCTCCTGCCTCCACAGTACTGATGACAGAAGAAGTTGTGCTGGCAATTTTATCCCAGCGAGGCTGCTTACCCTACCCTCCTTCCCTAGGTTGAGGCTCCATGATTGCAAGTGAGTCTCGTAGTAAGACAGCTTGGTTTTGCTTTACTTCATCGCCGTCATAAGAAGAAACAACTGAAGTAAGAAAAGCAAGGGAGAGGTGGGAAGAGAAGGAAAAAGAGGAGACTCAGAAGTCAAATGCACTCAGTTTGCCACACAGGTAGCAGTTAGATTTGTCAGTGAGGATACCCAAGGTTGATCAGAAGAAGGAGAGAAACGGTGGTAGTGCAGAAGAAAGGGGGAGCAAAGGACACTTAGGCAGGAGGAAGAAGCAAGAATAGAGGTGAATGTGAGACCACTCTTTCCTTCTATGTGGGACCACAATGACCAGAGCTTCAAAAGTTCAGCTGGAGACAGGAAATTCAGAAGATACGTGTACCTAACTGAAGAGAAGCCACTCAGAAAGGACAATGGTTAATGATCCAAAATCAAATCCATCTAGAGTGTCTATGTGAGCTAAGCAGGACAGAGTAATTTAGATCCTTGCATAGTGCAGACGTGCGTGGGCACTGAGAGAGGAAGGTGGAGAGTACCGTACCTGTTATTAACCTTTCCAAGAACAGCCCAGATTGGATGACATAAGGTTGAGATGGAAACAGAGCCACAACATGCTGAAATATATATCTTAAGGCTACTCCTAGGAAATACTTAGTAAATTCTAAAAAGCAACACCAGATGGCCAATTTCAAAGATCCTTAAAAGTCCGTTTTCTTGCTGACATATGCATGATGATTCTCAGACAGCTTTATGTCTAAAAAGATGTTTAATGAATGTTCCTTGGGCAAGATGGACTTCCAAACAGCCTTCTGCAGGAGTGCAGAGGGTTGATTTTTAAGAAATTGAATGACTGTCTTGTGTATGAGGGATTGATATGGACCTTATTAGTACTTGGAAATGCTCTAGAGAACAGTATCAACAAAAATTTCATCTACCTATGAAAAAACAGAAATTTCTGTGCCAAACTAATTGATGGGTACTCTTGTTTCTCAAAGGCAAATGCAGTTACCATTCCGGATCTGAAAGAGCACACCTAAATCCACTAGGAATATCACAGCTAAGTTAGGAGAGGAAGATGTAAGGGACAGATGGGTTATTATAATGGTGAGCAAACATGCTGACTTAACTTCTCTTTGAGTTTTGCCAATTTATTACAAAATAGTAGGAAAAATCTAATCCCCTGTTAACAAGAGGCCATATGGGAGAATTATTTGAGGATGTGTAACTGCAGAGTATGCTTGCTGCATAAGACTGCAAGGTCTTTGTTGTGTAAGCTTTGTGCTAAGTAACGGCAGTGAAGAAGCAGATCTGAGCCTGAAAATGTGACAGTACCACCCAAGCCCTCGCTGTTGGACTTAGGAAGGCCTGAAACTGCAGCTTCAGCTGACGCTTGCAGAATGTCACTGTGAAGAGCGGCTCCCATGATCAGCTGTTATGTCATGCTGTGCGGAATTTTTTGTTTGAATTCTTGCGACTTCATGTGAACCATGTGAACGAAACCCAGTGCTGTCTCTGAAATAACAATGCATAGCAATTAAGTACAAGAGTCATGGTACGTTCATGCTGCATCATAAAGTTAAGCCTTCAATAAGTTTCAGAGCCTGAAACCACAGAAACAAAAGATAAATGACAGTGACTCATGAGGGCTGTAGAGGAATATTTCTGAATTAATAACAATATTCATGTGCTGCTTTCCCATCAGCATATCAACCACAAGTATCCAGAGACAGCTGGTAGAGGGTATGACACCAGAACTTCATTGTGGGGGGTGACTGGTGGTGGTGATGGTCCCATTCTGCTGATGGGTCCTTCTGCTGCCACTTTGCTACAGGGTACAGCAAACCCCTGTCATTTCTTTAGTGCATTGGTCAGCCTGACAGCTGTGCTCTGGTGGCTCAGAATAAAGCTGCTGGGACAATTTCAATGAAGGGTTCAGCAGTTCAGAGCTTAAACTGCTTAGGATACCTGAACACTGGATTCCCTTATTCAGGTCTTCGCTAACGTGGAGCCAGGTGAGAGAACAAGCTACAGCTTCGTCAGACAGATCTGAAGCCTGGGCCATAACAGTTGTTCTTTTGCATTTTTCTGCCTCTTTGTTACTGACTATCATTCCCTCAGCAGCTTAACTGTCAGAAATAGCACCTCATTTGTGTTTATCTACTGACCATAACTGCTATTTAGTATTTTACTCCAGACCTGTTTTTTAATAATTAGCACACTATGAATATGGCTGACAATTAACATCCATTCAATTTAGCTCCCATTTTAAGAAAAGTTGTTTATAGTCCTACTCTGTTCATAATCCTCTGGAAATTACTTAAAATTGACTCTTAAGGTTTTGAGGAATTTTGTAACTAGGAAGCAATTGTCAGGAAAGAAGTTTCACACAAATTTAGTCACAGCTACTTGCAGTACTTCATCAGATCTTCTCCAGTAAGGTCGTATGAGTCCCCATTAGCTCTTACTCAGCATGTAAGATCATTGACTCCCGATTTTACATATTCATTACTAGGTGGGCAAAAAGTGTCATTGCAATATATATTTGACCCACAAAGGTCCACATTCTTCTTCAGTTTCTTGGGAGTCCCCAGTGGAGTAGTTCACCTACCATCACAGCAGTCTACATTCAGTGCCATGACTGGAGAAAATTTTATTTGCCCAGATGAGTTGGATGTACTTTTTAGTGCTTCACCATGGCTACAGGCAATATTATCAAACATTATCCTGTGTGGGAGGGAACACATGACAGCATCTTCCTTGATCATTTCCAGGAAAAGTTGTATCATGGTTTTTCAGGTACTATTGCTGTGAATTATTACTGCCATGAGCCAAATTTCTTTTACATTTTTATCCCTTGCTGAAAGATGATAATATTCCAAGTCCTGCTCTTGGTAAGACAAACCACCTCTCTTGTCACTGCCACTTGAGTAAGCAGGGAGAGGCACACTGAAGTTTGTAATAAAGGTTTATGTGGGAATGCATAACAAATCTCACATTCGTATCCTAAATTATCTTCTTTTCCTTTCATCCTCTTTTTTTCCTTCAATCTGTAGCTCTTGAACTACTGCTTGATACTTCTTTTCCAGTCTGCTGCCTGTCTTTGCCAGCTAAATGGCATTCCTTTGACTCCTCCAAGTGTTGTAGTAGGGAATAGCTGAGATCAGGGACATTCTGGGTTTAGCTCCTTGTTTTGCCTTTTCCTCTTTCTAATTCCCTCTGAACACTCTTGTTCATTTTTATAGTTTTTGCTTGTGCTTTTATCAAGAGCCATTCTTCCATCTGAAAACCCCTTGCCATTTAACTCCTCTATTTAAGTAAGGCAGGGAAAAGACACAATCCTACAGGTTAGTTTTAAGAGTTGCAGACAAAGCTTCCCTGCCTTCAGTTATTCACGTGGTCCAGCTGGTGGTCTAGTTGGCTGAATCCAACTAGGGATACTTTATCTAGCCAACAACCTGTCCCTGGAGGAAGTAAATGGAGCAGTAAATCTTCCTGAGCAGCCGAACACCCCTGTCTGCCCACCAGCACCCCAGACAGATGGGTGACTGCAGCTGCAGGAGAGGGTTTGAAGCACCGAGTGCCGCTTTCCGTTGTGATGCCAACCCCTCTCAGCCAAGAACTGCTGCTTGCACCTCATCTTTTGGTGCCAGCCTCTCAGTCTGGCAGCAGCAGGATTTCTCTGTTTGTCTCTCTGCCTCCCTTCAGCATCACCCAGAGCCTCAGTGCTAAGCACAGGTCCTGCACCCTCCACTTCTCTGAGACCAGCTTCTCTTCAGTCGCGGCTGCTAAGAAGGTGGGAAGATGGTAGAGGAAGATGACTGCTCCTGCCAGGATCGATATTGGGAGACTGAGACCAGCTCAGTCTAGAGGAGGATGTAGACAAGTTATACGATGGAGCTGGGAGCCCACAGGTAGCCACCCCCACTCCAGTTTCCCACTGTTAGGTGCCTCTCACAGACATTCAGCACACCCTGCTTTTCTCTCTCACCCATTCAGACTTCATTGTATGTGATGAGTGTTATCTGCGTATGATGCTCATCTCTGTAAAATTCAGCCTTTGGCATTTAGGTCTTCTCACCAGCAAAAATATAATATACGCATATAATCAGGGCCTGGTTGCAGAAAGTTTTGACTAATTCTCATGAAAGTTGGAGGCAAGCTGTAGGACCCTTAAGTACCCGTGTTATGACTACTGCATCTATACACGTATCATTAAGAGACAAAGCTCTTACAAAGCAAAATGTGGGAAACTATCCTGCATCGCTGTCTGGATGATTAGGATATTCCTCCAAAAGTCAGTGAAGCCTGTCGCTCCGGCTTCCTCAACCTGAGAGACAAGCTTCAGTGTTGGGCAGAGTCTTTTTTAAGGTCAAACTCGCTGTGAGAAATGGAAATAGTGATTAGGGAGGGGAACTGGCTGGGAAGGCTGGCCTGCCACGTTTTCTGGTCTGCACATCACACTGGGCAGGCTGTTGCCCCTATGACAACTGCCCTGGGGGAAAGCATGGCAACAAAACACATGCTATGAAGCATGTTGATTCCTCATCTTTTTTCTGTAAAGGCTAAATCCATTTCTGAGCAGCGAGCCAGTGTATATAGCATAGCCTGTGCTTCAGTCCTGGGCCGCTCTAGCCGCTCATACAGCCAGAGTGGTACCAAGGGGTTTGGTCTGTCCTCTGAGCAGTGGAGATTTTCACCTCTGCTGTGTCAGAGAGAAGTACTAGAACAAGAATTTAAGTAAAATTCAACAGAAGTTTGTAATTTCTGTCCTTCAACTGATTTATCGTCGTGGATACTCTTTCACTAGATGCACATTGTGGATGCAAGTCGTGTCCTCTTCTGCCTGTGAAGCTATGAAATGATTTCCTCCCCCAGTAGAAAAGGTGACACCATCACTGTGAAAAACACATACTTACATGATCTATTTTTCCATTTTTTATTAACTCAACATTGTCTCCTACAAATACGATTTGTCATTCACCAGAAGATTTGAAATGTAGACTTAAGTTACACATAGGTATAAAAAGCATAAAACAGCACACACGGTACCACTGTTTAGACCAGAAAACATTGTGTTGTCCCACGGATAAGAGCGCTGTTCAAGCTCAGCTCTGTCGCCTTCTGCCTCAGGGATACAGTCTTCAAAGCCGCAGATGCTTCTGCTTCTTTTCCCTCAGCTTGTGAAGCCCTGCTGGCTTTCCCCTGGTGTTTCTCACCTGCGTCTGGAGCACGGACCAGGGAACCACAGGGCAATCCCATCCTGCTCCACCAGAGGTTATAAAACCTTGGGTTCCTACTGGCTCTTCAGAAACGTTTTCCTCCTCCTCTTAATATTTATGTACAATATATGAAGGGATACGATTTGCGTCTTTGATTTAGACATATCTCTTGCCTCATACTTAATAACTTGAAAAATATTTTACAAAGAAAAAGAACATCGTTCATCTGAATGTCATTCATTATTATATTGCTATATTTTATACCCTATTATTAATATATACAAAATTTCTTAATTGCCTTTTACAGATGCATGGAAGCATATAATATAACAGTTTTAAAGTATCCCATTTTTAGATTTATTTTTCTTGGCTCATGTCAATCTCTTTAATAAACTATGGTTGCTCGGAGAATATAGGAAGTATTTGGAATGTTGTTTAAAGTTTAATAATAACTGGTAGCATTGTCCATTTGCAGCCTGAACAGTTGGAGCACCTGTCAGGGCGATCTGGTAGAGATAGCAGCATCATAAGACTTAAACAATCATGGAGGGCTGTTAGTGTGCAGTGTCGATGGGTGCCAGGTTCTGTTCTTTATTTGGGGCTTTTCTTTTCTTCGGCTGCATTTTGTTATTGTTTTCCCTCTGTTCTCGGTTTTGTCTTCGGGCTGCTCGCCCTTTGCTTTCCTGTCTTGTCTCCTTGCTTTCATCTTTATTGGATTTTTTCCTTTTCTCCTCCCTATTTTTTTTCCCTGAAATAAAAATGATGTCATGTTAGAAGATTTGCTCAGGCTGTTGCAATTTCTGACTCCCATGCTTTGCCATAGCCTATAAAACCAGCCCTGGATTAGCACCTCCCATTAGAAGCTGGACACTAGTACCAGTGTTTAGAAATGTCCAGCTCTTCATGAGATGACTGAATTCAGCCACTGGACTAGCACCTCCCGTCAGTCTGACTCTGAGCGAAGAGCTGAGAACTCCCTGGGGAGTCCTGGCGCTTTAGAGCTGATATAAATATCTCACACACTCCTAGCCCGTCTCCCGCAGCCAGGGGCACAGCTCCATGTACTCCACCAAAACACAACTGGTTTGGGGACATCTGTGGCTGAAGCCAGGTAGCATTAACTGTTGGCTGGTCTAAATTTATCTTGGGCTGGGACCCAGGGCATATGGTGGGAGGAAATCAGCCATCGTGTTACTCCCCTTCACTGCTAATGCTCAGCGTTTATGTCTTTTAAAAATCCCTCTCCCTTCCCTTAACCCCCACCACACCCACATCCCGGGGGATTCTTGGTATTCTAGCATGAATCCCACCACAAAGTGTCAGCTCCAGCACAGGTATGTGACCCTCTTCAGACCAAAAAGTGGCGTTCCAAGTCTCAAGTCAAGCTTTAGACCATCATTACAAACTTAGATACCCAAGTACTTTATTGCTTTAAATACTTCTAAAGGTAAGCTGTTGAGGATTTTCTTACTGCTACAGACCTCTCCCATAAAGCTTCCCGTCCCCTTAGCAACATTAAAGCTTTGTGTATTGGCTGTGGAGATGATATTGTATAGTGCATTTATGCTTGGACCTAAGGAAGAAATTCTTTATGCTGGGTGTGGTTGGACGGTGGAACAGGCTGCCCAAAGAAGCTGTGGATGCCTCATCATTGGAAGTGTTCAAGGTCAGGCTGGATGGGGCTTGGAGCAACCTGGTCCAGTGAAAGCTTTCCCTCCCCATGGCAGGGAGGGGTTGGACTAGATGATCTTCAAAGGTGCCTTCTAACCTAAACCATTCTGTGATTCTATGATTCTATTCCTTCTATTTGCTTTACAAACCTATGCAGGTATGACATTGAATCAAAGTTGTATGTACACACAAGCCTAAAACAGATTAGACTTTTCCTGCATGGAACTGGCTCATCTACTGAGCTATGCAGCTGAAATCACCTGTGGTTAGATGAATGCCAGTGATGTCTTCAAAAGCAACCTCGCTTGAGACTTTCATGATAACAATGTCGTACTGACCTGTATGCCTCCTTACACTGAGAAATTTCTGGACAAGCATTGGAAAGCATCTGGCCAAACTCTGTTTTATGATAAGCTGGTAACGATACTACTGCAAATAATCTACCCCTCTTTGTTACAGCAAAAATACTTCGTGCTTTTAAATGTCAACAGAGGTAATCCAGGCTTTCCTACACCAATGTTGGGGGAGTTACACAAACCTGGCAATAGCTCTTGTGGTTGAGGGTGCTGAATGCAGGGAACTGTGCCCGTTCCAGACTCAAAACCAGGGCTGGGAGTTTTTGGTGCCTCGATGGGCTCTGTGGGAGTAGGTCACAGTGGGGGAGTAGGTGCAGGGGCAGTGGCTTTGTTCTGAGAACAGATGACCAGCCACGGAGGAGCAGGTCAGATAAAGGGAGAGAGATTCACAGGAGGTGGAGAGAAGGCAGGAAGCAAGGAGTAAGACTAAGATGTGAGGATATGCTGTGTCCTCTTCTTGTTGTGTAGCTCTGTGGGCTTGTTTTACAGCTTCTCCATTCCTTACCATCACCGCCTGAGACTGGAGAGCAGGGGAAGGGTTAGATACATGTGTTAAGTCAAGCAGGGACAAACATCTGCCTTTCTCATCTGTTGTTTCTGAAACATGCAGTAAAGCTTTAAATGTAAAATGGCACCTCAAATTCTAGGTAACCAGTCGGAGATTACCCCAATATATGCCCACATCCCTGCAGAATCCCTCTCTGAATTTGGCAATGCCATCTAAGATGCGCCGAGGTGAGCAGGGGAGGCCTGCGGAATGGGCATGCGAGGCTCAGTGAGAGCTGCCACCACTGGGGGAGCTGGGAGAGCTCTATGCGGAAGTGAGCCTGGGTCCTACCCAGCTGTAAAATGGATAAATGACAGTATGGAATTTCGCTCCAGTGGTTTGTAAATACAGTTGGCCCAAGATGAAATGTTCTTTGAATGGAAACCGTCCAGGCATTCAGTGTTTGACATTGTTCACTTGGCGATTAGCCAGAATCCTTCAGCTGTGACTTCCTAGCCACGATTCTTTAGAATGCTGGAATGACATGTAATGGTTTCCCTTTCAGTCATGGATCGGCATGTATGCATTTATATGTATGTGTGTGCATAGACTAGGAAGACACCGTCTCTGTCTAGCTGGACGCATATCTAGGCATGGCTTCCCTGTTCCTGTTTTAATCAGGGTGGTGTCATAAAGGACAAGCAAAACTGATCTCTGGAAAATACTTAAAACTCCGTCCTAATTCTCTTCTGCTCTGAGGATGGCTAGGTTGGAGTCCTCTGTGCAATTTCATAGGTGCTTTAATGCCATGACCTCCATGCTGTTGCCGTTTGTGGAAAGATCTGCCCTCTAGACCTGTGCTGTTCTGCTAATGCAGTAAAGCATAGAATGGACACCTTTACTGGTTCTTTAGCTCCTTTCACCACTATTTTAAAAAATGGGAGTTTTTATATGACAAGATAATGTTACTTCTGGTCAGTCCTTGGTTCAGTTTCGACCCAAGGGGAGATTCTGGCAGCAGTTATCTGCTAGCGTTGGGCTGTAGCTGCAGCCACGCTCTTGCGCGCGTCTCTCTCCCTGGTCGCATCCCTGCTCTCTTCTTCCCAGAGACTTCTCCCTGAATGTTTTTTCTTCTTCCTACTGCTTGCTGGAGCCCACTTCATAACAGTGCGTTGAACTGGACGCCAGAAGTTGTGGAGATCCACTGGAAATTGGGGCATTTGGCTGTCTGTGACATCAGAAGTGCAAAACCGGCACGGGGCGTTACGTCTGCACGTTCATCTCTGAACTAGTGTGCCTTTGGAAAAGAAGAAGAGGAGGCAAGGACAGCACTAAAACTGAAGCTCGTCAGAGAAGTAAACGGTGCAATGACATCACTTAGAAGAAAGCATTCTCCCGAAATGTCCGTTTCCCTTGCGAAGAACGTTGCTGTTAGAAAACCCTCCTGTGTTTGAACACGTCACGTTTTATGCGTATATGTGTGTGTGTGTGTATATATATACACATATATATATATCACACACCAGTGCCTTTTCCCGTGGCTATACTGCTTTTAAACGAGGGTCTCCCCTGGGAAGGGGGGCCCGGGGCGGGGGGGGCGGTGCCGGTGGCGGCCGCGCGGGGGCGCCGCGGTGCCGCGCCAGGCCCCTGCGCGCGCGGGTGCCGGCGGGGGCGCGCGGGGCGGGGGCGCGCGGGGCGAACTAACGCTGCTGACGTTTATGTCTTCGTGTGGCTTCAAGACAACCTTTCAAAATTTAAAAAAAAAAAAAGAGAAAAAAGAAGAAGAAAGAGGATAAGTCTTTTTAACAGGAGACAGTAAAACGTTTTGCAAGAGAATGTTTTGCTCGTGAAGATGTGGGTTCACGAGATTCTAATAGTTCTGCGAAGTAATTATTTGGCATTACAATAGCTTTCATCCCAGAACCGAAACTTCGTACAGCCAACTGCACTGGCAGAATGAGCCTGCCGGCACTGTCCAGTGGATTTCCTTGTAGACAGAGGATACTTTCCTACTTCTAATAATAGCAGCTTTGTATACTGAAGAAAATCTACAGGCATGCTGTAATTCTGAGAAGTGCAGGAGTTCAAATTAAACGCAGACATGAAATTAATGCAGACAGCAATATAATTACATGCCCGATCGGCTTGAAGGTGCTGAGTTCTTGTTAATCTAATTTATAGCCCCCGGCCAAAGAAATCTCTGCCTCCGTATTAATGCGACCCACGTCTGAGTACATCTTTAAGTATGCAAGCCAGAGTATTTCAGAGAAGTCTTTGCATTATCGCGTCGGATGTGGGGTTTCCACTAGACCTATAGCCATATTTTATGGAGTCAAGGGAGGAAGGGTTGGCCACAAATTGGGAGAACTTGGTACTTAAAAGCACAGCGTGAGAGAGACTTACTGAAAAAATCACAGCTGACGTGGATTGACTACCGCAGGTTCGAGATTTCACCTACTTTAGGCGTTGTCCCTTAGTCCCACCCTGTCTGTAATCACTACAGGGAACTCAAAGAAGCGTATTTTTTCACTTCTCCCTTCTGTGGGCACTGAAACCCCAAACCACCGCAGGAAGGCATAAAATCTGGTTGTGCAAACTGCTTCGCTTTGGTGGGGGGGTGTCACAGGGTAGGTCTCATGGAAACCCCAGAGGGATAGGAATCTGGTGTCAGGCATGTGGGATGATTGCATTTCCTTTGGAGGGCTCGCTCCCATGAAGAAATTTACCCTGGGAGAGCAGAAGGGGCAAGAGGAGTCGCTGCACTGAGCCTGCTGGGGTTGCAGGCACTGACGTAATAGGACCCTATCTGGAAGGGTCCTGGCGCTTCTACTGTGCATGTCACCACGGACCACAAAATCCTTCCCACTACACTGTAATAAGCTGAAGAGCTATAATAAAAGACCACAAGCCACAGCTGTAACGTGCCACGGTGTTCTTTCACACCACTCACAGCCTCGGCTGACCTCTCAGCACTCTCGCTGCTCCTGGAGCAATGTCAGCACCGGTGCTCCGGTGCCAGTGCCCCAATACCTCCTCTGTACCCCACCTGGTAGGGGCACAAAACCTGGGGGCTAAGTGCCACGACTCTGTGTCGCCCTCCTTCCCACCTATCCGCACCCTTCTCAGAGACTTTTTTTAGTCCTCTTAGACTAAAAGTCTGTCGTCCTTTCCTCATGACATGACCTGGACAACAACAGCATGACATGTGCTGAGCAAAGATACCAGTAAAAGGAGCATGCCCCAGGCTCTAAAACCACTTACTACAGCTCCATCTACCATACAGTCATGTCATGTTATGCAAATGAATAGATCACTCTCATTTTCAAGAAAAGTGACACATTTTTTTCTGGAACACAGGCTGTAGCATGTATTCACACTACTTGCCAAGATAACAAGCTTCCAAACCCCCAACTGCCGAGTGATGCAAAGGACATTCTCCTTTCATTCACAAGCCACTAGCGGCTGATTCATCTGGTATGTCTTCCTGATGTTTAAACAGCATAACTTTCTTAGCAGCAATCATTGTTTTCCTAGTTATAGTGGCCCTATTTTATAATCACTAGTTTTTCAGGTGACCAAAGTGGTGCATTTCCTGGCCTTACTCTTGAAGACGGACCAACTGCTGAATTGAATATGGGTAAAAATTTTAGAGGAGCTAAGGTCCAAAGGCATTCAAAGGGCAATTAATTTGGCCAAACATAGGTTCTCCTGCTGTTGAGATGCATGAGGACAGCCTACCTGGCTTCCACATACCAGTCCAGATGGATACAGGTCTTAAGGCATGTGTCATATTCACAGTCCTATGTGGTGATCTTAGATAACCCAAGATACCTCAAATGATACCGACGCTAACGGTTGAGCAGCTGCATTAGGGGACTTACTGACTAACTTGTACTTACAGGTCCTATCTCCGCTTGAAAATGGAAATACTTCTTTAGGTATAGACTCTAGGCAATGTTGGAGCCTAAGACCTACAGAAGTCTTTCTATGCCATTCAGGATCCTTGAGTGTCATTTGCCTGTGAAAATAGGACCTGGACTACTAAATTGCTTTCAGTTGAAAAATGTTCTAATTTATGTTGTGTGTGCTAGCCTGTCCTTGCAAGAAGAGGACAATGCTGAGGCAGGCACGTTAGGGGGAACAAGAACGTTGTGTCTAAATACAGTAACAGCCCAGGCCTGCGCAACAGCTGTTTGCATAAAGCAGGCAGAGAGGAAAGAGAGGAGGCCGAGCAGAACAGTTATGCTGAGACAGGAGATGTCAGGCTTTGCTGCTGTAGCAGATAAAGAGCAAGTTCTATCCCATTAGGTGTATGAGAAGAAGGAATGGATCGTTTCTTCTGTGGGCTGCTTGGGAAACGACACTGCTACACTCATGAGCTCGTAAGCAAGGCTTATGGAAAGTCCCTGGCTTAACTGTTTTGTGATGACCTCTTTGCAACAGAAATGAGTTGAATCTGCCTTTCCTGTGCCATAGAAAAGACATTGCCAGTGCCTAAAAATCCAAGAATATCCTCCAGTCAAAGAAGCAGCCAGAGGAGGAGAATTTCTGTAATGAGTTCTGTTTGCTGTTTGTGGAGACATTTACTGCTGTCTCTTCAAACCAGAGCCTGTGGGGATTTATTTCCTTTGCGCTTGTCTGTTGGGACTAAGGGAATTTGTTAGCAGCCTTGTTTTAATGAGGACTAGTGTTGTGCTAACAACAGCAATTTTATAATTACATAACAGTTTTCATCTTATAAGAACCCACAGCTTATAAACTCTGAAGACAGCTTCCAAAAACAGGAAAGTAATGGCTGTTTATCAGAGCAGAAAACCACTCCGCATTGCTTTGGACGGGAAGCGACATACACCATGCTGGTACTTAGGAAAGTGGCGTTTTCTCGCCAAGCTTGCTTTGAGATTATTAATGGTGGCTTCTGAATGGGATTTGATTTTTACAGCTCTCCTAAAAGTGGCAAAAAGGCAGATGAGTATCCAAATCCACCTTATAAGCCTCTTTTAAGACTAACAGAATCAGATGCCAATACAAAGATTGGCGATAGTAGCGATTGGTAGCAAAAGCCCTTACCCTGTTGTTAGAGAATCAGGATATTGGCAGAAATCTATAATAGCTTGTTTTCCTTTTGGGCACCAATAATCCAACCCTTCCCATTAGCTCGGATTGAGGTCATAAATATAGTCCTTTTCAGAGACTTAGTTCAGCTGGTGGAGGCTTTTGAGCAAACCAGAAATAAAAATGTGATGCTGCATTATGTCAGAGTCGCATGTTTAGTCTGCCTCTCTAGAAATAATCAAGAAAAGTTATACATGATAAGAGACAGATGCTAGTGCCTCAGCAGACATTTGAACTCTTTCTAGTACAATAGTAAAAAGGAGAAAACACCCAAAGAAACTTGTTTCTTTAGTACTCAAATTTGTACTCGGAGTGCTCTGAAGGGAGGCATAAACAAGAAAAGACGTTTTCCTTGGCTTTACTTAAACCAACTGCGTTAATGTAACCTGCCAATTCAGAAGACACTTATACAACACCAATGTTTGGATGCATCCGTAAGAATGGCTTTTTCCCTAAGCGACCACGGCTTGGAGCTGGGCTATACCAATGGCTGAGTACGGATCCTGGAGGGGATTTGCGAGTGCCGACTCTTAACACTCGGACCAGGCCAGCAGTCCCTGCCCCTGTACTAGATGCCAGGGCCAAGGAACCCGAGCATCTTCCACCATTTCATTTGCTGGTATAGGTGCAGCTATATGCTCTCCCTGAAGCCCCCTCCCTACATCTCCTTAGGTTTCCTGATGTGGCAGGAAGGTAAAGGAAGACGAGGAGTCAACAGGATGCCCCCCTGGCCCCGCTCTACACGGTTCACTTGTCCCCTCCGCTCTAAGCGCGGTTTGTTTGCGTTCCCACCTGGAGTGACACCTGTGCTGACAGGTAGATGGGAGCCCATGTGTGTCCCACAGGTAACCCAGGCCAGCCTGATGGATGGATCAGCCAGTCAGCAGTAGCTAACACACAGGGGGACGGCAAACCCTGATGGATCCACTCAGCAAAACCGCCAGCCCAGAGCCAGGGTGCTGTTACTTAAATTTGCCAGAGGCCCGATTTCGCCTTCTGTTGTACTTGCTCAAACACATGGAGGTCACCAGGGTTGGTCTTTGGTGTAAATGAAGGGAGAATTTTCTTTCAAGGATACCTTTCAAAACAAGGTGTTGAAAAATGACTCTTTCTTTCTGTTTCGTGTCTCCAAGGTATGTGTACTATTTAAGCTGGCCAAAGCATTGATCCCTCTCTAGGTAGGGCCAATATTTCCAAATAAATTTTCATGCTGATTAAAATGACAGGTCAGGTTTCCAAATTTCATACAGATCAGGGATTCCAAAGGTCCCCTTTCAAAAAGAGTGACATGACATTTCACTTTGGCCATAGCCATATGTTTCTGAAGAGTTTTTCCCGCCTACTGAGAAAATACCTGGCAGTTCACCATGTAGAGAGCAGCTTGTGGAGAAGGGGATTGGGATCACCAAGACTCTTGGGCTGCCTCTGAAAAAGGCTCAGGGAATTTTTATGCCAAAGTGATTCAGAGCTTAGCCCTAGGAAGCTTGGGGAACTGGGGTGACCAAGATGCTGTCAAAGGGATCTCAGGTTTTCAGGCTCTCGAGTCCTCATCAGCCTGCCAAGTGGGTTGCCAGAGGCCAACCCAGTGGACAAGCTGGCAGGATACTAGGCAGAAACACAAAGGCAAAGTTGTTTCAAAACCTGCCTACTTTCCACTGGGGCTTCATTGAAATCAGCAAGTTTCTGGGAAATACGATGACTTTGATAATCTGGTATTTTCCATTCCTTTGGAAAATTCAGCCCTATAAAATATTAAAAAAAAAAAGATTTCTAAGTAAGGGTCATGGAGGATATGCATGAAAAGAACTTGAATGCAACTATTTTAACATTGCCCGTAAGTCTTCAACTTAAAATGAATCACAGATAGAAATTGTCCGTGTAAATTTTATCCAGGCTGTCTTGTCTTTTTTTTTTCCCAAGAATGTGATAAGTTTATTCTTTTTAAATCCCTCTGGGAATGAATTGTGCGTTTAGAGCTGTTTGTAGTAACACAGGCTTTGCACACTGAAGTGAGCAGCCGGCTTTATGAGTAGCTTGAATTGGAATGTGAAGAATGAGTATGCCATGTGACAGTGCATCACTGGAGTCCACTTCACTTAGTATACTTTATAAACTGACCACCACGCCATTTAGATTGGATACGAACGAGGTCGCATGGCCCACAGGCTGGAGGAGACGCAGACCCCACTGAGATGAGAAAGCAGCCTCTCATGCCTCGCTCCACCAGTGATGCTTCTTTGAAAACACTGTGCAGGACACGCTGGGAGAAAATCCCAGCTGCACCGAGCACATTTGAAAAACCTGAAAAGCAAAAAGTCTATTTGATGGGGAGGGCATCCTTATCGCCTTCCGGCAGCCAGACCTAAGAAAGTTGGGTTTTGAGGCTCCACAGAGCAGTGGGGGAAGGACATGGATGCTCTTTTAGCGTGTCAAGCTTTCCAGGGAGCGGTGGGTTTGCGAAGTGTAGAAGTGTCTGTAGCTGGGCTGGGGCTGGAGAATTTAAGGCAAATTCTGCTCCCACCATGGCTGAGGCAGACAGGGAACCAGCTTTTATGCTGAACATAGGAGACTTGCTGCTGCCTTCTAGATATTCATATGGGGAGTTAGTCACAGCCCCGCAGCTGCATGTGATCACTCACTGTGGTGTTTTGAGGTGAAATCTTGGTGGATAAGGGGAAGTAAAAACAAAGCAAGTGGAGTACTTTGAGCAACCTGGTCTAGTAGAAGGTGTCCCTGTCCATCACAGGCGGGTTGGAACTAGATGATCTTTAAGGTCCCTTCCAACTCTAACCATTCTATGATTCTATGACAGAGGACACCACCAAGTGTTAAGGGAAGTCTGTAACCCCTTAGCCACCCCACCAGATCTGCCCTGCATCCTGTCTAGCACAGTTCCTACCAGCAGTATACAATGGCAGTTCAGCAGAACTTGCATTATGCATGTTTTATTTTTCTGCTTGGTGCTTGGCTGGGGTCTTAAGAGTGCTGCAGCAGCGCTGGTAAATTGGTAGCAATCCTGCGCTTTACACTTCCAGGTGTGCCCATACAGCAGGGCTGGTTACAAGAGCCAAATTGTAGGGCTGCAGAAAGTTTTCAGTGAACCCAAAGCAAAAGCTCAGCAAATTATATTTTCTGGACTACAATATATTGCAAGAAGTCAGGAGCTTCTCTAGCCTCTGAAAACTGGGACTGTGGGGACCAGCAATCTCTCTCCCCAGCTGCCTCCTGCCTGCGGATGAAGAAGCCCACTGTACACTAGTCAACTAATGTGTTAGTACTTCTCTTTAAAACTGAGTAACTAGTCACTTTCCTGCCTGCTCTAGGAACTTTTACATTAGTCTAAAGGAAAAACTACTCACTATTTCTACAGATCTGAGCACCACCTGCTTTTGCTAGCAACTCCTTAGGCACTCTTCTATAACATCTGAGACCAACCCTGTAGCCGCTAAAATCAATAATATTTTGCAAAAGTCTAGTATGACGTGCTCAGAAACACTTCATAGACTCATACAGAAGTGTAGAACTCTCAGGGGCAAGAAAACAGCAAACAGTTGGTGCACACCTACTGTAGTAAGATACTAAAAGGAGCAGGATGCTTTGTCCAAATAGACCCTTTCTCCAACCTCAACCAGAAACTCTAAGAAGTTATTTAAAATTGTTCATACACTTTTGAAAATGTTACCCAAGATGTCCCTGTGTCCAGGAAGTTGATTTACGTGCTCTGAAAGAGTGAGTTGCTTTCAGTTAGAAAACAGAGGTTCCATCAACCTTAAGCCTGTAGTATTCAGAGGGATTCACAGGGACTCCTCTATCTCCATATTGCATCTTCCACTGTGTCACATTTAAACTTAAGAGATTTATTCATCATAGCTTTAGTTTGATTTAAGACCACTGGGGGAAAAAATCCAGCAACATAAAATATACTGTGGCTGGGAATGTGATCCTTCGTCTCAGTGACGAACCTCTTTTTTCTTTAAAATATGGTCTTCATAAGACTTCCTCAGGTTCCAAAACTGTAAAATGGAGATAAGAGTTCCTTAGTTTTTGGTAAGTGCTTTGAGATCTTTGGATAAAAACCACTACTGCTGCAAATCACAGCCACTGAAGTGGACAGAGAGTCCTCCTTACTCCAATTAATGTTTTGAAGGACCAACCGTCATGCTTCAATCAAATAGAGAGCTCAGAATCCTTTTTTACAGAGTATCGTTTCCTTGCTCATGCTTAAAGGTAGCAGGGACTGGATCACCCACTGGCATTCCCTCCCACCACCCACATCCGTACAAGAAATAAAGTCAGTTCCTCTGGATTTAAACTAAATCCTTCTGGTTTAGCAATGCACATTTCTACTTAAGCAATAAACATCTGTCGTCTGCCATTCATTAATATTAATTATAAATGGTGACTAGCTCATGTGATCCAAGTCCACCAGCTGAGATTTTTCCAACTCTGACCTTGTTAGGGTTTGTATAAAAAGTGTTCAGAAGGGTCCTTCGAAGCTCGAAGCCAACAATAAGTGCAATTTGCAGAGTACAGCGTTTAGATTACGCACTTAGAACAAGGACAGTCAGAAAGGGTGACGGGGAGGGGGAGAGGGAGGGAAGGAGAGAGTACAGAGCCTGAAACAGTGTTCCTTTAAATGCTTAAGAGTTTTGGACCTTTCTGCAGGCTAATGACAGGGAGAGGCATCGTCCATAATGAAACTGGCCCATCCATTAAACATTACTGTAAATGAAAGGTTGCGTGAATTAAAGGTTGTTCATCTCATGTTTCAGGAATGTAGCTGTGTTTCATGTCTGAAGCCTGTTTTCCTTTTAAATGGAGTTCTTCAGATGACAAATGAGAGAGAGAATTTCAGAAAGCAAATGGGCAGAAGTAAATACATGCTTAAGAACAAAGCAGAGACATAACTGTAGCTGTAAATCTTTATACTGGGGCTACTGTTTGCCATAGATGCTGAGCAGGATTAGATTAGAATTGAGAAATTTCGTTACTGGGTCATTTTGCTTGTAAACCAAAACATGAAAGAAAAATCCCCACAGTTAATCGTTAAATTCTAGCCCTAATAACACCTGTGCATGTTTCACTCATGGACTGTTGGTTAAGTCTTTTGCTACCATTTTGGATTTCAAGGAACTAGAAAGAGAAAATGTAGGAAATGCTTTTCTCAATTTTGCATGGCCACCGCATCCTTAAATGATAAATGTGGAGGGTTTTTTCTCCCCTTTAATTTCTTGGCACTGCAAAATTGCTTCAACAAAAATTACCGAAAAATAGTATTTGTTTGTATCCATCCTTAAAATTAGCTCATTCCTTTCAGGCCTAAGCATACAGAAATATGGCCCTCATGGGACAAATCTTCATCTGCTCTTAAAATATACATAGCTTCATTGGCAGAGAGGTGCTAGCTTATATGTCTGGTGAATTAGTGTAACAAGTTCACTGAAATTTTCTGTAAGAAAATCCAGCCCTACGTTCTGCCTATAACAATGATTCAAAGCTGATGAATGCAAAGAGGAACATGAACACATATCTCAGCAATGCAAATGACTAAATTGGACAAAATGAAAGGAAAGTTGGTTTCAGTTCCTTGACTCAGGCCCAAATAAAAGTCTGAGCTTGGTGAAGACAGCAGGAGGCCCTATACTGATGTCAATGAATTTGTGCTCTGTAAATGTGCAGTATGCTGTCTCTCTCTATGGAAGTCTTACAGAAGGCAACCGGCAAGAAAAAAATTTGTGGAAAATTTGTAGCAATTTTAGAAATGCTTATCAAAGCGTTATCTAGTCCCTTACTAGGCTATGAAGCTGAACTACTATACTTAGACTGCCTCTGGTGGATGTTTGTCTAACCTCCTTAAAAATCTTCCACAATGGAGATTCCCACAACCTCTCTCCTGATCTTTATGATCTCTGATAATAACATTGGATGTTACCATCTCATTGGAATGCTCTGAAGCTCCTTTGGACCTTTGTAAAGGAAAGTTATGGCAGCGAGTGTTTTCTTTTTCAAAGCTCCGAGGTTGGAAGAGAGCTGGGAGGTGGCAGCCTAAGCAGACCAAAGGCTACATCAGGTTGTCAGAACTGGCAGGGAGAGTGAGCTGAGAAGAGACGACGAGACTGGAGATGTAGAGTCCTGGGTGGGGAAAAGCAAACAGAGCTGCCTGGGTGGGGTAGAGCAGACAAATATCCAGTAAGATGAGGAGAAGCAGCAGCCAAAAAGCGCTCCTTTGTTTTTGCTTTGTTACAAAGGAATGCTGAAAATCCCTTCTTTACGGCTAGATCCAAAGTACTCTGAAGTCAATGGGATTTCAGTGGGTCTTGGATCAGGCCCTTTAAAAGAAGGGCAGCTATAATACAATGGTGAATGAGTGCCATTGCTGTCCACGACTGGCAGTGTTATAACAGCATTGCTATACATGGAAGTGTTCCACAGCCCAGGATTTAGCTGATTAAACAGTGCTGCGTGTGTCACCATTAGACTCGAAACATCCACTGCCTGATTTACCCTGTAGCTCACATAGCCCAAATGTTTTGCATTCTTGGACTAAATTTGATAGATGTACTAGCAAACTTCTCTCTTGCATTTGTTCTTCTTTCCAGGACACACAGGCCAAAATAGTGAGGGGTTTCGATCTCCCAGTGGCGAGGGCTGGGTGAGCCCTGCTGTCAGCAGCCACTTCCCTTCTCCTTTACTTTGTGGGAATAGTACCCAAAGGTGAGAAAACAGCTCGCTGTGGTCTGGCGAGTCAAGAGAAAGAAGTTGTCAAGAAATCTTGCCGGGGCACACAGCCTGGAAGAAGCTTATTTCCTCTTCCAGCTGTGACAAAAATATCTCTCCCTCAGAAAGAGCTCCTTAAAGCACTAGAAGTTAGGGCAAGGACTTCGGAAGCATCAGCTGCGTGAAGTGATAGAAAGACCAGCGTGGAGGGAAAGACAGGCAAGTGCGGCTGTGCAGGCAGGGCAAGGAAGACGATGATACTTGGCTTCTTCGCCCACGGTCTCTGCCTTGCGCTGGGAGGAGAGAGTAGCCACAGTTTCCTACTTGCCTCTCCCTGAAACTCAACAGTGTGAATTCGTTGAAGGTGAAGGTGCCATGGATAAGTAAAGTACATCTGTACCAGGGAAGAAGGCCAGAGACCAGGCAGACCCCTGCATGTCTGCACAGCATAACTGGTAGTTTGTTTTAGGACTCTGACCTGCAACAGCCGTCCCTCTTCCTTGGGCAAACCTGCTATGAAGGGAATAGCCCCAGCTAGTTTGGATGCAAGCCAGAAGGTTGCCCTTGGCCTTGTGGCCAAGAAGCGGACCTTTGCCTGCTTTTCTGTAGCAGTATAGACACAGCTGCAGATCTCATCTTCTAAAGCTGGAGTGGCTCTTCTCAATCCCAAACATTTTTATTCAAGAGAGAAGATTTTAGGTGGGTGCTGGAAATTTGGTGCTGAATGAATACTTGATGGGCACTTTGGAAGGGGAAGGAAGAGGGGTTCATGAGAGGTTTGTATTCCCTCCTGTTTTTCCTACAAAGCTCAGGCATCTAAAAGATAGTCAGCCAGCCAAATCTGGAGCACAAGGAGGCACCAGAAGGAAAGATCCGAAAGAGAAAAAGAGCTGATTTCTAGCCCTTATTTGGTTTAGTGATCTGAGGATAACAGTTCTCACATCGTTCACATTTTAATAGAAGAATGCAATCAGCTATTTTCTGATTCACTTCGCTTATGGGAGCAATGGACCACACTCTTCTTTCTCGGCTTTGACACCATTCCTGTTAATACAAGGTTGATGCTCTTTATCAGCAGCATGTCCAGCACATTTTTTAGACCACGCTCCAGAGGACCTCAGGGCAGCTGAGCAACCACCCCGCTGCTCCCAGGCCCCCCAGGACAGGGAGGAGATGAGAGGTGGCAGGAGAGGAGCTGGCAGCAGGAGAGGAGAACATGTCCCAAGGAGCACAGAGACAGCATCAGCCCAGCACCCTGTGGGGCTAAAAATCTATTTTGATACCCGAGGGCCTGACAGATTGGTGTATAGCCACAGCCATTTTCAGCCTGACTGTTCATCGAGATGCACGTTATTCAGAGAATACAACCTTGGCATGGTTCATATGTACACAGTGCGTGCTTACGTGTATAGTCCCATACATGCAGAGGCACACAGCACGTATGCATTACCTGCTTGCGTGGTTGATACACGTCTGTCAGAACTGGGAGGTACAATGAGAATTTACTGTTCACACTAACACAAACAAAATAAACATACTTGTAGCAAAACACAGTATTACTATTAATTAGTTCAGATTTTAAGATCTCAGTTTGCAGGTAGTAACCTAGTAAGACTTTCAAAACTGTCTGTGATTAAATTTTGAGAACACCATGATTAAAGCTTAAAAATGGCTTTTTCCAACCTTTTCAGCCCTTGAATTGTAGAACCAGTGCATCCTCTACTATTAGCTATTTTGGATTGACAAATCGCTCTGACTCATATTGGTCCTATTTTTTCCCTCTTAACCCTTCTCACCCAGATGTCTTCTCTAGATCATGCCCCCGTCTGCTGGCCCGTGGCAGTGGACAGCCCTGTGCTTTCCGTGCCCAGCCTTGCTCAAGGCATCCCCAAGACGCCATTTCACTTCGTGTTGCAACTAGCGGATTCCCAGTCTCAACAGCCTTACTCTTGGAGGCTGGAAATGTGTTAAAGTTAAAGAGTCAAAACCCCTGCAAGGAAAGGAAATGAGAGGTCCTCTTGGCAGCAACAAACAGAAAATAAACAACCAAACTCTTCACAAGACAGATTCCTCAATTATAGTAACTGAGGCTCGCAAAGGCCAGAGTTATGACCCATTGGCGTATGCAGTATGTAAACACAGGGATGCAGTAATTAGCTTTGTGTTCATTTCGAGGCTTCAGAAGTCCTGTGACCTGCCATGGAGTAAGGTCATTAACCATAACCACACTAGTGACCTTCACACAGGACACCCCATCTCTCACAGTTATACGAGCGAACTGTGCGCTGTGATGTCTCCCTGGCTCACATGCTCCAGCCCTCTTGGTTTAAATGCCGCTGAGCTACACATGAGGGAGAGGATGTGACTTTTGGGCTGAGCTGCAACTGGAATGTCTTACTTTCTCACATAGCAATGCTTAGGACTTAAATGTGATTAAGTAAAAATACCGAGTACCAAAAATATCCAGAATTTCCCCCAATTCTTTTTTTTTTTTGAGTAGAAAAATTTGTTTAAAAATAATACACTGAGGAATTACTGCACTGCTGTGGGCCTCCATTGCCCTGGAAAGAGACTTTTGTCTTTGGTGTGTGGAGTGTATAGGGACGGACTATTCATAGCTTGTTCTGTAAAGGGCAATTCACCTTTGAATAAGCAGGTGGACAGCCACTACTAGATGTTTATCAACAAAAACAGCAAAACGCTGCTGTAACGCTGATTTTGCCAACACTAAATGAAATCAGTATTGGGAATGAGTATTTTTCAACTCTACTTTTTGTTTACCGTGGCTGACCCATGGATCCCCTGAAACACTCTTGTCTTGCTTCCAGAGTCAGCCTGGGGGAACCTTGGTTTAGATTTTGCAGTGTTGCAAAGTTATTACTGTGCAGATGGAGAAAACGTGCCTTTTAATTTAAAAGTTAGCAGGTAAAAGTCCGGATCACTCATACTAGGCTGTCCTTAACAGTCATTGGGAAGTAACAGGCACTTTTAGGAGGCAAAATATTTTGCCCTTCTTAGAATCCATCTTGCAGTGTCATGGATCCCCCTCCCCTTTGACAAAACCAACTAATGTTTGCTGTCCAGTTTAAATGCAGTGAATCCCATCATGCTCTTGCCAAGCCTACGGAGGCTCAGTGGAGTCCCAGCTTGTCATTCCTTGTCTGAATTCTCAGACAGCAAAACCCTCTCTGTGAAAATCTCATCCACGTCAAATTAAGATTGTCCAGTGTGACAACAGAGCTCAACAAAATGCACAAGCAACTATTTCAGAGGCCTGGCAGTCCAGAATTTTTGGGGAAAATTGAGTATTACCACATGAATAAACACATTAATGTGGCACATACTTACGCAAGGCTTAAGTGGCTACATAGGAGTTTCTATGGGTTGTGAAGATCACAAACCTCTGATTTTATGTGCCACAGTTCAAAACCTGTACAAAGAAGTGGTGAAACTCCGGCTGATTTCAAATGGCTTCCTTCACTGCTGTACTTCCATGTACATTTTAAAATGTAACGCAACTTACACATCTTTTATTTTAGTAGGGGCTCTGTTTTTCTTTCTCTGTTTTGCCTGGGACGGCTTAACTGACTGTTAATGAAATTACTGTACCTCAACTGGAGATCAACTGCAGAAACTTTTCTTTGTGAGAAATACTAAAGGGGCAACTTAGTTTAGACTGCAGAGCCCTCTGTGTGTGCTCTGTCGTTACGTGGATCCGTACGGCATCAGAGCGTGTACGTTAGGGTGGGTAATCCAGTGAGTTTAAGTTAAGTGAGTGAAATTAGTTTATTACCTAATATTTTCAGTTTGTTAATATTAAGTTACATCATTTTCAGCTAAAGTAAATTCTTGATGAATGGCTTGGGATTCTTAGCTGAGTGGTGGTTTTGGAAATCTGATGGATGCTGGTAGGATTCCTTCCTCACACCATAGCTAACTGAAGACATTTTCAGACATGATCTGATTAACATGTCTGAAGCATTATGTGAACATATAGCAATAAGGGGTGGAGGAACTGGTTCAAAGAAACAACAGAGATGACCTGAGTCTCTGAGCTATTCAATTCAAATGTGGATTTTTATAGTCACGTGTACGCAGTGCAGGATAGTAGCACTTATTTTATTTCCCCAAAATACATACCCTGCCTTGTTAAAACTGCTCAACAACAAATCCTGTTCCCTTGGTTCCCTTCATTCACCAGTCTGCACCTAGAATTCAGCTCCTCATCTCAGAGACACTGCTTTCTCTCTTATTCTTGCTGTACACTAAAAAAAAGATCACAACGTAGTATCTGTGTTCTCCTTACAGCACAAACCATTAGCTGACAAGCTACCTTGCCTCCAGGCAGTTGCAGTCTTGTGAATTTTGACTAAAATTGCCCCTCTTCCTTTCATAACAGTATCCTGCTTTCAGACTCTACAAGGTGGCAATTCCTACACTCCACAGTGAAAAAGAAATGTGCTATTCTACATTCATCCCACCGTGTCTTCATGTCTAATGCTTGAATTTTGCCTGTTAGGAACAGGAACTTTCTTTGGTGTGTGTTTGCACAGAACTGGACGCAGTTAACATTGGTTCTCTCCTTTGAACATCTAAATGCCACCAGCATGCAAATGAATCAAGATATGAAGAAGCAACAATCAGAATGTATTATTTATTTGTTTACAACAATACAACTGTGTAACCAAGGTAGCCTATCTATTGCCTTGCATAATACCCAGCTTTCTAAGATGTCTTCCTTGTTCATAACTACACACTTAGTCTTTTGGTGACTGTTTTTAGTTTCTTCAAACTGATCAGAACATGTTCTCTGAAAGCACTTAAAACTGTCTACTCTCTGGGGGGTTTAGTTGGGACTCACCAGAAAGTCATATGGTGAATGTTCTCTTCTTGGCAGAATTACTCATGCATGAAAATGTGCAATTCCTTCCCCACAGATACTTTCGTACGCAATTCTGATATTTGCTTTTTGGCCAGTGAAAGTCAATCATCTCACACGCTTACAGACAGCAGTCCAAAGGGACTTGTGTTTGGCCAGAGCACATTTATTAAGGCAAAGAAATAATATTGATGGATAATTTGCAGTGTTTGAAGAGCCCTGCAAGTCATGCTTTTGCAGTACATCTATTTGCCATTTGCCATTAATGGACATGGCTACAGGAAACACATGACTCTCAACGTATGTCTATCGGTGAAAAGCAGGAGCCAAGAAGATGTTACATGTGGGAAGGTAAAAGTAACCGTGCACTGCACTAGGGGAACAAAACAAAAAGTGTGAGGGAAATAAAGGAAGAAGAGGAAACTGGAATTTAAAATCATACAGTCATGCAGACTAAAAGAACTCACCATCATGGAATTAAAAGAGAATTATGAAATAAATTACAGTGACGTTTGGATGGGAGCCTGTATGTGAAACTCATGGGACTTACTGCGTCAGAATACATTGGGATCAACTAATTTAGTGCTAAAATGAGTAAAAAGAGCCTTTTAGACTAGTCAGGCTATTTGTATCCTCATTATTCCCATTTGCTTGCATTCATTCTGAAAATGCTAGCACCTTCTCCCAGTAAAACATTTTATAGCTGGTGAGGGGAAAAAAAAAAGAGTTGTAATAGATCTCACCAGCTTTAATGACACACCAGCAGATGGAAACAAAAAAAAACCCAACCCTTTTCATCCGTTTTATCTTGTTTTGCGTAGCCATTCCAGAAACATATCCTTGCTTCTGTGCGATAGCAGCGACTTAACTGACTAACATCCTGTCTCTGACCTCAACTTCTTGAGCAAAGTCATTGAGGCATCTGTGACGAGCACACCCCGTCATCATGTGGTCTTTGCCCTAACTCCCTCGGCCACAGACATCTATTCAACATGGAAATGGTGGAGGCTGACCGAGGTACCTCTCTCTTCACAGCCACGGAGAAAAGATCAGCAGCACTGTTGGTAACTGCTGGGTCTGCTGCTAGACTTCAAAAGCCGATGCTGTGAAAGCTAAACTCCAAAGCAATGCCTGAGCGGCAATGAGGAGCCATACAATATAAAAGAGCATTTTCAATATTTCTTAACAGTAAATGCAAACATATTTACTTTCCCTTCCTTTCCCAAAGTGTTTTTGTTGCTACCTCCTTCTGCACTCTCTGACTGGACGCAGCTAGCCGTAAGAACAGAGCCCGGCTTAGTTTCTCGTGCAATTATTCTGTTCAAAGCAGAACAGAAGTTTCTCTCTGTGTACTAAGGGACAGTGGTAGTAGGGAAGATAAGTTGCCTGGAGATTAAGTTGGAAAGCTTCATTCCCCCATTCCAGTAGGAACAGAAGGAAAACTTTTAGCTTAATTCTCAGTTTCCTGGCTTGTCACCATAATCCATCCCTTAAAGCTATTTTAGCCTAATGTTTTATGTGTGAGTTCCCTCAGTTTTATGAAGAATTGTCTTTTTTAAAAAAAATTGAAATTCATCTCCCTGTGAAGGTGTATGAAAATGAATGGGACAGACTTTTGTGGATACTGAGGATTATATAGTGGTGGATTTCAGAACATTAAAAAAAAAATAGCTCTCCAACATAGACATACAAATTCCAAGGGCATGGGTAGAGTTGGAACATAGGTTCCGTCTGCCTGCATTGGTTTCAAAGGGATTGTCTACTAAGTGTAAAAGAGGCTGGAATATAGTGACTTGCTCAAAAGGAAGAAAAACCCCCATTTTTATGCACATTGCAGAAAAAAAAAAGTAAGAAAAAGATTCATGATTGTGAATGAATTCTTGTGGTGTGCAGAATTTTTCAAGTATGGTTTGGCTTAGATCCCGTAAAAAAAGAATTGACAGTAAAATACGTGAGTAGTTTCTTCTAAAGTACTTACTACATGGGAACAGCAGGCATTTCTCAAAGAGAAATGTCTTGTCCAATCTGAAGAGACTGCCAAATTGCCATAAGCAAACACGCAACATCATTATCACCTCAAAAAAACAGTTTCGCAGTTCCAAAATTACAGTTCAGTCCTATATTTTTCACTCTGGCAAAATTAGCTTTGGTAGATAAAAAAGGACACTTCCCCCAGTTACGGTGGGCTAATGAGAGGCTGTGTTTCAAGTTGTGCCACCGTGCAGGAGCAGAAGCAAGCATGGACATCTTGGACATAGATTCTAAGCATAAGGGAACCCGTAAATAGCTTGCCTTGGCTGCTCCCCTTGGGGCAGATACACCTCTCTACCTCTTTCAGGCACTGCCTGACACAAGGAGGAGGAGGAGGTGATATCTACCTCATAGGTTCCCATAAATTGGTAGCTCTAGCCAGTTCTTGGGTGAGGGGAAGGAGGCACCAGTATCTATCTGGTTCATAAGATCCTCTTTCTAACATTATTTCCCTTCTCATGAGGTACACCCCTAGGGAACAAGCCAACCTTCGAAAGGATTACAAGCTCCGAACCCCCTTAATGTTTGTATAAGTAATCTGCAGCAACCCTAGAGATCATTTAACAATGGAACAAGTACAAGTTACTACTTGGTACCAGCAGCTCATGCTGCTTACAGATGTTCACACAGGAGGCAGCTGCTCCACCTGTTCCACTCATCCTCAAAAGGTGTGAAACCTTGCTTTTGAGTTGGGGGGAAAGGAGGGAATAGAAGGGATGGGGAAATGGGAAGAATGGGGAAAATGGGAGGGATGGGGAAGAGGAAATATTCCACTGACACTCCTGTGCCAAGCAGAGTAACTGCACCGGGGACAGAGCAAGTAATGTCCCTGCTGCAAGAAGAGGAGAAAAGGGAACAACAGAACAACATCTACTGGGTGCAATTTGTATAAATTACTATTTCACAGACTTCTTAAGCATGTCCCATTCTTAACATGTGGGATGCCATTCACTAGGTGCCATGATGAGGAATAAGTCCGACAAGCTGGCTTCCATGGAGGGGCGGTTCTGCTAGCACTCTTGCTTATTGGGTGAAACCAAGTGAAGTTTCCCTTGTCTGCCATGCAGTGTTGTGGTCTTTCTCCCATGCTGGGACTCCATGAGCCAAATGCACATGGCAGGATGAGGTCACGTTGTTCAGCCAGAGCTAGCGGAAGGAGTTCAGGATGGGAGAGAGGCCACAGCGCTGCAATTGCAAGAGTTATGGTCTTACCTGTAGGGAAGCATGAAATAGGAATTGGTTTGGAGGAATCCCATGGTTGAAGTGTGAACCTTGGCTGCCTGATGCCCAACAAACAACTCCCACCTTGACATATTTTATGATAGATCTTTTTGTTCCGAGCTCCACATGCACATCTTGGCAGCTCTTTCAGCAGAACCGAGACACAATGTGCCTTCCCATCCAGCCCACCCTGTCCTGTCTAGATCACACAAAGCGCATGTTTTGAGCAGCGTTAGGACTTTATTTACTCCAGGCAGGGGCACAGTTCTCTCCAGCCCAAAGAACACCACATCGATATGAGCTTTGGTGAAGCCTGCAATCAAGGCCTGGGAATTCAGATGTGAGTTATTAAACAAGCACAATACCAATCTTGTATTATGATGATGATAACGTGGTACCTTTTCCTTCCTTCTGACATCTCTTTCTTTGTACAATACATTTTCTGCTCTCGCTTGTAGGTGGGCAAGGATTGCCCCTTGCTGACGGATGCTGTACGATCTCTCTGACCCTTACTTCATTTCCTCTTTTGAAACCACATGTTTTTCCTTTCTTTGTGCAAGGGCTCCATGGACTCCACTCACTAGCTTCACAGTGCACTGCAATAAACATAGGACAAGCTGAGCCTGGCCAATATCTTTTTGTATACACAATGCATATGGTACATTAATTTTATTCTGCATCAGCCAAAAGGTGGCAAAAATTAATGGGATTAATCGGGATTTGCAGCAGCAAATTGACAGAAATTGGGCTGCTGAGGATATACTGCACAAAATAATGTCAAATAATTTTGTCAGTTACTATTTTGTACTCGCTGTTTTGTAATTCCATTCCTGAAACATGGCAACAACAACACAATTGGTCTCAATGAAATCAGTTACTGGGGCTTGTTCTGAGGTTGCTCTGGTTTTGTGGAGGTATAAAACCTTGTAGCTTCAGTGGAATCAAACTTTGGTCATGCCTATGTGAAAGGAAAGTGAAGTCATGGGGTCAAGCTGCTGCAGCTGGTCTCAAAGGTATTGAATTTGGAAATCAATAGAGTTATAAAGGACCAACTGATATCAAAAGGCATTACATTAAGAATCAAGTATCTTTGATGATCCGCTGCTTGGTATTCAGCTTAAATAGTGAAAGAGCCATCATCTGTAGCATATACAAGCTGTAAGTAGGCAAGGCAGAGGAGAATTTGGGTTGGGGGGGGTGCAAGCTTTTCAGAAAAGTGTGAGTTACAGTTTATAAACCACAGTGATCAAATGTGCATCCTATACTATTGGGAACTCAAAAGGTGTGCAGCTGGACACTTGTCCAAACACTGTAGACAAAAATGGGATTAACCTTGGAAGCTTAACAGTGTGCTTTTAGTAACCATCCTTCTTTTGTGCCATCTCCTTGATATCCTTTTCTTGCAAAAAGATAGTAAACATTTATATTTACTTTATGTTCACATGTGTGCTTGAGACTATAAACCACTGCTGAAGAAGGAAAGACTTCCAGCTACTCTATAAGGAGGAATTTGTAAATCAACATTTTTCCAGCTCCAGAATTTACTTCCAAAGTTTTCAAAACCTAAAAATATAACTGACCTCAGGCAATCTCTGAGCCTTCCTCCAGTGAATTATCATGTGGGTCATTTTGTTTTTCATATTACACTGGAGCTCTCCTGTTAAAATAATTGGCCTTCACGTGCACAAAAAGGTTCTGTTTTTCCTCCGTAGCTTTAAATGGCTTTTCCTAGTTGAGACTGACTCATTGTTAAAGCAGCTAAGTCTACAGCACTTGGAAACAGCCATCAAGAAACAAAAATGATCCCTTGAATTTCTTTCAAAGATGAAAGTCTTTGCTTGAAAATAAAACTGTAAAAACCTTCACTACCACCTGAACTAATATATATTTGAGAAAGAAAACACCAAACTACTGTATATGACTTTTATTCCTGCATTACTTCCCCTCTAAAACACGCGATGCCAGGGAGAGCTATGTGCATGACACTGTGGGGGAGGAGATTTCCATCATGGCCAGACTGCGCCTAAGTGCTCCCTGGTTGCTGGTGGCTGAAGAGGTTACCGCTTCCACCACAGTTCGCAGCCCTCAGCCACCACAATTCACAGCCGGCATCCTAAAATAAGCTGAACCTTGCCTCAGCTTCAGCATGCCCATGGCAGGGGATGTCAACTGCAGCAGCCCAGAGGCAAATATATTACTCATTCTGCTTTCAGCCGGAGGGGTGGCAAAGGGATGGAGCAGACAGTTAGGTGTGGCGACCTCCAAAATTGCCCTGGGGTGAATAATCGGAGCTTGTGAGTCAGAGGCTGGAGAGATACAAAAGCAGGTCTCTTCTCTGCAGCCAGTGAGTCACAGGGCCAGTGTCGCCAATCTCGTTCTTTCAGTGACAGTGCCACACTATTTGGTGGTTTATTTTAATCCTCAGTTTCTGGAGTCAGGTAATGATGCACATATACCATTTGGAGGGTTTGGGGTTTTGTTTTTTTTTTTTTCCCTGAATGTTTTAGTTTCTAGCCTTCACCTTTGTGAAGGTACACTTCAAAATGTTGATGCACGCATGCTTTGAAGGCTCAGGTAGTACAAGGGAGCTAAAGCAAAGCAGTTAGTATTTTAATCTTTCAAGTACGTGTGGGGTCTGGCTCAGGACTTTTGAACCTTTGATGTTAGCGGTGCTGCATAGCCCTGTAACAGAGCAAGTAAGGAATGGATGTCATTCTAGCTCAGGGCAGACCAAACAGGCTGTATTTCCTGAGGCAGGATTGCCCTTAGCGTCAAGGCTGTGTTTGTGGGGCACAACCGAGCTTGTGCCTCTTGTGAAATGGTGGACTTGGGAAATACCTTGAGTTTGTTATGCTAGGGAACACATCTTGTGATGCAGAACATTTCCATTTTAAGTTGCACTTCTCTGGTGGTGTAACTGATCTTGCAACTCATGCCCGCCTTAGATCCCGCATCCCCTGTGAGAAAACCAGGCAGGACATGGGGGGACAGGACTTACCGATGCTAGTGCACTCCATCGTGTGATTGTTGGCTTCCAGCCCATCAGGGCACTTTTCAAGGCACTTTCCACTGTATAAGTAAAACCCACTTTTACACTTTGTGCAGAAGTTTCTGGTGAAGCAGGTATCACAGTCAGCTTTACATTCTGAAATGCAAACAGTAAACAACAATGTTGTTGCTCTTTGCCATGAAACACTGTGGGCTCTCTCACATATACCAGAATCACACAATTCTAGCAATGTTAAAACATCTTCAAAGGAAGCAAATTCTATTTAGCTCTTCTTCGTGGCCTGTACACACAGTGAGGCCAGCCACAGTGACCTTGACATAAGTGAGGGTTTAATAAGGACAGCCTGCTGCTGAATGGCCTCACACTGCTTGTCTTCTTGCAGACCTATGCAAACAGAAGACAACAGCACAGCTCATCAGAATAACAACAGACATCTTCTGCCCTATACAACACAGCATAGGTACTAATTAACCCCACAGGGCACAGGTACTTGGCCAGTTCCACAGTATCTATCTCCGTTCATCCAGGAGAAATAAAAATATGCCAGAATTTAGAATCTGCTTAAGACTGGTTTACATCAACATCTTTTTCTTTTTTAAATGACTCCCTGATGTTCAGTCAGATGTCCTGTTGTATTTCAGCTATTCTCTATATGACAACCCAAATTGGCATTAGTGGTATATTTCCAAGTTCTCAGGTATTGTTAAAAGAAATACTTAAAAACTTGTGCATGGCAGAGCTCACGTCTGATATGTAAGCCCACACACTGCTAAAAAGTGAGCAAATACTTTACAGTGTCAAGTTACTCTGTAAGACTTTACTCTGGGGTCCGCTCATTAAATTACTTTTATTACCAGGTTAAAACTGGGAGAGTTGCTTGGCCGTCGCTCTTATATTTTTATATCACCTGCGGGATCAAAAACAGTGAATTCAACAACAAAAAGAGGAGTGGGGAGGACATTGCGATCTTTTCCGGTTCATTTATGGTTCAAAATACATGGTGGGGTCAAAATGTTGCCTGAGCGGTGAAGGCTAGAGTTGGGTTCTCTGTCCCCCAGCCCAAAGGCAACATGAATCAGTACCTTCCCCCTAATGAGGCTGAAAACTGGCCAGCTGCTACAGGCATTTAGAGGACTACACTGAGTCTGAGACAAGCTATAAAGACACCAGGGCAAACTGTGTCTCCAAAGAATGCCGCCTGCCATCTTCTCTCCTTGTCGCAGGGGTCAGGCGGGTGAGGGCAGTGGGTTAAACGACTCCAGCCACCGAGATTCAGCATCCCTCAGTCCCCACCCTTCGGAGCTGCCACTTCTCCCTCTTGCGGCCGGAGGGCAGTGCCTGGCACCCACCGGTGCTTCCCTTTCTCATGAGGGTGTAGAGGAGGAGACCATCACCTGGGTCTTAGGCAGGTCATTCATGCAGAGCCAGGATCCCAAAGCTTTAGGCCATTTTGTGACCTTTCAACTTAACTTCTTGCTCGGGTTAATATTTACTGCACTACTATAAAAGAATTGAACAAATAAACACACGGCCTGTCTGTCTGCTTCTCTGTTGACTTGACTCCTAAGGGGACACAGCATTCAAGAGAGAGCAAACAAATCCATGCGCTTCCCCTTTCCCCAGCACTTACTTGCACACTTATTAATGTCGGGATACCGTGTCCCGTAGTATCCGCTTGGACACGAGGAAAGACATACTCCGATCTGTTTCATGCCAATCCTCTCCAGAACAAAAAAGAGCCTGGGCTTACATGACAGGCATCCGTTGTAGTCAGAACATGTAGCACACCCTCCTTGGCAACCCTGGCTCACGTTAGGATGCACTGAGAAGACAAGCATTGAAAAGAAAAAAACCAACAGTGAGAGAGCAAGATATTAGACAAGATCATGAAATAATGGTTCCTCTGTACTTGGAAGGGTGGACCATCCACCTCTCTGACAGCTCTTAAAGATTGCTTCATTTATTCGTGTGTCTCTTATGACCTCACATTTCATTTCAGCGATTATTTCATCTGTGTAAAAAAGAGAAGCTCAGCTGATATGCTCACATCTTGCAGAAATAGCTAACAGCAAATTATATTTGAAATAGATTTTTATGAAACAGCAGTGTCCTAGAGAACAGTTATTTTTATTTTAGTTATTCTCAGTGGCTTTTCTGCCTTGTACGCACTTGGCTCAGCAGATAAATATGTGTTCACTTATCTTTGCTTTTCCTAGCTGGATGATTAAAAATCAACCTAGTGTATAATTTCCTTCATTGACTAAATGCCATTTGATTGAGTTCTGCTGTGCAGGAATATGCCCTTGTAAGATCTGATGCTAATTTGCCCTAATAAAAAGACACAGGAGAGCCATCCTTCTCACCCTCCTTCTTTCCCTGGAATGTTCTCTCTGGCATGTTTTTAATCTCTAACAATTACAACCTGATGTTCAGACTTAACTGTGGCATTTACCCTGCTCCAGTCCCAGCATGGAGCATAGGTAGGATTATATTTGCCTTTAAATTGAATTGTTCTAATTCTTCAGACAAGGAAAGGAAAGCTTATTACCCTAACTGCTTAAGACTATTCAGTTCTTCTTCAGGGGCTTAGGGGCAGCTAAAAAGAGGATGCTGTTGCAGACTATCTTTTCAGTAGCAGACATTAATCAGTGTATTACTTATCAGTGGTAGAGAATAATGGTTTGCCTCTTCCTGTATTTTAGAAGTTGCTGCCTACTTTTAATTCCTTCTTGGTCGCATTCTTAAATAGGAGTTGGATCTGAAAAATAATGAAGCATCAAGTAGCTCCAGACCCTGTCCCCCCTCTTTTTTGGCCTCATCTTGTATGAAAAACCCTGGCATTTTTCTAAGTGTAAGCTTTCATCTCTCAACTTGAGACATCTGGTTATATTTCATATGTAAGAGAAATCCAGTCCACATTTACAGTTGTAAATCCTATTTGTAAATACTATTGGCTTTCTGTTCTGCCTTATCCTCAGGCCAGTGGTAATTTTATAAATATGCACGTACCATACTCTGATTGCCCATATTAGTGTTCTGATTTTATTTTTATCTGCAGACACTGCTAAATAGCTTGCATACGCAATGAACTTGCTTTTCTTAACTCCCTTCTGTGCATCCAAGAAGGGCGGATCTGGCAGACCAGAAGCCCATATGAATCCATGGCTTACAGGTTGAAAGCCACCGCTCTCTGCTAGCTCAGGGGAGTTTGCTGGGTGGCAGGGAAGTTCAGGAATACCTCTGTACTTTGTTCACTTACAGTTTTGGAAGAAAATACATGGCCCATGAATGGGAAAAGCGCTTCTCTATGCTCTGAGGTTTCGATGACCAGTCCCGCAATCTGAGAAACCTCAAAAGGGGTTCACGTTCACTTTTCCTCTTTCATTAATAGAATGAGGAATTAAGGTTATTTCTCTCAGTAGGGCTGAACATGTGGGAGAAGAGCAAACTTTGGCCGTACTGTGGACGAACAATTTCAATGAGAATATAAGAACCCAATCCTCTGTGCCCGACGGGGCACTCACTTTGTAGAGCAACCTGGAGGAAAGTGTTTTTACCACCAGAACACACCACTAATATGAGAATAAACGACATTCTGCATAGTGAGAAGCTGCAACTCCAATGCAGTTATCAGACTTGCTTTCACTAGACTCTCAAAATACTGAGTGCTCAATAAGTATAGCATATTTTTTTCTGAGAAGATTCCAAAGTTACAGAGTATATTGATTTTGAAATTAAGAGCCTGAAATATTGGCTTTCTTGTTAAAGTTAAGTAAATGAAAATGTCCTTGTCTCTCTCTCCCCTGTCTTGTGGCTCTTGTATGAAACTACTTTCAAAGGCAGACACAGTAACGTGATCAGAGAAGCTGACATTATTTAAAAACTATCCGTGATTTTCCTTCATTAAGTCTGACACAAGGAAGAAAAAGCAGCTGAAATACAAAATATTTGTCATCAAAGCTGCTATATAAAATATGGATGATCACTTTTGACGGGAAACATATTATGTGTGAGCACCTGTGACGCGTCATTATGAATAGATTCTCTTGACAGAGAAAACATTATATGCAACTGCTCTGAGGTCAAGCTCTGTGTGTAAGCCCTTGAGACAGGCAATATTTTATTACAGAAAGATGATAATTCTCTATAGCTAAGATCCATTACATGGCCCATTTCCATCTTCCCTTTAATTCCAGAAGTAGTAAGTGTAAAGCAAAGTGTACTCCTAGCCATTTTCACAATTTCTGCCTCCTTTCATGCATCCCAGATACATCTCATACAAATAACACGGCAAAAAAAGAAAGCCTGTAGTTCCAAATGGAGAATCATGTTGTTAGTATTACACAGCACAGAATAAGTTAAAATATGTAAATCAAGCTCCATGTAAAGGTTGATTTCATGCCATGTTATAATTCAATGTGTGAAGCAAAACAAGCTCCTGTTCTTGGAAATGCATAGAGCAAAAGTTTTATTGAAAAGTCAGAACTGACATTTTAAATGAAGAATGATATTTTTTCTCTTAAAAGCTATTAAAGGCATTCTTTTTTGATTGTCTCCTATTGTGCCTGGCATTTCTTTGAGCCCTGTTTCTATGTAATGAAACTGTCTCTCATTGCACTTGCTCTGAATGCTAGGTAGACCCTTATTCTGGCTCAGGCAAGAAGCAAAGCAGGGACAGCTGAGTGCTCCAGAAATTGGTACTATTTGAAAGCACAGCACTGGGCTTTGTCACTGAACCTGGGAGAAAATAAATGGTGGAGGAAAAATATTCGTGCCTAGAAAATGAGATAGTATGTTTGAAAAAAGGCATCTCCAAGCTCCAGCTGAAGATTTCATTCTCTTTACCTCTCAGCCTCCTCCCTCTCCGGTTCAGATCCAGGCGCTTGCCTGATCCCTGCAATGTAGGGGCCGGTCCCTCCCCTCCTGTGGAAGCCAAGTCCGTTTGAAGGGATTCCAGAAGGAAACGGGGCAAACCCAGGCTCTGGAACAACTTTCTGCCACAGGGAGGGAACTTAGCACTGCTGGATACAGAACTGGCCCTTACTGTTCCTCTCTCATTGCAGCAAGGTGTTAGCGCCTGCAAATCTCAAGCACTTCGACAACTGCACACCATAACCATGAGGAAGCAATCAGAAGTTTTACCCCTTTTTTTCACCATATCAGACACTGTGAGCTCAGAGTTTAAGTGGTGGGCTGCAACAAGCTGGGAACATAAGCCTCATCTGGCGAAATCCAGCTACAGTACACCTGGTGTAAGCATTGCTTCAAATTTCTATACTTAGGTCAACAGCAGAATAGAGTAAGTAATGTATTTCCACTTTAAGAAACACTTTGAAGACTACAGGTGAAAAAGCACTAGGAGAGCACAGACCACTCCTGTTAGCCACAAGTTTCAGATGTGGTAAGTGGGGCAGAGAGAGGTCCAGGCTCGTGGTAGAGAGGCAGGCGCTGTGGCCTCGTGGGTTAGGCACTGGCTGCAGAACCAGGAGGTCTGGGCTTTAGCATTGCAAATAGGTCCAAAAAATGCTCTTGCGTGTAACCGCTTGGTTTTTGGTGCTACCTGCTCCATTATAAAGACAAATAGAATGAAATATAAAAAATTCTCCACAACCCTCAGAACTGACTTCAATGAGGATAAAGTATTCTATGCATGGGCTGTTAGGAGCAATGGCTGCCATTAGAGATGACCCTACCAGCCATCGAGCAGTCTGCCCTCTTGTATGCAAACGCTCTTTGAGCACAGTGAAATCCTAGACTCCCAAGGATGGAAAATACAGCACAGCTATGGGCAAAGCAAGTGGTGGGAGCACAGAGACCCACAGACAAGTTCTTCCCCACCTCTTACACAAGGGTCACCCAGGCCCGCTGACTCATCAGGTACAGAGTATGTATGTGAAAGCTCATGATTGGCTTTAGGTCCAGAATCCATGCCTCCATTTTTCTTTTTATAAAACCTAAATACTGGAGATCAGAGAAGACACTAAGTTAATCTTGAACTATTCTCTTCCCCTCTCTGGCTTTAAACCCTTTTTGGCTTGGAGGCCTTTTTTTGTGCAAGCTGTTTGTCCAGATAGTAGTTTTAAGCCTCATTAGCAAATGAAATCACTGGGGATTTTCCTTTCTCAGAATATTTTCCAAAGCCCTGCTCTGGAAACAATGAGTTGTGGTCTTTCCGTTAAAAATAGAAAGTGAGGGACAAGGAGCTGAATTTGAATCTGAACTTTCAATGATGAGACGATAGGAGATTTTGACGGCATGCATCAAATAATTTCTAAAACCTTTACAATGAAATTTTTCTATAAGTTTTACTTTACATATAGATTAAAATTTATGGGGTAAAAAAAAGAAAATAAGAAAATGCAGGAGGAATGCAGGTGAGTGAGGTGGGTGTATGTTCTGACAATCCGGGAAAAAGTCAGGGTAGAAGATTCTTTGCCCATTTGCTGCAGCTGAGGCGCACTGTCTCATCACAAATCTTCAACAACAAGATGTCCATTTAGAGGCTTGCTCTTGAAATGGATGTGCTAGACAAATGAAATCCATCCCTGCTAGAGAGCTGCTGTTACTCCTGGTTTCTTGGGCTTGCACGTTCTCACAGGAAATATTTTCACAGCAGAGCTGCTCTGGAATTCAGCCTCCCTAGTTGGGCTGCTCCTTGCCAAGAGACCCAAGCCCTGCCTTGGCTTTACCCACCACACGGCACCCGCGCGGCACTAACCCTTGTGGTGAGGGGGATTTGGGACAGGATATCCCATGGGTCCTCGTGTCGCTCGATCGCTCCTCGGATTCACTGGTGTTTCTCTCTCTCTCGCCTGGTGTGAAGCAGCTGCCTGTGGCAGTGGCCTGAAAACAGTACTTCACGTAAAGCAGAACTACTCTTAATCATGCGGACCGTCCTTTAGGCAAACGCAAACAACATTTGGCAGTGAGCTCTTCTAATGAGAAAGTCATTAAGGAATTCAGTTTGCAAACCACAGCGTATTTCCTCAGACTCTTTCTTGGACAGCGTTTCTCTGTGTGGAAATGCGTTAGAAGCGGAACGGACAATGGTGGGGCAAAAACACTGAACCAACATGTAGGCAACATGCAGGTCGGAGCAAGAAAGCCCAGGAGTGGTGGGACAGCACTGGGAGAGCAAATACATGTGGGTTTGATAAGTTTGTGTTATCACTGCTAAAGAGATTGCCAGCCTGGGCCAAGATGAAACCTGAGCTCAGTCTTGCAGGCTAAGCTCCACTTGATTGCGTGGCCTTAAGTCACCCACTGGGAGGCAAGGGACTTGACGTGTCATGATGGGGCAGCAGCTGGGGCCTTTGGGGAAGATAGACCCATACATGGCAATTGCTATATGGCATTGGCCGTAAGTTTTCTGGGATGCAACCAAACCAGTGGTGATAGCTGAGGAATCAGGACCCTCCACTCAGCCTCCCCTGGATCTACAAGACTCTGAGGCGGCCTTGAAAGGAGAGGCAGCCGCAAAAAGAGCAAAGGGGAAAAATCAGTCTAAAAGTCATCTGTAAAAGGCTTAACCTCTTCTGTTTCTCTTTGTGATTTGTGCTTCACAAATACTTCACAATTTCTTTCTAAGAGAACTGTAACTCCTCCAGAGATTTGCCTGACTTCAATTTTATTGCAGAACATTGCTGCCTTCTGTGGTACAAAACACGTGACAAAGATCCTCAAGTGTCCTCCTGTATTTTGAAAGAAAAAGATCCAATAAGGACTGAAAAAAAAATTTCCTCAAACATCTGCCTGGCTTGACAGAATGTTTTCCTCCTCAGGAGGCACTTCCCATCTGAGGGAAAAGAAACCAACCTATTTTGTTCACCAAATGTCAACAGTTCTAAAGAGCAACAGAAACAACTATGGGACCGTCCCACAGTCTAAGGGAGTATCCGTAACTGTTCTGTAGTGGTGTCTATGAGCAAGGAGGCCCTCAGCCCAAACGGCCAAGATCTCACTGGGGAATGCCTCATCACTATTAAACACGTCTGGCAAAGTGATCCTGAAAATTAAGTATACTGGCTGCCAGAACACATTTCCCCTGAATTTGGTTAGAAAGAGCATCAACCGGCTGAAAAATCTCACCAGGGGTGCAGAGTTCTATGCAGTCTCCTAGCATCTTCAGCACAACAGAAATCAGCCACAGCAACCACAAATGGCTCCTTCTCATTCCAGAGAGTTTTGTAAATAAACTGAAAAATTCTTTTCATGGAGAGAGAAGGGAAATTGACTTTTTTTTTCCCACGTACTATGGAGCACCACCAAAATTCAAGGATCCAGGAAGCTTAACCAGTATAGGAACCAAAGAGGATTCCCAAGGCAAGTTGCCTTAAGCACCCTGGTAGTGATGGTAAATGTAGGACCAGGTCATGCAATACCCTCTCACATCAAGTTCTAGATCCTGTAAGTAACTACAGATCTTACTTTTAGCATCAGCTGTAGTTGGTCTCAAATACCCAGCCTTCAAGACTATACATTATGAATCTTCTCTAAAAATGGAAAATTGATTTACATTCTCTCCTCCTTATTGTCTAGATAAGAAGACCTGTTACAGAAGGGAAAGTATGGGATCTATAAAGAGTGGTAACCTAATAGTTGTATAACCAACATGTCATGATGCTTGTCAGACTCAGCTACTTGCAAATAAAGCATCTGTGCTGAGATGAAAAAAGGAGGTATGAGTTTTGGAAAGAGATTAAATTTGATGCATATATATTTAGACAGTATTTTAATACTCTAATCCTGCAAGATGCCATCATGAAGCTCCCCAGTTGATTTTACAGTTTGTGTGCACACAGAACTCTAAAAACAAAGTTGTCAATGTCACTGTGACTCCCATGACTCCCCAATCTCTTCCCTACCAGAGATGCATACTTCTATCAAGTAAAAAAGCACAGCTTTATATTGCACGTGCTCATTCCTTGAAATATGAAGTCTTTCTGCTTGATTTTCTGCTTGATGCTAGCGTTCTGTCTATCGTTTATGTGTTTCTAACAAAGCTCATTGGTGCTCAGGTGGTTCTGCTGGCAGCAGAGTGTGTCTTCCCATTCACTTCTCTGTTTTGTTCCTTTAACATACTGGAGGCTTTTATTGTTCCGTATTACACAGATGCTCGTGTACTTCCAAGCTGTATAAGGATCACTCAGCTCATACTGTCAACATTACACAACTACAGTAGCATTTGCAAGTTTCTTGTTTCCCACAGGGTCTTTTGAGACCAGAGTTTTTCTCTCAAAGTTTTGTTTCAGAAACCACAGAAAGAACAGCAGGATGTAACAGATTTTACTTTCCGTGCTGGGGACTAGGGAGAAGGGTTTAGACAGCAAAAGCCTGTAATCCCATGTCGAAGCTATGATTTTCTACTACCATGTTTACAGCGTTAAAAAATTAATAAGCCAGACAGCAAGCCAGCCCACTGCCTTGGCGTTGCTCAGATGTGCCTTTGGTCAATTACTTAATATCCTGTCAATTTTGTATATTTTCCTAAGTGGAACTGATCAAAAGTTTGTACTGAATGAAATAATTTTTTCTGTGTAACAATTAAATTCATACCATACTGAAGCTAAGTAAAAGCCGAGAAGTATGTTGTTTGCAGTGGGACTGTTCTGGACTGATGCCCGCAAACACTGACGCAGAACCTGTCTCTTTAAATTCAAGTCTCACATCAAGATTTGAACCCAGAGTATAGATACTAAGGAGTATCACGGTGCTGGAAGGTCACTAAAAATTGTTTTCTACAATTTGTAACAAGGGGAAACTCTGATCTGAAATTTTTGTAAAGGAAAAAGGGTAAATTCTCCAGGCTGACCAGACCATCCATCAGTGACACAAAATACTGTTCAAAATTCCAAGTTTAAATTAATGATTAAAATACTAGCTCTAGTGACTGCTTCTCTGCTGTAGTGCTGTGTAGCGATGCTTATGCTGTCAACACTCAGCAAATAATAACCCAACTATTTTCACCTTTCCCTCATGCCACTGGGACCCATGCCAGTCTGAAAAAAAAGAAGTCAAAGGTTTTTGAGTGCAAAGCACGGCCAGTGTGATATGAAATCGAATTCAACTCTGATGGAAAACAGATAAGAGACTTCACCACCAGTCAGCTTGGACTCACTGATGGAAGTCCTGGCCCACCAAAGTCAGCAGCAAAACTCCTAAGAAAAGGTGGGGATGAGGGTTTCACTAATTTGTTAATCAACATTAAGGTAGCCCATGGTTCGGAGTACAGTTACCTGATTTTGAGAGGGCAGTGTGATTGAGATTAAGTAATAGAATGAGGGAGATTTAAGTAGGCATGTGATTCCTGAGAAAATGACTCAGTTCAACAGCTCCGCGTGCCTGGTCTTCTTGTGAAGTAACTATGAATGGCACGTAGTTAGGGCTTGTTTCATCGCCCCTTCTGCGCGCTGCCCTCCCTTTGAAGTCTGAGCCTTCCTCTCCCAACCGGCTTCGCTGCCTCACACGCTGACCCACATGAAAGAAATTTAGCGCTCACATCAAGCATCGTTCACTTCCCCTAAACCGTAATACATCTAACATCACTGCAGTGACACACAGCAGGCAGTTTATAGTCAAGCTAAAGCCATGCTTAGGAGGTATTTGAGCTGAATTATTGGGGTGCTGGTGATGAAATCAAGGCTATCACCCATTTTGTGTTTAAGCAGGGATACAGTTCATTTTTTATGTGGCAGTGTACCATCAATTCTCGGAGGATTTGCGCGCCAGTCAGCTCAGTTGATTGCAGGAGAAAATGAATTCAAATGAATTAAACTGCTTGTTGTTGTTGTTGTTTCTTTTAAATGTAACATCTGTAAAAGTATGTTCTTTATCCCAAAACCAATTAACAGTGTAACGCTGACACATCAAACTTTCCAGATAGTTAAATTAATTAAAAGCTTATGCGCAGGCTGCATTTGAAAATACGGACTGCAGACTGTGCGGGGTTGTTAGTGACTGCTGTAGCCAGTCATTGCGCAGGCCGGATGAGCTCCGGGCAGCCGCGCAGGTGAATGGCAGGCAGCGCCATTATGACCTCAGCAGTCAGTAAGCCAGTCAATCACAGCTTTCCCGCTGAAGCTAGTTTGCCTGCAGCAATCCTATAGGGTACGTTAGTGGTACGAAGAGGTCTGGGCAGAGACCAAAATGCCCTGTTGTCCCCTTGCTGCCACCTCCAGCGTAGAAGATACCCCCCATGGCTGCTGGGTCAATGCAAGATGAAGGCAGGTGAGCCATACCCACCTTCACCTAGGCTTTTCCCGCTAAGAGGAGACCCATGGCCACCACCTCCTTTGCAACCTAAGGCTGAAAGCTGCCAGGCTGCTCCAACCTCTTGAGGATGCCCTGGAGAAGATGTGCAGCAACCAGCAAATCAGTCTAGTTGCTTAAGGGTCTCTGTGAGTGTTTTGCTCTGCTCTGATGTCTGCCCGTAAGGATCACACCTATAGGGGATGATGGGAATGCTATTTCACAAGGATTTTCAAAAGCAGGATTCATGCAAAATTGCCATAAAATGCAAAAATTTATGAAATATTCCACAAAAGATTAAAAGATAATCTGTTTCACTTTGTTGGGAATACTTGGTTTCAGTTATTTAAAAAAAATTTTACAAAATTATGTCAAAGCTTTTTTACAAAATATTTCTATTTTTACAGAGTGATGTGTTCTAATGGAATGTTGTTCTGTCAATGATTCTCTGAGTGGCTTTAATGTGGAATAATAATAATAACAACATAAAGGTGATAAGGAATGGTAAGATATAGAACTTCAACATAAAAGAAAATTCTAAAGTAAAAAAAATAAATAAACTGAGGCCACCTATTGACAATACTAGGTAAAGAAAAACAAACAAACAAAGTTATGTAATTATAAATAAAACCAAGATTGAAATATCTAGGAAATTTAGGGTTAGTGTTATGAGTGTTACTAAACATTTTATAGTAAGAACTATAAAGTCAAATGTTTTGAAGCCACTTTAATGTTTTTCTACAACAGCAAAAAGATATGAAAAAAGACCTCTTAAGTGTCTTTAAAACCCATTTAACCTAAACTGAAGACAGAAACATTTGGAAAGATTAATGGTTAATCTAGGAATTATAACTTTTAGGGATGACTGGTTTTTATTTGTCTGATATGTTGTTTAATATTGCTGATGCACATCCAAAGTGATATATGACACTTTTTATGCACAGTTGAACAAGTGGTCTTAAAAATAAACTTTTTTCAAAGTATTTCACCAATAGCAATGGCAGGAGTCACATAATTCTGGATCACAGCAGCATCCTGGGGGTACATGTTTAACCTTACACTGCATGTCCAAGTACAAATTTGTGAGATACCTCTTCCTACCCAACCTGCCGCAAAAAAAATGACCCATTTGCCGTTTCGTGGCCTGAGAGAGCTGCTTTTTCAGGTGTCGGATGCCTTAGCCAGCTTGCAAAATACCCTTGGCACTTTGCAACAGTGCTCCGTTGAAGAACATTTTTCTAATAACTACAGCAGTGAGGAAGAGAGGACTGTTCAGTTCTGTTTTGTCATGCTGTAAAATAATGAAGTTAAACTGATGCAGAATAAATGAGAGAAATAGAACCCGTTACTGCAAATAGAACTGTCTAATATAAGTTATACCAACAATTAGTTAGGCTTCGGTGAAAAGCAAACATCCTCTAGATATTAGAAAAACATGAAATCACAGCAGTTATTTTTAAAGCTTCCAATACGATGAATATTTGGCAGCTCAACTGGTGGCTAGTGGCTTGCGGCACCACTTGGTTGGGCTGCCATGAGACAGGGCTCGGATATGAGATGACCGCAACACCACCACTCCAAATGCTGGGCTGCTGCAGCAAAAATTGTGATAAAAAATGACACAAACAGATGCCAAAATGGAATAAGTGAAAGGAAAGGTTGAACTGTGCCCTAGCATGAAAACATTCTTCTTAACTGACTGCTCAACCTCACAGGGTTGCATGAAGCAAGTCAAGTAATTTGCTTCCACAGAGAGGTAGCAGTTCCCTACAAGTACACGCCCCTGGTGTCAGCAAGCAAAATCGTATGTATAGGGGATTCTGTCCTGGGGCAGAGTGCTGGACCCAGTTATCAACCTGTAATCTGTAGACCACCAGAGGTCTGCATAATGTTAGAAACAGGAGAATGGGTTCCCCACCCCCAAAGCAAACATATACATGGTCCAGCACAGATAAAAAAGAAACAAACAGCATGGAAGCAAATAAAAGCAACAGGTGAATTTTCAACATCTAGTTACTTTGTCTTTTCCTATATTTGAAACCCCCCTAAGAGCACCACTGAGTTATGTGCTTTTGGAGAAAGCTAGGGATTCTTGGATATGAAGGCTGAAGTTGCCTGCTTTATGGTCCCCTTCTAGTATTGGAAAGTTGAAGTATTAGAATCTACATTTTCAAACCCAGGGCCTCCAGTGAGACAACTAACCTCCCGCTTCATTCCTACATACATAACCTCATTTTCAGAGTGCCTGTGGAAGATGCAGCTGATCAGAGGACTGAAAATGCAGCCAGCTATTTAGGAGTCCAATCAAAGGATTGCTGCTTCACTTCTAGAGCCAACTTTAAAGTTTTGGCTTTGTCATCTTTGGACTTCAATTTCTTCATCTGCGAAGGAGAAATGATACCTATCTCTTAGGAGCATTGAGGTGTTTAATTCATGGATGTTTACAATGTGTTCTCAGCTTTGGCTGACATTCCTGGCTTCTTTGCACATGTAAGCCTTCATATGCAATTCTGTTCCTGGTACCGCATTAAACCTTGCTTTGTATGGGATTCTCTCACAGACATCAAATTGTTAGAAACGCGGCTACGGAGTCACGGGTGCAAGTGTGGTAACAATTTGTTGTAGTCACTCGCACAACCTTTCCACGCACAGATTTCAAAGGCAGACGGAGACAAGTTGAGAAGCCAGTTCTTTTAACTTTCTGATTTCTGCTCTGTGACTGAAGAGATTAGATTATTGGAAAACATGCTATTAGTGCTGGCTTGCAGCCAAAGGGTCTGCTATGCATTCTGCAAGGGGTGCTGTACTCTCTATAAATTAAGGAAAAGAGCTGGGTAAGTTACTCCAGCGAGGAATGTTCCCTTTGGGAATTGTCCACAGCAAACGAGAGCTGTGGTTGGTGAGCAAAGAGCAACAGGGAGAAGAAAAATAACAAAAAAGGTCAGAAATTTCAGGGAAATAAAAGGCCCTTTTTCTCCTCTATACTGAGCACCAAGTTAACAAGCTTTAATGTTTGTTGATCCCTTTTATGCTACTTTCTACATAGCCAGACCCAATTGAAAAAGAACCCTGAACAATTACCATGTAAGCCCATGCTTAAATTCCTCCCCATTCGAAAAAGCACATCAGCATATGGTTACCTTCACACATGTGTTACAGACCCCTTGACTTCAATTAGACTTAAATACCTGATTAAAATTAAGGACACATTCTTGAATAGAGGCTCTTGTGCTTGGAGCAGACACATATATTCCTGAAGTAGGCAAAAGCCTAACTCTTAACATACTAACTTTGAAAATAATGCCTTGAACTTCTCAGCTGTTAACTAATTCAAAGGTTAAACTATTTTTCATTTTTCATCTTTTCAATATTTTTAGGTAATTTTGTAGTATAGAAAATAAAATATCAAATATTTTCAACGTAATGACTAAGTTTTCATGGTGTTCCAGAGAGCAAAACCATTATTCTTTTCTTCTTTTTTAAAAGATTAAAAAAATAGATTCTGTTCCCTAATTCTGCAGACAAAAGCACAGCTATGTGAATTCAAAGGTACTATTTTAATTTATTAACTTTTTAAAATTAATGTTCATGCATTTTAAATCACTGCCATTATATCTGGAAGTAAGATTCCTACAGTGCTTGGAGTTAGCAGCCCTGTTTCTTTGTGCCTCAGCAGGACCCCTAACACAGATGATAATTTCATTGCTTTTTTAATATAAAAATTTTCAACTTTGAGATTATTAAATAATTCTATAAGAGGCTACTAAACTATATCCTGATAGGAAGGAAAGCATTGCTTTGATTTCAGGAAGAATCAAACTGGTGTCCTGTAAAAGGAGAGATTCAAAGCCCGTTCATTAATCTCTAAAATATCTTTTTCAGCTTAAATCTGCTGTTTACTGTGTAATACTTTCCATACCAACATCACACGTAACACTCCATATGGAAAAAAGCCAGTGCAACAAAGGTGTTCTCAGAGAAAATTAGAAAGAGGTGTTCAAAGGGAAGCCAAGTGAAAAGGAGGCCAAATGATCAGGGAAAATGATTACAAACTTTTTCACAGACATGTGAAAAAGAGAATAAGAACAATTATTGCAAACAGCATTGTCATTTCAACCATCCTTAAAAAACCCCAAGAACATGATATAATTGAATAGCAACAGCAGCAATAACAGTAAGACTCCAAATGTATGTGCAGTTCTGTAGGACCTTTCACCCTGTGATCCTCGAGGCACTTCATAGCAATCGAGTAAGATGCAGCTCCATGATGTAAGTCAATGCTTTAGGGGTCGTATTACCTTTCTCTTAGGTGACTGCAGCAGCTCTTTAACAACACATGTTTGGAGAAGAAAGGCAACGCACTGTCTGTTTGATAGCTGCTATAACCAGTCTGAACTGAGACATTTGGGGAACCTCTGGGGCCGAAATTGTGGCTCCTACCAGAAAACCCAGCATGATTGCTATCGGCCTTATTCCACTTCGTATTGCAAGGAGGAGGCGTAGCCGTCCCACTGCCCATGCTGAAGCAACAGTTCAGTACTAGGGATTCAGAAGGGTCAGTGCATCACCTCAGTGCTGTTTTCTTCCTCTGACGATCTCTAAACTTTGAAATGTTTTAACGCTACATAATGCCTGAGAGCTGCTGGTGGCAGGTGGGGCACAGACATGAGGGAAAGTGGCACTGGGATGTCTTCATGGTCTTCCCTTCCATCAGGAACACAGTTGCTTAGTCACAACATAGGAACAGCACTGTGGTACACCCTGATCCAATTCTTCTGTTACGGCTTTATAAGCAAAAAACAGCTCCATGAAAGTTTAACGCCAAAAGAGTTACACTGGCATAAAACAGGGCTGACATCAGATACATTAAAGCCTCAGTCATGCCTGTTCTTAAAAAAAAAGCATAGTAAAAACTGCATCTAGCTTTGTGGAGTGTTTTCTCCAAAACCAGCCTTGCCTGAGGCACACACTACAACAGCACCTCTTTCTCTAGGTGGAAAAAAAATTAGTCTCTGATATCTGATGCTATAAGGCTATCTGCTACTGGAATTAAAGGTACAATGGGCCAATGGTTAGAAATGCATGTCAGTCAGTCTCAGCTGCATTATCCAAGACAAATTTCAGAAAGCCTTGGTAGTTAAATCATTGCAACAGTCTCAGGGAGGCAGTATAATCTCAGTCACATGTATGCTTCAAATAAGAGATCAGATATCTTTCTAGGACCAAGCTGTAGTTTAACCATAAATTATTGTGCCTGAGAAAGGAACCATTGAGTGGGTTCTACAGTTTTTGCTAGGCACCTTCAGACAGCCCTGGCTAGGGGCTGAGTGCGCTGGCGAACCAGCCGTTTGTTAGCATTTTGCCTTAAGATAGCATCAGCAATATCATCATTTTCTTACTCGCAGTGAATTGTATTATGCTCATCAATCTGATTCTGATGACATAAAAAAAGAGAATGAAACAATTGTGGATAAAAGCAAATAAAAATCCCATATTTTTAATATAGGGTGATGATCCAATATTTTCTTTGTGATTTGAGAACTACTTGCTTCACAGGAGTTTTCAGAAATAAAATAAACTTCAGTTTCCTTAAAACAAACTCCACATTGTTGCCTTATGAACAAAATTGGATTTTTATGTCTCATAAGGTTTCAATGTAGCATATCTGCTGGATGAGGCACCAGTGTAAGCAAACAGATGGTGGGAGACTTGTTGATTTTACGACAATATATTTGTGCAGGATGGAGAAGGGGAGAACCTCAAGAAAGTATCCTTTTGATTTCACATCATTTTCTCTTGCTGTGTCTTAGCCACTTGTCTAATGCAGTTTAACATTCATATGAAATTGGGCAAACCAAAAGAAAATTAACAGTATCTTTTCATTTTTTACAACCTAAACATGTATCTTAAATTCTTCAGCAATATGGTCTCTTCCTCAGTTTGTTTATTCTTTATATCAGAGGAAATTAAGAAAGCACTAATAAATTAGTATTTTAAAGAGGATGTAAAGATGGAATGTTGTTTCATGTAAAAATGGAGTGAAATGATGGAATGCTTGCCCTCTTTCAAAAAGCAGAAGGAATAACAAGCCAAGTTATTTACTGTTCCTGTCTTTTCTGAACTACAGCATGCATTCCACTTCGTTTCTTCAAACTAGCATCTGAGAGGAGTGTTGAAGGTGCTGTCTTATACTGAACTCGAAGACACCATTACCTTAACTAGCATATTCCCTCAGCCAGCATGGCTGTGAGCAAAAGAAGAAAAATTACCTTTATTATTATAGCCTCTCTTTTTACATTTTTCTTTCATCCCCATTGCACTGGCCCCTGCTCTGGAAGCGTAGGACTGGATTCTTCTTCCTGCTGACCTCAGGGTATGCATTCACATCTGGGCTAAGGGGCTGTAGAGTTCTTCTATTCTCACTCAGCAGTGTCATACTCAAATTGTATGTGCTTATGCTCTAACCGACCATATGGTAATGGAATAGCAAATTTTGAGAAACATTTGTTTTCATCATGATCATTACATTGTAAGATAAGTGGGAATGGCCCACAGCATCACAAACTTGAGGGGAAATTATATCCCAGCAATTCCCCTGAAACGATGTACAATTAAAATATCTGGTGCCCTTGAACATTCAAGCATGGCTCCAGAGTAGGAATTAAGGGCTCTGGAGGTTCAGTTCCCTTTCAACTACATTTTATCACCTCTGAAAGATTTTTATCTAATTTTAAAAATTAAAGTGCCTGCAGTTAGGGACCCACACTGGGATTAATCTCCCCTGGTTGCAGGCACTGAAGATTAGAACATCCATGATCAACCCAGCTGTCCAGGCTTCTCAAGCATCAACATGGGTCTTGTTGGGTTTAACTCTTCTATGGACAAAGAGGGGGAGGTCCTCTGGGCTTGGGGACACCAGACATTGTAGTCATTGGAGGCAAAGAGACACTTCTAGGGCTCAGTCCATCTCAACTATTTTAAACCTCTGCCGAAGGATAAGGTGGCCTAGGAATTGCCACATAATGTCCAATGGCTAGCTCCGTTGTTGGTATTTATGCTTTCAATGCCTGCAGTCAAGGGAGGTGGTCAAATTATTTATTTGGGTCAAATGTCATTGTCCTGTAAAAATCAACAGAGCCCTGCCAAATTATCCAGTGGGAGGTTTATTCCTTTAGGTACATAAAAGGTCTGACCACCTGGAATTCAGCAAGATTTGCAAGTAAGTGATCTGTGTGTCTTAAAATGAGATCACTGCTGTTGGCTGGTCTTAGAAGATAACTTATCCGCCTCCTTTTCACTTTTTGAAAAATTATGACAATGCCCTCTTGCAAACCTGTCAAGAGGATTAATATGAAAAATGAACTGATACTTGTACAGGTTTTGAAAGGTGCATTCTTGCTGCTGCTTTTTATTGTTATTATTTTAAGGTGAGTATAGTCACTTAGGGGAGTTTTGTGCAGAACAGCTCCAGTTGCTCTCAGCTGTCCAAGCCCACTAGCTTAGAAACACTCCTACTAATGTTCCTCTTCCTTGAAGAGACCATCCAGTCTGCCCCTTGGTAGCTTTTCTAGGGCATAAGCGTCTCTTGTGTCTGACTTCCTGAAGCTCCCATATATGGACACATGGAGGTACAGGAATCACCTTACATCCTACCTGACATTCATCATCCTTGCCGCTGTCAAGCTCAGAATGGCTCCCTCACCCTCTCCTCCTGCTGGCTACTGGCTCTAGAGGTGGAAGAGTGTCAGTACCTGGAAGCCTATAAACAAGTTCAGAAAGACCAAGGCCTAAAGAATACTTCATGGCTTTCTGTCTCCTGCTTTTGGACATGAACAATGTGTGGTGCAAGGCCAGACCCAGCCTGTAGCAGTCATTCTTTGGCAGACAGCTACTAACTTCAGCAAAATGTCAGATGGCCCTGCCTCAGCAGCACCTTGAAAAATGTACTGCACCCGCTGGAGTCAGGCACGTCATTGCCTGTGCTTCTAGTCCACCTCATGCTTGGGAACCAGTGATAACAACACATGTACTTCATTTGTGCTGGGTACTAGGTGACTGTGCAGAGGGGAAGCGGGAGCAGATGTTACCCTCCTCTTCACTCTTGACACCAGCCCAACACCTGAACTAGTGAGGAGGCTGTTAATAACTTCCTTTGCCACCACCCTTTCTGTTTAACTTGCTGAGGCCTGCTTCAGGTGATCACAAGCATTGTATCTTCCCCTCTTCTTTCTCTGGGAAACCTGCAGCACTGAACTTTTCCTTAACAAGTTTCATCCTTCTTCCCTGCTGTGACACTGAATCCAGCAACTCCGTAAGCCACCATGAGCAGTGATGGAAGTACCCAGCAAGTCAGCATGTTCCTGCTTAGCAGCTCACACCCAACTGTCCCAGTTACCCAGCTTGCTTTCATTTATTTCTTCAGTAAAAGTCTATACTCGCATACAGAAAATGGTGACTCTAAGTTTGAAAAGACAGATGTGGGTATGGAACGAAAGTGAAAGGATGAACAGCATAGATAACTCCTAGATACTACCTAGACATTTTGATTAAGGTAGGGGACAGGAAAGTAGAAGGGGGCTGTCAGCTTAAAAAGTTAGAAATGATGCCTTACATTCATTATTTCTGAGTATCAGACATACCACCCTAGGAAAGCATCATGTGTGTCCTGGATAAGCCCCAAGCCTTTTTGTTTGCAGGACCTAACCAGTGCAAGGTGGACACTGGAGCCAAGTCTTGTGATCCATTTTTTACCTGTTCTATATTGGAACTAGCACACTCTACTCACCACAAACTGACAATATATAATGTAATTTAAATGGAAAAAAAAATCAGTATCGCCAACCTTTGTTGGGAGAGAAAATTCTGCTATGGTATGCACATGCACAGAACCTTCTGTTCACTGCGTTCCTAGAATATTATGTATTTTTTCAGCAAAGAAATTGGCTAGTCTGTAGATGCATTTATACATCTTCATTAATCTCAGTTTGTTGTAAACATGACAATTCTTGACACATTTTGGGGTAGGAGGGGGCTTGGTGGTTTTGGATTATTTTTTTATATATATATTTTTTTGAGGCGGACCAGAGAAAGGCAAAGAAGTCCAAACTGGGGCTGTGAGTACTTTTTCAGCCTGATACAGATCATTTAAAATACATTGGTCAGTATAGCGCACTCTACCCATTGCTGTCTAGAAGATTTGCAAGCATGGTGCACACATTACAGAATGCTGTCTCTGCGCTGATTATTTATAATGATAACACACTGACGCTCAAATTACACTGTGTTCTGGCTGCTGCCTTCTATCTTGCCCTTTCCTACAAGCAGCCTAGAGGTAGGACTTTCATACGCGTTTGTAAAGCGCCTATTGCTGCAAACATTAATAAGAGCTATCACTTAGGAGCAGTTACTTACACTTTGTTTAATCTCTAATGGATTCTTGTAAATATTTACAGTAGAACAGTTGTCAGAGCAAATGCTGGAAATTACTGGCAACTTCCCAGCAGCCAAAAAGGAAAGAGAAGAGAAATGAGAAGGAACCCGCTCTTTGTTGCATTCTTCCGTGGGGTTTTAGTAAGTCGGGGTCTGCATTCTGTAACTCAGTGGCACTGAGCAAGGATGGTCCAGAGAATTGTGCATGCACCAGCCTCGCGTTGTGCTTCAGCCATGTAAAACTGCCTCTATTCTTGCCAGTCTGAAGCGAAGCGACTGTTTGCTTTGCAGACCCTGAAGTAAATAAACTGCATGAAAGGCCAGTGGCTGCTGCAAGAGGTGGAGGAGCTCCCAGCTGTTCGGGGGTGTCAGGGTAGGGCACGGTGCTGTTTGCTGTTGGTTGCGTTGTGCCCCGCACTTGGACGGTCTCTTGGCTGTTAGATCTGGAGCCTCCAGTATTCCCCTGTTGTTGTGGCTCCCTGGCACAGGCTGATTGCGGGCATATGGACTATAAAAAAAATAAAGTTAAGCCCGTGAGGCTGAAAGAAAGCCCTTGGTGGGCTTCACCTCCACAGCCTCTGAAGTTGCCTGGCTCTCACGTGCAAGATGTGTGTGAAGGAGGCGTGGAGGAGGAACAAGCGGATGGGCAGCAGTGGGACCCTGTGGCTCCCGGGAGGGACCCTCGTGCCAGCAGCAGCTGGCTGACAAATCACCCACCTAGCTATCCAGCTGTGCCCAACAAGTGGGGCCCCGGGCAAGGCCAGAGGAGGGGATGGCGACTGCATCGCTGTTTCACAGCTGGCAGAAGTGCCAGTGCATGGGAGGGGGACCTGAGACAGGAGGCACTTGTGCGGCTCGCTGTCTCCCACTGTGACACAGCAGGTCTGTACTTACACAGAAAGGCTTGAAGGATCCTTGTCTCGCTTTGGAAAAATTTCCATTGATTTGAAAATGAGAGCTTTGCCTGAATAAGCATCTGTGAATTTATCCAGATATAGAATTTTTCTGTCGCATTTGCTGTTGTAAGGGCCTGTCCTAATTTTGAGACGTGTGTGTGTATCCGTGTGTGTGTGCGTGTGTGTGAGTGTGTATGTGTATGAATGCATGTGAGAGAGGGAGAGAAATCTCACTGCCTAAAACTGTTCTGCCAAGATAAACTTTGGAGCATTTTATAAATTAACTCTGCTCTATGTGTTTATTTTTCTTTTGGAGATTCTAAAAGGAGACTGTTCAACTCATCTTATTAGGGGCAGCATATTTTTTTAAAGAGAAAAATAAGTTCCTACTCTGCACTGGAAAGTATTTGCTATTTTCAGCTAAAAGTATTCTTTCCTTCTGACCTGGCATATTAGATAAGATTTATATTTCTGACCTGACATTAGGTAGTTAAGATTTATTCTTCTATATTAACTTTACTGAGCTTGCAAGCTATTCATTTACAGCATAGGGAATATATTTATGGCAGAAGCAAAGAAAGTTCACTACAAAGTAGTAAAATATGTTATTAGGAGTGTCCCGTAGACTGATGAAAATTGTTGAGTACCCTTGCAGCTGGCTCCCTTCTGGCTCTTTTTTCCTTCTTTGTTATTTCAACTTTAAAACTTGAATTTGAAGTCAGTTTCGATGGTGAATAACTTAAAAGAGTCCAGATGATTCTAATATATCCGCATATATATACGTATGTATGTGCTGTGATTGAGAGGTGCAGGGAAGGGGATAACAAGTGACTTGAATTCTCTTCGCGTTCTGCTGGCAATGACCCAGGCATAAGTAACATTGGACCTCGCTCTCCTGCCAGTATAAATCAGGAGGGACTCCACTGAGGTATAAAGCTGGTGTGTGAGTGAGAGCTGAATCAGATCTAGAGCTTTCCTAAATCCAAAGGTGTGGGCCCAGGCAATCCGTTAATGTCCACTTGACTTAAAGAGGAGAACCGCAGACTATGATGGAAACCTGGAAGTACTTCAAGCCTCTATAGACAGAAAGTTGGAAAGGTAAAGGCCTCCTATTGAAATCAGTGAGAAAACCTCCCATTAACTTCAATAGGAACAGAATCAGACCCTAGAACTGGCTGGAAGCCAAAGAGCTGGATGGCTCAAGAAATAGGTAATAGGACCTGATGACTTTCACCAATAAATCACCAATGCAAACCTGGCCGTGCTTGGTTTAGACTCAAAATTGCTTTCATCTGATGTTTGTTTGAAACTGTACACATTGTAAAACCTTCCAAGAAGAACTGGCAGTCTTGATAGCTGTCTCAGCAAGAGGCCGACGGCTGGACAGGGTGTGGTATCTCCTCTGTCCCCACGTCCTCGGAGACAGTCCGTCTTAAAAAGAAGCAAGAAGCACTGGCCTGCCTATAGAGAGACCAGTGCTTGGGCGCTGCTGTTAACCAGAGGTTTTCTATTTCAGAAACTGTCAGACTAACTCTGTAAATTCACTTAGACTGAATATCTTGGGGGAGGGGGTTACGGCTCCACAGCAAGCCAAGAGGAGAAGTAGATATTTCCATTTGTAGACATTATTTAACTGCTGTCACAAAAGAGAATAGAGATGTGCAGAGCTTTGAGGAATTAAATGTGTCAGAGAAAGGGCTTGGCATAGGGAAAGTTAGGACCATCAGGCATTACGAAAGCTGGGAATTGCTTATAGAGTGCAGCAAGCAGCGCTGCACGTTGCGGTTCAGCTGATGAACTCCGCTGCCCATCCCTTCTGCGACACCGTGTCGCTCTGCAGCTGAGGAGGATGATTTTGTAAGTTGTACTAAATTGAGGCCAGTTTCCCTGCCATCCGTTGTGGCACGCCGTGACAAAGTTGTGGGGAAATGCAAAGCATTATGTAGGGGACTGTCCTCCTCTCCCCATATTTTTGCAAACAGTGAACTTTTTCTGCTGGTCCCTGAAGGCTCCTGCATTGCTGTCTGGAGAGCAGTAGACAAACTGGTGAATATTCTGGTATCTGTGCTTGGTCAAACAGCCATAGCCATGTTTGATGTCAAGGGACACATTCAGAACGATTCACCACTTTCTAAACTGCGGCCTTCATATTCTTGTATTTGATAGACCTCAGGGCTATGTACTCTATTACAGTATGCCAACTTTTCCAGCTGCTTCCTTACTTCTACCAGGCCATGTCTGACAAAGGCTCCAGGGATTCACATCTTTTTGTATATGCAAAGATTCATAGCTTGTTTTTACAATCTGTCTTTGTAAATCAAAGAAGCTGTTCACTGCTTCTTTTCTCTCACCGGTAAACTCCCTGCTATCACCAAGTCATCACACCACAGCTCAAGGGCATCCATTCGCTTTTCACCATTTCTCCTCAAAACCATGGGCTCAGAGCCGTAAGTTGCAATAACTTGTGGCTTGCCATCAAAAAGGAGAAGTATGCCGAGGAGGAAACCTGCTTATAGGTACAAGTAGGGGAGTGAGGGAGAGGGAACACTGAGGGAGTGTTCCTTTGGGGTGGCACTAAGGAAGAACAGGAATTGATAGGATGATGAGAAAAAAATTATTTAAAAAATTGATTTGACAAAGGGCACGCTGTCATATACCCTACATAACATTGTCACGTGTGAATTCTGGTGTGTTTGCTCTGGTTCACTACATTCACCTGCTAGTTCTTGTTTCCAGTGGGCTTGGGATGGATCCAGGCATGTTATGGATAGTGAGGAGGACATGGACCACACCTGTGTTAAATCAGGCAGGCTAATGGAACAGATCTAGGGTTCGCCTACCACTTGCCACTTCAGAAAATGCAGCATTTTGGGTCTGTCCCTGTGCTCAGTCATTTAGCTAGTCTGGTTTGCTGCATGTTCTCACTCTGCGAATTACTTCAGTCACTGCTTTGAGAGATAGTTCCCAAATTCAATACCTGTAGGAAGAGAGGGAAGAGGGAAGCTTGACAACTGTAACTGAGCAGATGGCAAAGTAGGAGAAAGCTCATAAGTGCACAGTGCTGGGCAGGGTGAATAAGTACAGCATAGGGAAAGCAGTAAAAGTATCCCTCCCACACTTTTAAGTGGCAAATTGCAGCTGTTCTCTTACAAAAGACAGTGGAATACCCTCACGACCTTTACCAGCACCTCAGGAAGAGAAGTGCAGATTGCATTGCTGCTCCTTTTCTTGGTGAGTGAGAACAAAAATCCCCCACCAACTATCCGGGTTTTTAATAGCCTGTATAAACATTTAGGCTGGATTCTGAACACATGCAAATTTTATGCTGGCAGAGCTCTGTGAGTTATTTGCTTCCTGACACGAGTTCTAACTAGAAGCAGAATCAATCCCTTAACCTTTATGAGATGTTTATTCTGCCTAAACCAACTCCCATTAAAAACAATGCAGAGGCTCTAATTGAAAACCTTGTGTTAGTCGGGCATGTGCCTTATGATCGTGACATTTCTGTTCTCTGATAAAAGGGAGGAATATTAACTCTTCTTGCTGTTCCCTCAGCAGATGCACAGATGCCGGCACACACGTACACCCATACACACAGACACCCCTCCCGGGGAACATCACCAGTAGCACTGCTGGCATGTCACAGGGGCAAGGAAAGATGCTTCTTCTCTAGCACTAGCGATTTCCCCCGCTCAGGGCCCAGCCTAAGGAACGTGATTTTCCTCCTCATTGGCTGAATAAAATTTCCGGACTAGTGATATATGTCATATGTACACAACCAAAAAGGGAAGGATCCGTATAACTTTCTAGGCATGCCAGGCTCAACAGAAAGAGAAGAGGGTCCCCTACCAAGCTTCCTGTGTGTTTTTATTTTTTTTAATTTAGTGTTTGATTTAACCAATATAAGACTGATGATTTTGTTTTCTGTGACCAATCAGACCATAAGAAGTGGGAGAAGAGATGGAGTTTTCAGACAAACCAAAGGGCTTTGTGTGGCTTGAAACAAAACTTCTGTCTGGAGTTATTGGTGTCCTTTTTACCTATATTTTAAGACAATTTCAAAGTGAAAATTGTTTAAGAACAAACCAGGACCTTGAATTCTTGCTTGTGTCTGTATGGAATTTTATGTACATATGTGAATGTGTACATACAGATATGAATGCGTAGGGGAGAAGTGAGAGATGACTAAATGTATAAGCATTTATATTAATTTTATTTATCATTTATACTTTAAATTTGATAATTATATTTTTATATTTTATAAAATGTTATTAAATTTTCCATCAAAATTCTGAATTTTGTCCATATTTTGTGAACGGTGTCAGACACCACTCTGCACTTCTGGTAGGTTTACGGTTTTCTAACACCTTTGTCAAGTGTTATATATACTGATGGTCAAAAAGTTCCTTTTAGCAGATCATGGGCATAGGCTGAGCAAAGAAATTTTTCCAGCTCTAGGACTACAGCTGTGGGCTTAGGGGGTTCCAGGGGATGAAGTACGTAAACCAGAGAAGGCTTATGTAGGAGTCAGGGAGTATGAGATGGAAGATTCTTCTTCTGAATAAGCTCTCTTATATGCAGTACTGCAATTTCTGTGGCTGATCTCTTTTGGACAAGATGTGTCCGAGGTCTCTGCGGACTTCCAGTTGAAAAACACAGACCCTTTTTGGTGCACACAGCAGTAACCACAGACAGTCACGGAACCAGGGTGGAAGGCTCAACCAGCAAGTTCCATAGATGAATAACTTATTTTTCAACAAATTATTCAAGGCTGCAAAAAGGATTATGGACTGACTTTCATAATGCTTGGTGGTCTTTAGCTATGGTTAGAATACTCTTTTTTTACATAATCAATGAAGCATGGAAATGCAAGAAAAGACTACTCTTTTGATTAATCTATTTTATCTGGACTCAGGTGTGATTTATACTGAGGAAGAAATTAACTTCTCTGTTCACTGGGTAGCCGGGAAGTGATGTGATTTCAGAAAGAGGTGAATAGCAGCCTGTCTTCATCCTGAAAGGGTAGTTTACAGTTTCCTTTGTGGCCAGCCAGATCCTGGCAAATAGGAATAAGACCCCCCCACTCCGGTCGCTCCCCACCCAGTGCTTCTAACCTCCATAAAGCTTGGGAAGAATTGTGTTCATCAAAGTATCGAGCCACAGCACATAGAAAAGTTGTAAAAGAAAGCCTATTTGAAAACTCCTCCATAATTTTCACGTCCGTGGAATGATCGAGTCCACTTTGACCTCTAGGAGACCACACAACCATAATATATGTCACCACTTGTTACATTATTTCCTGCAATATACTGAACTCAAAGTTAGTAATGTAACAGCTTACTTGTTCTAAGACATAGGTTCACAAGAAGCTGGGAGTTTAAAGTGTGATTAGTATCTCAGTGAATTAATTAGATGAAAGAACATGGTACCCAGTCATGGAAGAGAATATACATTCTCAAATCATGCTAATTTTATAGGTTGTTAGCAGAAATAAATTATGCCAACAGAGAAAGGGAAATATTTTTGTCTGTAATCTGTCCGGGGGAACTTGGTTTTATATTTAGTTGTTCCTCAAAATAACTTTGGTCTTTTTGTAGGAAATAATATATGGCCTAAGCAGCCATGTGGATGTCCTCTTGCTGACATTCACTCACAACTGAATCCTACTGATAAATTCTTAAACCACTGACGCTTTCCCTCAATGTGTAGCTTAAATAGCACATTTAAGTTGTTTCATTCCTAAAGCCAGAGCCTTGGGCTTAAAAATGTCCAGGACATACCATAAATTATAAATTCTACTCTTATACAGAATTCTACTTTCGCTTTTAATACACCCTCAACTCTGAAACTCGTTAATTGCTCAACTCTTCATAAAACATAAACACAAAAGACGAATATGTGACTTCATTTTGGACTGCAAAACAAGCTGGTTTTTTGCAAAATACCAAGTCGTATAACTTGTTTACCTTTCCTACCTTCAAGATCTTGTCTATTAGATTTTATGATATCTGTGGCCATCATGCCCAGCACAAGGAGGTCTCATCTTAGTTGCTTATTTTCAGTTCTGTGTTACACTAAAACTTTCTGGAATCTTCATCCACCTCTGTGTATTTGCTAAATACATGCACTTAACATCTTCTGACTCCCACGTTAAATAAATATCCTTTGGTCCCACTTGGTTCTATTTTGGAGGCATAATTCTTCACTCAGCAGTGTAACATAAAGTAAAATAAAACCAGAAACTCCTTATTCAGTGGCATAGAAAAAAGTGAAATTAATTATGAACATTCTAGGAAAAGGAAACAAGGTTATGAAACACTTGCCGACACTGGTGTTTGTAATCTTCATGAATAAGCAATGCAATAACGCAGGGCAAGTGTGCGTGGGAGGCGCCCTCTGAAGAAACTGGCTGTTTTCCTCTCTCTGACCAGTTGAGCTGTTACGAATAAAAAAATTTTGTTGCTAAAGAAACCTGTAATAAATCCTGTTGGGAGTATTACATGTGCTGATAACATACGTAAACTTTGTAAACATATTAAAGTGTCAGGTTTTAGTAGCTCTGGTTCATGTGGATGTTTGTAAATGTTAGTTGAGAAATGCAATGGAAATCTTGTTCCACCAGCTGGTTGCTCCGTTGCTGGTTCACACGAGAGCCTTCTCTTCTTCCTCCCCCTTGAAACAGAACCTCACGTTGTAGGGAAGATGAGGAAAAAGGGCTCAAGCCCTACCTCTGCTGTAACTTCCCACCAAAATGCTATCACAAAAGAAGCTGCGCACCTGGTGAGTTATTTGGAGAGAAGTGGGGTGGATGAGCTGACATAAAGGATTTATGCCATTCTGAACAACCCTGCTTTGTGTACCGGTGCCCTCCATTGACGCCTCCATCAAAGTACAGTTTGCAGCCCTGAGCGAGGCGTTTCAGTTGCCTTTCAGTAGGTGGGAAGAGTTGGGCACCTCCAAAAGGTGTTGACAAAAACCCAGCACACTGAACAAGGGATTGTCAGCCTAGTCATGGGGAAATGCTGGAGTCAGAAACTGTCTCAAATCCTGGCTGTCCAGGGGGTTTAGGTGCCCTGGCACTGCTTCTCAGCCCTGCAAGCCAATATAGTCTTTAATAAAGGAAAGGAGACCTCACTTTTTTCTTTAGAAACACACCACGAAGGGACCAGCAGCCTTGCTGCCCTTAATGTATCCAAAACCTTAGCAGCTAAAATATTCAGCCAGGAGCTAAAAAGCTAAGTCAAATTTATTCTTCTATCTGGCATAACTCTAGCCTGTGTTGATCTGCTCTAATAAACAGACTTTTTATCACCTGGATTTGCATGTAATCTCAGATCATTTGCTTGCGCCCATTTTAATTAGCACAGAAGAAGAAAGGGCTCGAGGGGGCCCGTGTACGGGAGCGGGCATGTGCGTGCCTATGTTCCAGTGTCAGTGAGAAATCGCCTGCAGAGCCCGGTGCTCCCTGTGGAAGAACTTTGTATTGTTATTTCTATTATTTGTTATGATATCTTTATTGCCTTTTTTACCCAGGGTTTCTTCAAGAGAAAATCTCCAAGTCTCTGCAGAAGGGACCTGAGCTCAGAAGCCTCACACGCCAGGTGGATGCGCAATGTCAGTAAGCTGAACTCTCATGTTAGAAACAACAAAACATCTGAGAAATGCCCGTGCGTCAAGGGTGAGGTGGCAATTAAGCAGGGCTTTGAAGGTGAGGGACTCAGGTGTTTAAATCCTGCTCCAGACACACCTTAGGCACCTACGTCCTGTTCTTGGATCTGAGCCTTGCTGTGTCTGCCCTCGCACTTTTCAGGAAGCCGCAGGAATCACACATCGTTGCTATTCCAACACCCGTCAATGAGCTCCTGTTTTATTTTACAGTGCCCCAAAATCTGCTTTACCCTGCAGGAAATATCAAACGTCTGAAATCCCATCTAGGACCTTTCAAGTTTAAACATGAAATGTGTCAGGACGTAAAACTGACACACAATAAGAAGCTTGAAAGGATAATGTTTGTAGCAGCGCGCTACCAGAACTCAGTGTAGACCTGTGGTTCGGGGTTTTACTTTCATTTAAAAGTATCACTATATGCATTTCTTTATATTCTCCCCCCTAATTACTCTGTTGCGTGGAGCTGAAGTGCCAGCGCAAGGCCAAGGTGCTGCTCGGAGCAGGTGGGAGCTCAGTGCCATCACAGTTCACGTGTCTCCCAGTTCAGCTCAGATCCCCATAGCCGAGTTCTTCCCTAGCAGAACTGGAGGGATACAAGTTTTGTGGCTCCTTCGCTTCAGTGGGTGCTATTTTTGATCACACAAGTAAATAATACTAACATTCTTAAATGCATGCTCTATAGCTCATAATCTAGAAATTGAAACACACAAAAATGTTTATTAGTCAGCTATCGTATAACAGTAGTGCAGTTGTTCCTTCTTTTTAAGTAGCGTCACTCATCGCACTGCTCACTGCTAACAACAAAAATAGGGTTAAAGTAATCACTAATAGAATCCGTTGGATTTTATTATGACAAAGTGTCTAATAAGTAATCGTTCTGCCATCACCAGAAGCTCAGCTATTCAATTATTTATAAAAAAGTTGTGGTGCTTCGCTTTTTTTTTTTTTGAGAGCCATAACATGTTTTGCATGAATAAATATTCTCTGAATATTTTTATCTGCGGCATTGTTTGTGGTAATAGCAGACAGACAGACTTTTGTATAAAAACGTACATGTTTTCAGCTGCCTTTTGTCATCTGATAAGTTTGCTTTGTTCTGCATTAGTTTGGTAAAAAATTGGCAAAGTGAATTTAAGTAGTTCAGACTCCAAAATTAGAAATGAGACAAAAATATTATTTTTTATTAGCTTTTATATCTCCTTCACCAGCCTTTCACAAGTTTTCATTTAATTTCAAGAGCAAAAGGGACAATCTACTGTTGGGGATAAAACTTCTTAAGAACCTCCATAGTTTTAATGGATGAGTTTTCCTAGTAGTCACTGTCTATAAATGATTGAATATGAAGTGTTAGACCGCTTATTAACGTTAGCAATAAACAGCAGTGGTCAAGCCGACACACTAGCTTTATTAACCAGAAAGCAAAGTGAGCACGCTAAGCAAGAGATAACGAGTAATTCTGATTTTTAAGTCCTAGCTCAGATTTTATTAGGCTTAACTTCCATTATCTTCAGTGAAAAATTTATAGCAAGAAGAAACAGAGCTGGGATTTGCAAAGTCTTGATACACTAATAACAAAGCTTAAAAGAAGAAATTAATCTCAGAGTTAACTTTATTGACTTCAGTTGGCTCAATAGGTGAAAGTAATAAAACAGCTGTTCTTTTCATATGCTTAAAAAAGAGATTGCCTCCCAAGCAGGCTATGTATCACGGTTGTGAAAGGTACAGAGCATTGTTTTTTCCTATATAGGTACTGTACATATTTGGATCATGCAATTTTGCGAGTACTCTACCATAAGGATTCTTCCAAACTCAAAATGTTTTCTGAGGTCCTGCAGAAAAAGAGCCCTCTCCAGCTGCAGTGAGGTCCATGGGACTTTCTCCACTGCAAGCAAAGGAGGCAGGTTCAAGCTTTAAAACTCTCATTAATAATAGCAATGTTTTATTCTGCCTGCAGAGAGAAATAGGACTTTTTATGTATTTGCTGGTATAGCGTCCTGCATCAATGGCTTTGAGGTGTTATGGTGATATATGTATTTGCAGTTTAACATAAATTTTAAACAGTATGAGAAATGTCTTCAGTAGCTGAAAGAAACTAAATTTGAAATTATCACCCTTTCAGATGTCATGTATGAAATGGGAACTGGTCTGTCATGCCCTTTAGTCTCTTGGGATAATAACACGTATCGTTCCACATGCAGCTGGTATACTTCAAGCACAGATCTACATGCACAGAGAGTAACAAAAAAAACCCAATGCAAGCAGGCTATCCCTATAACACTTCTAATGCTTTCAGCAATGAGTATTGATTTTCTAATATTTAATTGTTTAAGATATCGCTACTATGAAATACACTCACGGTTTATGAAAATACGATGAAACAGTTCTCCGTCTGCTTTTGTTTTTAATGACTGCAATAGGAATTTTTACAGTCTGTTTTGAAACAAACATGATCTCATCCAAAAATGAGAAATATAGTTTAAGTGCAACAAAGATGCACTTGTCACCAGCAAAGTATTTACTCTGACAATACTAATATGAAAACATCACAAAAAAAAAATATTATCAGCGGCATACAAATACTTTGAAAGAGAACTAACACTGAATAATTTAATCCCGCCCAAGGACAGATTCAGTTTACTTGATGGCTGCTCGCTTGGCTAACTTCTGCTTTAAATTATTGCACTCAGATATTAAATTATTTCTTTTTTAAAAAATTGGTAACACCACCTATATTTTATATAGAATATGAAGCATTACCATCTGCGCCATGCCAACCCTAACCATACATGTAGATACTGGTAATATATATATTGATGATGAACTATTAAAAAAAATTGCTTCCAAAATGCAGTGTTATTTTAACTAATAATGTAATTCCTCTATTCTACGTCTATTCCTCTATTTTACCACCATGTAAATGACACCCTTCACGAGGTTATAAAAAACCTGAATAATTTTGCCAGTTTGCGTTTTGTCGGTTCTCTCCTGTTTTGTTTTATTTTGTATAGCTGTGTTTTACGCATCTGCTTAATTTCTAATTTTTAAGTAGCTGCATGCAAACCAAGCCAGAGAGGCAGAGTGTTTGCAGGGTGGAGCCCTCCACTCCTGACTCTGACCAGAAGCGGATGCTGGAAGACATGCAGTCCCGCGTCAACAGAGGAACCCATGGAGGAGCAAGCAAAGGGACGAACGCCGGGTATCGTGAACGTGCCATTACAGCAAAAGGCAGGAGGCAGTTGCCAACATCAGATGCTGATGGACTATCAATTATACATCATGGTAGCTCTACATCCAAACTGCAGTTCCACTAAGTCATATTGATAGTTTTATTCCCAGATGTAGGAGTTGTGGTACGAATGCAGAATTTTCTATCACTTTGCTTATTCTAGCAATTTCTGCATTTAGTCCGTGGCTCACTGGTAGTCCACAGCTCACTGGTAGTCCACAGGGTCATGTCAGATGGTCTGCCAGTCATTCACAGACCCATAGCAAATAATACTTCATTTCTGTCAGTTAAAAGGTGAATAAGAAAGGTGCAGAACTGCCAGTACTAAGTTTTGAGGGTTGGTGATGGCCTACAGAACCAAAATATTTTGGAACCAATGACTTAATCTTACTTTTTTTCTAAGCTAACTGTAATCATTGGCAGATACATAGAACTTCTGATTTACTGGTATGCTAGTCTATACTCGGCTGCATATTAATCTCTCTCGTAGGACCCGAACAAGCAACTTAATTTGCAAATCTTAATTGCTCTTACCAGAATAAACCCAAATCTCTTTGCTAATGATATGTTTGATTTTCGAACTTTTATTGGTCTTGTCTGCTGTGCCTAACTATGGACCCAACCCTCTGCACTCCATAGTGGACTTCAGAGGAGTTTTGCCTCTGTACAGCCAACTACGCATTTACTGCAGATCATGAGACAGAAATTTAGGATGCTCAAACTGGAAACTTCAGTAGGAGTTTGAGGAGTGAAAGGACTGCAGACCAGACTTTTCTCCTGGTAAAGACTACTTTGGCAATAGATACAAAATAAATAATGCTTCAGGAACATGTCCTTCTGATGGGGTAAATTAACAAAGAAGCTTCAATTTGTATCAGCTAGAATCTGGCCCAGTGTATTCTGAATTAGTCAGTCCAGGCTTTGTTACTCCTTTATGTTAAAATGTGGGAGTCTACAATACAATACACAGAATGAGGGGCTCGGGTATTAAATGAAATGAAGTAATACGGGCTCACTGACTGCTTCATGGCAAGTAGTTTGTACTGTACTTAAAAATATGTAGGTTAAATGGAAATTTGAAAACACTTCCCTAGCAATGGCTTTAGGACTTATGCTTAAAGTAGACTATCTGGGCAAAAGAAACAGAAATCCAGAGAAAGTCTTCCATGTCGTAGATGAATCTGACAGGTGTCTTCTTTATCTGCACACTATCATTTTTTTCAAGTTCCAGTATTCACTAATAGTGGTGACCGTAAGCTCTTCTATAACAATTTTCATAAACACTCATGCTCTATTTTTTGCTTCATACCAAGCAACACTAGTTATACCAAAGCATGTTTTACAAACAGCCCGATTTGAAGACCTCAGCCAGTGGACGATGTACACCGTGTCCAGGTGAGGTGCTCTGACAGTTATTTGTCTTCACTGCCAAAATAATGAACCAGATTTCCATTCTGACTCTTTCTAGCTGTGATTTTTTTCAGCGACTTCTTCTGCTGCGAGTTTAACTTAACTCTTGCATTTTAACCAGAAAACTTTGAGCAAGTACTCAGCACCTTCTCCACGTTGTACCAACCACCTCATTATTTGCAGCCAACACTTCCACCTCTATTTCCCGAAAATTACGCTGCCGAACGGGGCGCCTCCCAAAGCCCCAGGCGGGACGCCGCTCGCACGAGGAGCCCACCGCACGCACACGGAGCGGCCCCGGTGCTGGGAAACCGCCGCTGCCCTGCGCCCACCCAGCACCGAGAGCGGCCGGGGGCAGGAGGGAGACCTGCCTTCCCCCACCCAGGACGGGGGGCAGCAGCCGTGCCGAGCCGTGCCGAGCCGCGCCGAGCACCTGCCGCCGCGGGCTGCCCGCCGCGGCAGAGGACAGCAGAGGTCGCCGCCGGCCCGGCTCTGGCCCGGCGCGCCGCGCACCAGGTGCCGGAGCAAGGACGGGCGGGGGGTGCGGGGTGCCGCTACTCGCCCCTCGCCCCACGGGGGGAGTCCTGCACCCCCTACCCCTGCTGAGCCCCCGACCCGGGGCTGAAGCCCTCCACCGCGCCCGTCGGGGAGCCCCCACGGGGGAAATGGGGGAGCCGCAGCTTGTGGGCCCGCGGCTGCCAGGGGTTAAAGGAGTGGGTGGGAAGTGATGGAGGCTGCGGAGCCCTCCCTTGCCAAGGATAATAAATCGGATGCCCTGACATGTTTTACTTAGCCCTTAGTGCTCCCTCGCTCCGCGGCCGTGGGGATGGGAGGGCTGGAGCCCCGGTCTCTCTCCTCGGCTCCGCTTTAGGGGCACTTTAGGTGAATCAAACCTTGTGTGCAGGAGGCAAACCATACAAAGGAGGCTTTCAAGGGCTAGCCTTGCCAAGCAGGGGAAGGGAGCGAGCGCTGAGAAAAAAAAAAAGAAAAAAAAAAGATAGCAAGCCCACCGTCCCCTCCCTGAGGAAGTAACTCCGTTACTTCTTGCTGATTAAACGCAGGCTGCCGCGTTTTATGGTATTTCCCCGGTATCTGCAGCTGTCAGGGAAAGAGGACGGGCATGAGCAGCCCCTCCGCGGTAGGTGCGCAGAAAATGACTCCCCAGAAACGGCGGCGGGTCCGACGCAGGCGGGGTGGCGAGGCGGGATCGGCGACACGTCCCGGTGTCCCCCGCTGCCGCATCCCGCCGGCGGCGGCGGTTCCTTGCGGCGCCCCGGCCGGGCTCAGCCCGGCGGCCCTGCCGGGGCGTTCACGGCGGACCCGGGTCCTCGGAGCTGCCCGGTGCTGCCGGCCACGCCGGAGCCCCACGCCGGCGCCGGAGCCCGCCCGCCCGCCCGTCGCAGCGCCCCGCGACCTGGACAGCGCCTTCCCGCGGGGGCGATCGCTTCTGCCTCGCTTTTCTCCCTGCCCCGGTGCCGGGGACGGGGTCTCCGCGCCTCTGGTCCCCCACATTGCCTCCTCCGGGCGGCAGCGACCAGGGAGCTGCTGCAAGCACCCCCGGGTACTGACCCTCGCCCCCGGGCCTGCGGGGATGCCCCGGCCCTCCCGGTTCCCTCCTGCCGCCACCCCGAATCCAGACGACATCGGTCAGGGTCTGGCTAAGTCAGAAGGGACCAACTCCCTTCATCCCATGGGATTTAAAAAACAAATAACTGAAATATCAGGGCCACAACCCCGGAGCAGTGCTGAGGGGTGACCCAGGAGCTTCCCGGACCGTGCCACCGAGGTGACTTGGTGGCGAGTGAAATCTGGAAGTCAGCGGGCCGGGCAGCGCCGCAACACCCCAGCCCCCCCACTCCGCATCGCCGGGCGCCCGGCTTAACCTATAGCGATAATCTGTGCTGCTGGTTCTTGGGGTGGGGGCTTCTCTCTCCGTCCTCACCCAGGGCGCTAAATGGTGACCGGAGTGGAGAAAGGCGCTTAGGGCATCACGGCAAGAAGTTACCTGTCGTGTCATCGCGCTTTCCCTTGAGGAAATTGAAAGAGCAAGGAAAGGACGTTGCCCTTTACCAGACGTTAAAATGTAAAGGAGCCGACGCAGGTCTTCCCAGAGCCAGCTCTGCTCATCCCGGTGAGGTGAGAGAGAAAAGCAGAAAGAGATCAAAAATCGCCTTCATCCCTCCAACTCAATGAAACCGCCCGCAGATCCGCTCGGCTGCGCCGCGGGCGCGGAACTTGCCTCCTAGCGCGCTCGCAAAGGCACCGGGAGCCCAAGAACCCCCCCGGACAGGTGAACAGCACAACGAGAGGAAGCAGAAGTTATCAAAGTATAAATCTCTTCGCACTTACTTCTTCCCTGTCGCCGTACCCTGGAGGCGTGGTGGCTGCCAATGTATTCCACAAAGTTCAAAGTGATAAAAAACCAAGAAATCAGTCGCAATTGCATAGTAACCCTTTGAGAGTTCGACTTCTCCTTTTCGTTCTTTTTTTCTTTCCTTTAAAAAAGAAAAAATAAACCGGGGTGGTAGGCGGCAAGGGATGAACACAGCAGCAGAAATACCTGCACTGAGATCCAAAGCTTGGCCGGGTTGATGGCTTTTGCCTTTTTTTTTTCTTTTTTTTTTTTTTTTTTTTTCTT
>VFFE01007215.1:342310-400735 GCA_008921705.1 Burhinus oedicnemus | reverse complement strand
CCCGTGGGGGGGGGGGGGGGGGAAACACCCAACAACAATAACAAACCGAACCCATAAACAGTTACTGCCGTTCTGCGATAAAAGGAGAAGATTTATATTGCTGAAATGTGTGGAAGGAGCCTGTTCCAGAGCAAAGCTCTGGCGTGCAATTCTCTGTTTATGTCGCTCATCCCGATGAGATATTGGTGGCAAAGTTCAGGCTGACATCAGCCCCGGGGAGGCAGAGCCAGCGGGCCGGGCTGGCTGCGCGGGGCCGCACAGCTGCGAGCGGGCCTGCGGCCGGGGGGCTGCCGGCGGCCGGGGGGACCCGGCTTGCGAAAACCCTCCTCTCGGCAGGCCCGGGAAAGCGAGGAGCCAGCGGCAGCGCAGGCGGCGGAGGGAGCTGGATGGAGGATTTCCTTGCCACTGAAACGGATGAATCAGAAACAGCTCCCAGGGTGGTTCTGTGCGCCTCTCGATTTTGGGGTTTATTAAAGAGGGTGGGGAGGGGGAGGATGGCTGATGGTCCATAGTGTTGCGCGAGAGTCAAAGATGTCAGAGCCCTCTGTTTTACTGAACTGCATTAAAACCAGCAGCAGGAGACTGTAAAATCAACTAGGTGGGGTTTTGTTGTTGTTGTTGTTGGGGTTTTTTGTTTAAGAAAAGAAATTCATCAAAGAGGAATAGTGTGTGGTGGTTTCACTACTGCAATTCCTGCCCGGTGGTTTCTCTATGCAACTTCACATAGCTAGCAAATGCTAATTTAAATTTTCAGAATAGCTAGCAAATTGGGGAAAAAGGATGTGGGCTCAAGATGCTCGGATTATATCCAAAATAAGATAGTAATATTAAATTAATAGCTGATATTATGCTTGCTTAAAATGGCACTCTAGTCATAAAAACTAGCCATGTGAACAGGACAGCTGAATGCTAACCCTTTGTCATTCTTCTCTAGACTGGAAATAGTTTGTGTAAGTGAACAAAAGGGTCACTAATTTGCCTTTTCAACTCGGGAAACACAGTGAAGAAATAAAGGCCTTGGGTTACCTCTGATACGTAATTTGAAAATGAAGCATACCGTGTCCAAAACAATATCCGTATTTTTCAGGTGCTGCTCGGGCTGTAGATGGCATAGGTCAGACTTCACCGCCGAGGAGGTATCCACGGTAGCATCCCCACAGACCTGGGTCAGTCATGTCTGCTGAAGGGAGAAGGGTTAGAGGACTGGAGCAGTCATCCTGAGTAAAGGTTGCACAATCCAACACTTTTACTATTTGTTAAGCACCAATAATATTCTTGGCACTGCACAAGATCCCAAATCATGATGGTCTTTGCCCCAGATTTTTTTTTTTCTGTACAAACTAAGAAGCAGGCACAGAGTGGGCAAGGCATGCAGAGAGGCACAAATATATAAGAAATTACCCAAAACACGCACACAGACACATATATATATGTAATTATGTGTCTGCATTACTACTCTTTTGCATATTTCCAAATCTGACAGTTGTAATATTTCTCTGTGTTTCCTGCCATCACCCATTTGTGCTTTAGTCATGTTCAATTTAGGAGGTTGATTTTCTGTAACATCATGAGCATTCTCAAAAGCTGTTAATATCACAAACAGAAGATTATAATTGCGTAGTCTAAATAAACCAAAAGAAGTGAGTGATGAGAAGATGTGTGCTTTACTCACAATAAGTTGAAACTATAAGAATAGGTGTACTTTTTTAAAAATAAACTGGTTCCCAGAGATCCAGTCCTGATATCTTTAATAATGTGTCTATGCTTCAGATATTTAAAAGATGTAATGGCAGAACATTAACAGTATGTGCAGTAGGGAACAATCCTACACAGGCAACAAATAGACGAGATGACCTAACTGAATCTTCCCATCTCTGATTTGTGCAATTCTGTCACTGTAATAAAATCCCACTGTAATCAAAGTCTGCGGGATCAGGCCCTAAGTTAGCACGTTGGTCTGGACTATCCCTCAGCCCGGGCCAGGTTCAAAGCCTGCTGCTGTCAGCTTGACCCTTCATCAGTCTGAGAGAGGTTTGGATCTGGATCACACTGGAAGAGAGCTGAATTGTTGTTTTATTGTACGTAGGGAAAAAAAAAGGCAAAAAAAAAATAAAAAAAAGCAAACATATTTGTGCAAAAAACACATGGGTAAATTCTGCAGTACAAGCCTTCCAGATGCAGTTCAGTTAAGAAAGTCCAACAGGAAGGCCTCAAAATGAAACTGAGAACTTTTTGGCAGAGAGGAAGTTTTAGCAGTTAATACAAGGATGATCAAACCTCGCTAAGTCATTGTTTCCCTGTAGTCATCTATCAGTTGTTCATCTCTTGGACTTGCGATCAGATTGTAAAACCTTTGGGATGCAGACCAACTTTTTGTTCTGCGTTTGCAGAGTCTGTGCCTAGAGCAACTGTATCTACAAGAAAAAATCTCAGCATTGCCATGGAAGTATGTGTATTTTGGGTATCTAAACCTAGAACAGAAGTGATTAACATGAATGTTTTTGTAATGTATGCTAAGTTAAAAAAAAAAAAAAGCTTTTGGTCTAGACTAACTTTTAACCCCCCAGGAGGCAGTACCAGAATAACTACACTGGTTTAAATTCACGCATCAGTTTGCCCAAGTATACTTCTCCTGTGGTGACAGCCCGTAAGGTATGACTGGGTAAAGCTGGAGGATGTGAGTAACCAGCAACAAAGCTTTCACAGGACTCCGGCACATCCATTTGTCTAGGCGTTGACTTCTCTATGATCTGAGTATTTGGGAGGGCGATTCACAACACTTAAGTTAGGAGCTGTTTTCTCACTTTGGCAGTGTTTCCTGTGAATTTCTTTGGCGGTAATGTCAGCCTAAGTGGATCCCACACACGCCCAAGTGACTTGCTCATTCCCACTTCCTGGGCTGTCATGGTCCAAGCATTAGCAGTCGTACAATGGATTAGGGAAATATTGGGCTGAAAAAATGAAATACTGGAGAAAAAAAAAAAAAAAAAAAAAGACTTTCTTTCCAGCAAATTGAGTTCCTGGCTCTGGTTCACCATGAGGAAACGGGAATGAAAAGCCTGACATGTAAAACAGCAAGGGCAGGGAGTGTCTCAAAGAGGCCAATGAGGCAATCTCACTACTGAAGGTGAAATTACAGATGTAGTGTCCTTTGGAAAGGCAGGGAGCAGAGAAGCAGCCTGTTCCTTAATGTGTGTGCTCACACCCCAGCGTGGTGATGGGCATGTTGTCTAGTGTGCATCTAGAGGAACAGGCGGGCGTGAAGAAGGATGATGGTGCACAGCGTAGATGGAGTTCAAGTGCTGCAGTTCCAGCTGTCCTCAACAATCCCATCCCATTGCCAGGAAGTCCTGAAGCAGTTCAGCCTGGGTGACCTGAAGGCATAAGAGATACTACAGGGCTGGTAGTTGCTGTGCTCTGTTGAGGGACTGGGCAGCCACTGTCACAACATGAGGCACAGAGTGTGCAAGCATGGGCTGCCCTGCCCTGCGCCATCAGAGAAGGGCAGCAGGAACCTGGCTGAGCTATACAAAATGGGCCTTGGTTCCTATGTTAATAAATGCAGTGAAACAGCAGCACTGTCCCTCCAAAACAAGCTGTCAGGGTTGGCACGGGAGGAAAAGTTGTTCCACTGGCCATACTTTGTGGCACTTAATTAGAATTTTATCAGGTGAAGAAAACTACTATGCAATTTAAAATGTTACAGGAGATGGCTCCTCACTAAACATTGGGAAATGTGTCACTGATACTTATTCTGTGAGGTATTTCAGTAACATATGATTGTATTAGGCAGATAATGCTGAACAATCAAATCTGTACTCAAATGCTCTTGTTGCTTATTTCAAGGTGTAAATTGAGTGTCCTGAAAGACTGCAAAATGGTAGTCCTGGAGAAAGACTTTCTTTGCTCAACTCCGGTGCACCAGAGACAAGGTCCTCTGTTGAGAAGAACTTTAAGCACAAGCTGATGTCAGTCTCTGTGCCTGGAGAGCATGAAGCAGATGCATAAGCTGCGCTGACATCACCAGAACTGAAATAAGCCCTTGCACTTGTCCAAAGAGAGACATCTTCCTCAGTTGGAGCCTGACCATTTTTGTGTACCTTCCAGCATATTTCTGAATGCTGTTCATGACTGAGAGGAACCACTCTGTGGTTTAATCCAGGGCTTACTTCTTTGTCACATGGGGCTGATGGTTGATAGCAGAACAATGATTTAGTGATGTGGAGCTTCTGCTAAGCTAGTATTAACATTTACTACACTGAACAAGCTGCAAACCAGGCATCAGCTACAACTTGAAAGCCAAGATTTAATGAAATAAATGGTGGCATCTTCAACCTAGGAGTAACAGTTCTTATATTTTAAGCGCATGACTTTGCAAGTGACATCCAACACTCAACAGTTAGGTCTCTAAACTCCCCAAATAAACTCTGGAAATAAGTGCACCCCTCCAGACTGCTACAAGAACCAACAGTCAACCTGAACTGAGAGCCAACAGGAGCTGGCAATCAGGAAACACCCAGGCCAGCTGGGGGTTTCTGCCCAGCTGAATATCCGCCATGCCTGAGCCAGCCAGCTTCCTCCATCAGGGGAGAAATTCAGATCCTCTCTTTCAAAGAATTGAGTCAGCTTTCTCTTTTAGTCCCCTTTAGTATAAAAGCTGAATGGCAATAAAACTTGGCCAAGGTGTGTGTGGACTACGCTCCATGTATACCTTCCGTGTGAGTGTGATTTAGAGTGCAATTGCACCCCAGGCTCCTGGTTAGGGGATTCTTCAGCTGGGGTCACTCCACAGGCTGGTTGCTGCAGCTGTGCCACCGTGTAGCAAAGGAGACCAGATTCTTGGTGTCAGACCGTAAGAGGGAACTGATTTTAAGGCATTTGAAGGGAAGTCTTAGTTTCTGTCTTTTTTTTAGAGATTGCTTGCACATTTCACATTAAATGGAAATTCATGAGCAGAACCTGGTATCTCCTGGCTGCATATATCCTAACCACTAAGCAAAGGCATTATCGTTACCGTTTCTTTTTTCCTGTCCCTGTTTATAAAGAAGGCTCTTGCACACTGCTTGCTGAGAGGGGTCTGGTCCCGCTGGTGGCTGGGTCTAGCTCCTCAGTGAATTTAGCTCTGATACGCTCAGCTTTGGCCCACAAGCTGCTCACCCAGGACTCCTGCCTGGGCTGGCTCTGGGTCTCTGCAGGGACTGAACTCCGAGGAGCATTCAGCCCAAACAAGGAAGGACACCGTGAATTTAATTAGGTGCTTCCAGGCTAAGCTGCTGCTGAAGGTGGTTCTTAGATCACAGCTTTCTGCACAGCCATCGAAGTCCCTGTTTGGATCAAACTTCTCGTACCAACCTGCTTTCATGTGCCTGCAGAGTCACACACCGCAATAACATTCGGGACATTTCAGGGAAGACTTTCACGGTTCCTTACATGGTACTGTCCCACCAACCTGCCAACTAAAGGTGAAATAAAATCTCCAACTGCTGAATCTGTTAGCTACTTCTCTTTAATAGTTAACTGAGAGCGTTTTGGTATCCACGGATTCATAAAAAGGCATTTTGTAGCAGGACATAACGATCATTGTTAAGAAATTGTATTTTCCTGGATAAAACGTTTATTTATAACGTGTGGAGCTAAGAGTGGTTTTTATCTGCAACAGTAGCTTCTACAATTGTTACTGGCAGCCTATTTAACAGGAGCCAGGCTGTTTAACCATGGGGTACGGCTATAAAGAGCACATGTATATGTATTTTAGGAACTAGAAAGCTAATTTTGTAATATGGAGTCAAGCAGGGCATATGGTAGATAACAGTCCCCTTTCACATTCTAACACAGGATTGAGATTTCTTAACAAAGGCAATAGAGTTGCAAAACAGCATGACTTTGTTGCAGTTAGTAATTAATGAGGTGCTAAAAGTGCCTAAACAGAGGATCCCAGACAGAGAATGCATGACTCAAGAGGATAAGAAGCCCCCATCATTTCAAACAACAGTGTCATTTAAATAAACAAGCAGCAAGTCCCTGGGTGTGCGGGGCGGGAAGGGTGCGTTGGCAGCCAGCGCTGCAGCCGCATGCACGTCAGCCAGCTCGCTTCTGCCTGGGAGAAGCCAGTTGTGCTTTTCCCAAATGCAGCCAGAGCCTTAAAAGTGTGAAACATTTGTTTAATCCCCTGTTGGGGGCTGGGGTGGGGGAATCACACGCTCGTCGCTGCTGCCGCTTTTCTAGTGGCGTGTGAGTCAATTCTACTTACAATCAAACAACAGGGATTGCCCCGAAGGCTGTTACCAGCTACACACCATGCAGGATGGCGGCTACCTGGCAGGCCTTTTTTTTTTTTTCTTCCCTCATAAAAGACACAATTTCTGTGTTCTCAGATGAGATATAAATAATTTGGTTTATACTTTTTGATTTTTTTTTTCTTTTTGCATTTTAACAAGCATGGCAGACTTTATGTCATTCTGCACAGCACTCCAGGATTTTATTATTTTTTTTAAAGCAAAACCAATTCCAGTTCGAGTATTGTATGAAAATAGCAAAGGTTTATAAAGTGTTTGTCCTGTAATGTTTACTTTCTTTCCAACCAAACATTTATAAATAGATTGAGAGAAATGTGGCAAAGCACCAAAGTCATCCACTAAAATATTTCATAAGAAACTATAATGTGAAAGGGGAATAAAGGAGCACTTTTGGAAGTGATGTTTGTTAGTGAATTCTTTTTCGTGTAGGGGGATATGATGCAATATGTCATGTTGACCCCTTGGAGTCTATGGCATAGTGATCCAAATTTATTCCTGGAGGGACTGCAGTGCAGTACTTGAGTTGTAGTCAGATTGAATTTATCTACACATTTCTGCAGCTAAAAAGATGCTGGGTTTTTGTTAGTTTTTTGTTGTTTTGTGTCCCGTCCCGTCCCCTTTTCTTTTGAGGCTTTAGAAAACTAGTAACTGAGAATCCATCACATGCTGGGAAATGATGGAGCTAGTTAGTAAGAAATCCAGTTTCTGTATTTTCAGGTCCAGGCAGCTACAGTATATTAACACTTCTTTTTTTTCTACAGATATCTTTCCATCTTACTGTCTGGCAAAGAGAGCAGAAAAATTTTGCACGTCCTTGATTCCCCCTTCATTATTACATATGAAACTTACGGAACATATTTGATGTTCTGTTTGTCTTTCATTAGAAACATAGATAAAAATGCTTTGGAAGACTCTGTGTCTGGTTTCCACTGGGGTCTTTCTTGAAAATTCAGTTACTTTTCCTGTGCTACCTTTTCTTCTGTTCAATATCTCACTACTACTTATAATCCTTTGCAGCTCCCCCAGAGTGAGTGGTAGTGGGAGCATTACTGGATACGGAGCATGGCAGCACATTGGCGTTTCTTGTTGTGTCGTGCACAACGGGGCTGAGGGACTTTAATTGAGAGGGTTGTGAAGACCTCGGCAACTACATTAGCACTGCTTGTTTTGAAGTAGGTAACTGATCCTCCTTCTAGAAAATATAGACATTTGGGATCTGCAGATGATGCAACACGATGCTGAGTTTGTTTGAATACCCAGGGGTCAAAGAGAACTGTACTACTACAGTACAGAACTGTGCTACAAGAGGTCCCTACTGACATGGATCCTCTATGTTCTGACTCATCACTACAGACCAAATGAAAGCCCTCCTACTGCCTCTAGTTGACGAAGACAGGCAGGATTTGGTCCTTTTCTGGAAAATGTAGTCATGCACTATTATGGCTCTTTCACCTCATATTAAAAAAGATCTTCCTTTGGTTTTTTGGGTCTCGGTGAGGCGCCGAGGCACCCTGGTCTGAGCCCTGCCGGGGCCTGGCTGTGAGCAGCACCAGCCAGAGAGCTCCATGAAGGAAGGCTGCTGGGCACAAGGGGATTATTGCATTTGGAGAGAAGTACATTTCGGTGGGACTGCCGTGTGAGAGTTTCTGCAACAAAAAAGAAATCTCCTGTATCAAGCTTTTCCCTAAAAATACTCTAGAGGGAGTCAAATCTAAAAGTTTATTTTTCTTTAAAGTATTTCAGCTGCAGTTCCTTCTTTTAAAAACTTCTGTTTGCTTCCTGTTTATTTATTTTAGGCCAGTCTATTAATACAACATTTTTGTTTGAATGTGTTTGTGCATTTTCAGATCAGATATGTGCTAATACTACTTGAGAGGCATTACTTGGAGCGATGTGTCGCTGTCACAGCAATAAATAGCCCCTAGAACTAGCAAATACCAGTTTTAGCTTTGAAGGAAACAGAGCCCTAGGAAACCAAAGCAGAAAAGAAAGTGAAAGAGCTTCACATCCCAAAGAAATGGAGATATTCCTTGTATTGGAGATCATTTTCTACAGTGCTTTGTATGACTTCAGCATCTGGTGACACACTGCATCTGTTACATGATAACTTCATATTAGAAACGCAGCTCTGAATCAGGTATAATATTCCATCAATTACACACTAGTATCTTGGATGAAGGCTGTGGATATATTCTGTTTCAAAAAGCGAGTCCACTTTTAACATTGATTTGTGCTTTGAATATGCAACCATCCTTGCTTTGCGGTGGTCACTGGGCTGTGTTTTTAAGGATTAAACCTATACCGAGGTGGGAGGGGAGGGAGGGCTGTGCCACTTCAAAAATTATTCTGGGTGACAGTCTCTCCTGGAGCAGAGCTACCTCTCTTTAACCTCACTTTGTGTACGTATCCAGTGTAGCAGCAGACTGGAAATTTTCTTCTTTTATTTAGCTTCCACTGTTACAGCTGCTAAATGTCTCCTGGCTTTCTGACAACAGCAGAAAACAAGCATTTGTCAGAAAACCATGAATTCAATTTCTTCCCTTAGAGGAGAGAGAGAGAGCAATGCTCATGAAGTTCCCTTCTAGAGATTCCTCCACAATCATTGAAGGAATTACACCCACTGCCTCACAGAAAAGACTATCTGGTATCTGGAAACACAGAAACTCCACAAATTCCCTGAGATCTAAACACCCAGCAGAGATAATGAGTGGGAGGCCAGAGCTAGCAGTTGAATTTCAACCTGGTTTCACTCATCAATGAACACATCCTGGTGTGATTCTACAAGCAGAGACCTGCTTCTGCTGAGCCTTGTGCTGTGGGGGGATCTGTATTTTTTCAGGGGGGAAAAGGGAAGGATGTGGGGGGAGTAGTCATGGGGTTAGAATTGATCTGACCACGTATCTGCATACGAACTTGTCATCTAGACTGCTTTTGTAGTCAGTGGAAAGCCATAGGTATTTTATAACTGATTTATTTGTCTTGTGATAGATGTCTAAAAGCTGAGTTGAATTGTGTCCTAAAATATGTAAATGCCTGAAGTTAGATGAAATAACTTCCCTTCTGCACTATTCTGTATAGACAAAGGAAGGCATAGGGAGAAGGTCAGGCAACTGGTAGAGTCTGGGAAATTAAATCCTAGCTCGATGATATTTCTGATTTCCAAAATCATTCTTGTTGGTTTTGTTTCACACAGGCTTGAGGCATTTTGACCCTTGGAAACCCCTGGAAAGCACTGCTCCCTTCCCCTCTTATGCCTGTGCCTCCTAGGGTGACAAGGGCGCTTGTCTGTTCTGTGGGAGAACCATGTTCGCGTCCCTCTTTGCCATTACATGTGCTATGGACACTGCAGCAAGAAATTGGATGGGATACCTTACCTAACACTGTTCATCATGTGGACACAGGCTTTTCCATCCCATCATCTGCAGCTTACTGTCACTGCTCTTCCCGCCTTTTAAGCTGCAGAGCAGCACGTTGCTCAGGTTGCTCTCACTGCCTGTCTGACCAGCACCAGGGCTGCGTGACCAGGTCTCTGCAGGGCAGCTGAGCATCCCTGTCACTGCAGGCTGGAGTATCTCCCTTCCTCTGTGACAGTCTCCCTGCTGGAAAAGTCCTAGCTGATTTGGGAGAAAGGAAGTGATTGATCAGAAATCACTGGTTACGTCAGGGGAGAGCCACCTTGGTATTCCTGTTTGGAGCCAGCAGGGACAGGGGTTTGATTTCCAGCTCTCCATATCCTCCAAAGGTGCCCTAATCTACCCTATCCTACTTAACCCAATCAAACCAAACCCAACCCAGTGCAAGCCAATGGTTTCTCTCTGGTCCTGGGTGGAAATTGTCCCAACTTTCCTGAAAGTATCAATAAAAGCCCCTCTCTTTCCGTTAGAAACTTTAGCTTCAATACATCTCCTTTTCTTACAAAGCTGCTAGATTGAAAAATCTAGTTAAATTCCTCAGCAATATTTTTCCTTTAGCTCTTTCTAACCATAACATTGAGCCTCCCTGGGGAACAACACAAGCCATAGGACCAGTGGATGAACTATGGCTGTGTTTTTCGAAGAAATCAGCTGGATGAAGAGGAAGCCAGGGTTAATATGAAACATCGCCCTACACCTCACATTGGCTCAAAGAACATATTTTCCTTCTCTGCCTCTCTCTTTCTTTCTCTCCTTTCCTTGTTTTTCTTTTCATTATTAAATGAGATGGATCAGGTTTTCCAAAGTTCATGAAGAGGAAGTGCATCTCCTGGTGTCATTGCTTATGTACAGAGATTGACTGCCCTCTGTCACATTCAAAAACCAGCATCACTAGAACATTAACAAAGGATATTTTATTTAAATTAGATGGTTGGATGCTGCCTTTGCCTCATCTATGCTTTTATAACTAAATAGAATATTTCACACGTTTCATCTTCAAAGCACTTTATAATCATTTATTCATTAATTTTCACAGTAACCTTAAGAAATATCATTACTGCTATCGTGAAGAAAGCGGAGACAGAGAGGACCTGATGAAAATCACATTTTCCTTACGAGTTGCCCACCAGCAGAACTTCTGTTGTGGTACTAATGATGGGCGATCCGATGCGGACAAGCCAGCAGCAGCCACCAGCATGGATTGCAAACACCGCAGTCTGCCCTGGGCCACGATTAGACAACATGGTTGTTGAATTTGCAGTGATCAGTCACAGCAGCGTTAGGTTTATTCTTACCTATTGGTAGAACAGCAGCAGTGGGAATGTTCCTTGGATGAAAATCAGCACAGACGCAGGAAAACAGACTTGCCCACAAGCAAGCCTATTAGCTATTGCAACATAATTCTTGTGTAAATATTCCCATTAAGTTCAGCTGGAATTATGAACTCTTAACTCAGGATGCTCTGTAAGTCATAGCTAGGTTGTGGAGAGGTGAAAATAGTAGTGCCAGTAATTCAGTTTAAATGGCTTTTCCTGTTTGGTGGGGTTTTTTTGGTTGGTTGGGTTTTTTTTTTCTTTTTCTTCTTTTTCTCCCAAAGCAATTGTTGATCTTGAAAGCAGATGCCTCCAAGCCTGTATTCTCCCTCCTGGAGGAGTGTGTTGCAAACATTCTGACATGGCAATGGGGCCTGCCTCCCACAGGGCCTTGGAGGGGGAAAAAGGCAGAGGGCATGTGGCAAAACCTGGTGATGTTGGGCAGTACTCGAAGGACAGTGAGTAGCATTAGACACATGAGGTGCTAGTTAATGATAGAAATGCAATGTTGTCATCATAAGTACTGTGGCCCAGATTTCTACTCCCAGGTGATCCAGCCTGCAGAGTCTTTCCGGTTACCTGCCTCAGGACAAGAATGTCCATGTATATATAAAACCATTTAGGTGTAGCTAATTAACTTCACATTTATAACAAGTCTTCATCCAGATTATTTTGCAATAATCAACAATCCTCAACATTTTGCCTTCACCTAATTTAGTTAAAGAGGTGAAGTCAAACCCATCCAAGCCCCTATATAAATATTTTGATTTCATTTCTTAAAACTAGCTCATTTTAATTCACATAACAGCTCTTCCTGACAATTAAAAAGGCATTTTAAAAGAGGCAGAACTACCTCGCCATTCGGGATTTATGCCAGCTATTAAAACCATGGAGAATGTTGCATCTGCCCTCCTGGGGATTCTTGTTCCTGCCACTGCAGTGCCTTTTCCAAATTATTGCCGAAGACAAACACTGCAATATTTGTAGAGTTGGGGTGGTTATGCCTCTGCTGCACCAGAAATCCCTGTTTCAGCTAAACCACTGACACACAGCACCCGGAGAAGAGCCTGTTTCATGCCCAGGCTTAAAGAGAAAAGTTCTCATTTTTTGCTCTTGCTTTTCTGACTCATCACTGAAAACACTGAGGTGCTCTCCTTCTGTCCTTTGCAAAATCTCACATGAGCAACATGTCCCCTGGGCAGCCAGTGCCTGTGCGAAAGGGAGAAGTGCGAGGTTATAGAACTAAACTAAACTCAAATTTTTTGAAGTTGAAGGAAGAAGGAAAAAACCCTGAAAAAACAGAAGGGAAAAAAAAAAGAATATGCAATCTGAGCTCTTTTGCAAATGCCATTCTTACTTGTCGTATTGACTTCTTATGGTGGACTTTGGTGGAACTGAGTCCTGAATGAGTATAAGATGGGTATTAGACATGATTCTGCAATCTCACCTGGTGTTGGTCAGCATTAGCATTTGCACAGTTATTTGTTATTGCTGTGCAGTTTATGTGGATAACAGGGTAACTGTGCCATGGATAAACACCAAGCTGAAGATTCATAACTCAGGGGTGATTTCCAGAGAATACGGCCGTGCTGCTTCCAGCACCTGCTGGGATCCAGAAGCACAGTAGCTGCTTTGGTTGACGATGAACCCCAAGCCAGGGAGTCCTGCTGGGCCCGGGCAGGTGCTGCGGGGAGCCTGCTTGGAGAGCCTCGCACAGACCCAGGACGCCAGGGGATGCGGTGCCTCAGGCACAAGGTCACACAAAGGCTCAGCTGAAGCCTGGCCCGGTGCAAAAGCTCTGGTCTCCTGCTGGGTGCCCATGTACTCATGGGGTAGGTGTGTGCAAAGGCGGCTCCGGTTTGGGATGGCTGGCGGTGCCCTGCAGGACCTGTGCTGACTCTCTGCTCCATGTCTCCATGCACCCCTGCCCGCCTCTGCCTCACTGTATTCTGAGCTTCACCCAGGGCCTTGCATCCCTGCCCTCCTCATCCCCACTCCCCTCTCCAGACAACACAGAGTTAACTGGATCTGTTGGAACAACTGAGCCTAAATCTCAGTTTTCTCCTGAAGAAAAAGCCTGCAGAAAAGGCTCCCACGATGAAAAGAGGTGACCATCTGTAAACTAAGAATAAAAGTGCCACCCTAAAATGAAAACCCCAGAAAAGACTGAGGAAACAGGAGAAATACATCCACTTACTGATAACTCCAGACTGTCTCGGTGGCAGCCTGCTGGGGCGAGCGCCCTGGGTTAATGGAGTAACCTCTCACCCCTGGAAACTAGTTTAAATCTTGCCTTAGGGTAATAAAGGAAAATTGCATCTGATGGTGTCAAATTAGTCCCTAGTGGACTTTTCTCCACATCACAAATTCACCACAAATTTCACACAATTTGTCATGATTGGCAGAATTTGCTGGGGAGATGTTTAGGATGGGAATAGCTCCGGATTTGTAGGCTGGAAGTCAGGGACTGTTAGCAAATGGCTTGAGCGCTATCAGGTCTTTGCTGTCAGAACAAAGCCCCAGATTCATCCCCACTCATCAAAGCAAGGGAAACAAATACAGGAACCGTCATTGCATGACAGAATGAAACCATTATTCACCTCTAGAGCCAAGGAGGTTTGCAGAGCCAGATCTGACCTATTCCAGATTTACACCAACGTCTTATTCGGTAAAGTCATTTGGGGTTTACCTTGGTCTAAATGAGAGCAAACAATACAATCACATGCTACAATTTAAAGTAATCAAGTATTTTAAAAGACACTGGCCTTGGCATAAATAAAACTGCAGATTCTGATAAAATTTGGCCATTTCACATGGACCATGGTGTGTGAAATACCAGTTTGAGAGCCTCCCTCTGCCCGAGACTGCAGGCATACATCTGCCTTGTGCACAGGCACACATCTGTGTCTCACACTTGCTCTGTACACACAGAGCATTTGAGAATAAATGACTTAAAAAGCATATCCTGTGCATTAGAATTCTGAACAAATGATTTCTAAAGAAATAAAAAGACCCTTTTAGAAGGTTTCGATGAAGAATTACAAGGATAGGGAAACAGACTGGAAAAAAAAAAGAAGGTAAAATAGCAGCAGGAAGGTGGGGTCTGGATTCCTTCTCCAAGCTGGTGGGATGTCTGGTCCCTCTGTTCTTGGTTCTGGTACCTGAGCAAAACTACCTTTGATGGAGCTGGGAGCCTGCTAAGAAACAGACCAGAGAATTTAGCCCAAAGTCACTTCATTCAACAGTGTAATTTGAGAAATAAAGTCCTTATCGCTGGATGCTGTGAGAAAGAGACAGCGAGCTGGCCCATGTGGGTACTGGAGTAATAACACTACCTACTGATGCAGTCTGGTGTTACCGTACACTGCCTTTGAAAGCATCACAGCCCGTTTGTGGTATTACTGGATGTCCTGACTGCAAGTCACAGGACTTGTCAGATGGCTGCTTTCCAGATTTATTGACTTTGCTCGCATCTGGTTGAAAATTTTTAATGACGGTGCTGAATTGGATATAAACATGTGCTTAATGTCTTTGAATATGAAACTTAAACACTTTGCAAAGATCAGTTGAAATAAGTGGCAATAACATGTGCATTTTCTCTTAAATAACAGGCAGAAACGCTATGCCTGTTTTTTATGAACAGGCTCTCTTGTCAAAACATACTTTAGAAACCTTGTGCTACTCTGTCCCGCTGGTTGTTCTGGCTGATCCCTGCTGACCTTTCTCTGTGCTGGCCAAGCACGGAGGCAGCAGTGCCCTGCTGCAAGCCTGGCGCTTCCCTGTGCCCACGGTGGGGCTGTGCATGGGCAGGGGGACGGCCACCAGTGAACCTGCAAGTGGAAACGGGCTAGAAATCATCGCTCTAGAAGTTAGGATTGTATCTGGGGGTCTGGGAACATGAGGGCAACACCAAATCCAGCCCTTGACCTGTTATATGCCCCACAGGAGGTGCTGTTTCATGGACGTCTTTCATGGCAGGGTCAGCTTAGGGAGCTCTGTCTCACTGCCTGCCCTGTCCATCCCTCCTCCCCAGCCTGCCAGGCTGTGTAGGCAGGACATTTTGTGCAGACCCCTCAGCACAGTGCCTGTAACTGCTATGGAGGGTGGCCACCACGTAATGCAAATGAATGGTATGGAGGACAACCTAAATTAAATTTTTTTTTCAATATATGCATATATAATACAGAAGTTTTCTGCATAACTAAATTACAAAAAAAACATAAATCAGATAATCTTTAGAAGTTCTGCTTGAAAAGTAAACTTCTTATGTCCATTCCTACCTGTTCGCACCCTTAGCAGCTCCCTTGGAATGATTAATATCGCAACTTTACATCAAGCTTTTCTTTAGCATAGTCTGTTGTATTGCAGACCCTTACCTAGCTCTCTAATATGAGCAAGTGCTAACATTTAAACAAAATAAATCTGTTTTTTGGTAGAACCGATTAGGTGGATCAAGCTTTGAATAAAGTGAGCTTTTGAAGCTCTAAAGGCCAGCTACAAAGTTGAGTTAAGAAGTGCATTAAGGTGAAATACATGGGCTCAAGTCTTCCTCAGTACTGGGAAGGTGAGGAAGGGAGAGAGGACTCAGAACTGAAATATATTTAAATTGTTTATAAAAATAAGCCTTTTTCTGAAGTACTCTCTTGTTTCCTGTTTTTTAAAAAAAAACAATCAACCAAACGAAAAACCCAAAAACTTCCTCACAGCTCACAAAACCTCCTACACATTTTGCCTCTACTTAGGTCTAAAATTGACCTGAACTTCGACTTCAATTTCATCTTCCATATAAGCAAAAGAGCAAATGATTCTAAGCACATGCGCAGATGAATACAGACATGTCCATCCCCTGACACACATAACCCTCCCCAACCTATTCAAATAATACTTTCATCAAAAACTGCTGATAGAGGTGAAGGTCACGGGATATGATGTACAATGGGTAGCTGAGGACAACCAGAGATGGTGTCATGGGCAAGATCTGACAGCAGAGGAAGGATACAGATCTACACTTACATTAGTCATGGTTTCTGTACAAGTCCGTGTAGAATTTTTTCCCCTTCAAAAAAATACATGCCTTAACTATTTTAATCTAAAACAGCACTCTGTTAGCTAGTAACAACAGTGAGGTCTCATCTTTTTGCTGGCTACTCGCTAACAGCATAAATTAGACTTAGAAAATCCTTTCTGCTGTGGATGTCTGAGGCATAAATAACACCATATGTTCAGCAGCAGTTTAAATAAAATATCATTCTTACCTTGACAAAGACACTCTAATTTAAGAGCCATGGCTGTAATCAAAATGCAAATACTGAAGTGTTCTGCTTAATCTTTGTAAAATGCTATATTACTTTTGCGCTGCCCTTAAACTATATAAAATACTGCATTATATTTACAAGGGGAAATCCCCGTCATCTTCTAGCTCTGTGCTGCCGATATATACCAATCAGAAAATCTAAGTATCATCAGGAATGACCCACAGAGAGAAAAACTTAGCCCTAAGAACATATGGATCCCACTGGCCTCAGGAAATATTTGAAGAGTGCATACACATTTCGTCAAGATTTTTGAAATCCCAGGGGGAAAGGAAGGAATGAAAACATGACAGAGTCATTTAAAATGGCAGGTATTGCACTTTTCTTGTTCAACACTGGAAATCAGATACCTAATATTAATAGAAGTCATTATTTTTACTACTTGTATTAAAGAGGTTAACACCTGCCATCACCCAGATTTCTGAGAGTGGTTTAATTTTTCCTTCCCCTCTGCAGTGGTGGTTATATTGCTCCAGGTAGGGACAAATGCCATTACTTTAAAAATTGGCGTCTACATTATCTTCCCAGGAGACTGTACCTGGAGCAGTCTGTTCCGAGCAGATGGAGAAATAAACCCTTGCTGCAGGAGCAGAAGCAGAGGCAGCAGCCTCTGAACCCAGCAGGGCCAGATCTTTCCCTTGGGGAGGGTGGGAGGCAGTTGTCCCTGCTGCCTCTCCGTCCCAAGGATGACCTGCCCTGCTGCAGCCCGGCTGCTGGAGCTGGTGGAGACACATCCTGCGCCAGGATGCTCAGTGCTGCGCCATGGAGATCTGCTTTCCCCTTAGCTCTTCTGCTATCCCACAGCTTGGCTGTCATTCACCTCCCGTTTCCCTCCACTCTTTGTGGGTGTTATTTAGACGGCAAGGGATGAGCTTACTCAGGGTGAAGCAGAGTTTTAAAAAAAATCTTTTTAACCCATTTCCATAAATAAAAATGGAAAACAACTTCCAATTGATGACAGCCAGTTGAATTCCGCCTCTTCCTGAGTACATTTCACTGCCCTCTCCAGCCACTTTTCCTGCTCATCGGTACCATGTTCTCAGGACTCTGCTGGAGAAAAATTTGTTTTACTGATACTGGTTTCATGCTAGTCCTTTACCAGCCCCAGAGCCTGTTTTACTCTCCTCTTAGTAATATGAACAGGACTTTTCCAAAGTCCTGGAGGAACACTTGTAAACATTGCAGTCCTGCAATTAAAGAGTCCTTCTTTTCAAAGCTAGATATAGGAATACCTTCTTTTTTTTTTTTTTTTTTTTTTTTTTTTGTAAGGCAGACTTTATAAACATAGATAAACTTTTTAACCTTCCGACTGTATGCAAAAGTGATTTGGGGAGTCTGATATAAGGCCTGATACCAGGCAATTTTTGCAGTTGCTGCTGTTGTAGTAGTCTCTCAGCACAGGCGGGTAGCCACATAGGAAGGTGGTGAAAAATTTTCTACCAACATGCAACCGCAGGATTTTCAAAGGCATTGCACATATTTTTTGGGCTACTGCATGAACTATTCCCTTGAGAGCACAGAGGGCTTGGATTTACTGCTGCTGGCACGGAGTACGTGTTACACTCATCTAGTTAGAGTTTTCCCTATAAATCACACGCGTTACCTACTTTTGCCTTTGCAGCAAAGGAATGAGAAACCTCTGCCCCTGGTGATGTACGGCTTAATATTAGATGCTTTCTAGTAGTGTGTAGCTGAAATATTGCAAAGTTGGAACATTTTACAGAGATGAGTTTGCTGCGCTGGCATTCAATGCCGCAAAACACTGCCACTGCTTCCGAATTTCTCAGAGGTTTTCACAGCTTGTTTGCCCTCAGGTTCAAGGACACATGAGTCATGTCACCATCAACGAGGGAAAGAAAGCTTTGGTGATAGAGTCCACCTCGAGACTGCTGCTGCATCTGGGCTTGTTGTGCAGTCACTGGGCTCCTCGGAGAGGCAGTAAACCAGTGAGGCTCTCACACAGGTGAAGTTGTAGGTATATTCCTTCAGCTTTCAAGCCTTTACTGCTGCCTAGGGACACGTTTTGTGGCATAACAATGCTGAGCATCCCACTGGGCACAGACACGTTTTCAGTGAGTGTGGTGGAGAATAGAACCCGCCTTGGTAAAATGAATGTGTGCTATTAAAACGCCAGAGATAAGAAATAGGAGCTGCTGAGATAGACCAGGCTGGTACAGGTTTTCAGTGGCCGTATTGGTTGCGGGTGCTACTGTGTCTAGGAGACCAAAGAGTCAGCCTTGCACACTCCCTGAACAAATGACATCGGTGCCTCTTGCAGGTGGTTTTGTGCCTATATGAGAAGATCTGGCCAGCATATGCTGGGAGAAGAAAGAAGGGGTGAAGAAGAAATATGAGAGACATTAACAGACATGAACCTTCACTGTGTGCATCAGACTCCATGTTCAGAGACGTAAGTCCAAGTACAGCCCTTCCATGGGGCCTATGGTTAAACCGCCCAAGTTTTTAGTGGACACATAAGTAGTAAAGTGAATTAGAAATGTGGACTGGTAATTACCAGTCATAAATTTCACAGTTAACACAAGCCTATGTGACGAGATTCGGTGCCAGATGTCTGGCCTGGCACTGGATGGGGTTGCTCCAGGAACAAAAACAGCGTCACCACATCGATATGGCACGGGACCCAGGCAAATGAGCTGTGCTCGGAGAGGCCGCTCAGTGCAGTGCTGTGCTGCACTGGTTATCTTGTTTCTGGCATCTTTGCTCATCTCTTTGCACAGTGCTGCACGGTGCCATGTGGCAATGCAAGTGTGCTCTGGGGTAAGGCAAGGACATATGGTCTGGCTGGAAGTTGCCATTCCCAGGGCAGAACTGTAGAGGAAACAGTACTCATTGCTGCCAGTGCAAAATCAATGGGGGACTTTAAACAATCTTTGCTGTAGGATGCAGAGGGATTTGGTTCCTTTCTCTTCTTATATTCCCTTTCATTAGACAAAACCCAAATCTTTATTTAGTAAGCTTTTGCTTTTCAGCCCTGCTCAAACGTGTAGACCAGGGGTGCCCAGCTAGAGGCTCGCAGGCCGAATCTGGCCTGTAGGTTTGATCTTGCCTCCCAGGAAGGTGTAGACAGAGCCAACACAGCATGTACCAAAGTAATCCTTTCCTTTTTCTCAAGGAAGACCTGCGGCTGGGGAGGAAGCATGTGCTGCCCGGCTGTCTTTTCCCACTCAACCTCTTTCTCCAGTATGCCGAAGGCATTGCACTGCATGCTGCACATGCCTGTGCTAGAAATGTAGGAGGCTGGGGAAGGCAGAGGAAATATCAAAAAACTGATGGATAGGAAGGTAGAGATAGCAAGTATTTGAAATGGGTACTTCTGACCTTGTCAGTCTTTATCTATGGATGGTTTATCTAGACTATTAATTAGCCATGCCATGGGTGCAGAAACCCCAGAGCAGACCCATGCATCACTCATTCCAATTTAGCAGGATTTATTAAGTCAGGCTTCACAATATGTAAGTCAGCTCTGCTACTTCCAAGGCCATTCAGCCACTTTCCAATGTTGTCCAGGCTAATAAACCCTGACAAGCTTATTCTGGTTCCATGCAGGGGCAAAACGAAGGTCTCTGCTCTGCACTTTGGGCATACTGGGGTCCAGAGGGTTTATTATGGTTTGGGTACTACAGTACTTTGCTTGAGTCTGCGGTTCACCAATACAGCAACCCCATCTTAAGGGTTCTTCCTACCAGATCAAGAGGTACCACAAAAAACATGATGCAAAGTACTGATCAACTTTGCTAGTGAATAAACTCATTTTGCTAATACTAATTTGTTGAATTAATTACAATGACTTGTCTTTCCATCAGTTAGGTTTACATGGCTCAGGCATTGTCTGTGCTGTGATTGCTACCTCGGAAGCATAAAATTAACAAATTTTAAATAATGTGCTCTAGTTCATGTGTTGGAAGAAGGGTTGCATGTCCACATTGTATCCAGATCAGACATTTGCATCTGGGTCAGCTGGGAGGGCTCAGATCTGGTGTTATCATTGTGGACCCACGGCCGGGCACAGCAGGAGCTTGGAAGGGAGTGGAGGAATGGGACCTGGGTCCACTTCCAGGCAAACACTGTTGTCAGTGTCTCAGTGCTGCTCGGTTCACTGGCCCTCCTCCTCACTCAGTAAGGGCTTTTACATTAGCTGGGGAAATCCCAGCCTTGCAATCATCCTGTAACACCCCCTGTGAAAAAAAAATGACACCAAAACATAGTAAAAATAGCTGCTTCTATATTATGTGAGAGTTTTCCCATAATTAAAACCCACTGCCCAGATGTTGGGTTCCCCGTAGAACAGTAACAGTCCTCAACAACAGAGAAGTGGTTATGAAGATAGGAAGAAGACTCGAGAGGTATAAAGCTATTTATATCAAAGAACACTTCCCTCATGAACAAAGGCTTCTTACTTGCTCAGAAACCCAATCCAAAACCTTCCAAAGCCTTTGATTGTTTTCTCTGCACATTCTCTGAAAGCATGTTGGACGAGGATGGTTTGTGCTCTTGCCACATTTGCTGTAATATGCATAAATTCTGCTTTATGATAGCACGATAGGACTGGTCAGCATGCACACGATTTTAGGAGGTGGGTGGCAAGAACACCCAGTGCACATGCACTGTTTCTGTACAGGTGATAGAGTACTGGGGTGATGACAGCACTGGATTTTCTTTCTGCTGGCTAAAAATTTATTTCACATATGTTTTGCTTTCTGCTTTAACCAGATGATGATTTCATTGATTTGATTGCTATCTTATGAACCCCATATCATCTTATACCACCATGACTGCCTACAGTGGAACAGCTCTCCCACATGAGAAACAAAATGCCAGGTCAACTTGTATGCTTACTGGTGATAGTGGTATGTGCCTTATTGACAAATAGTGGAAGAGAATAAACAGCATGAGTGGGACAACAAGTTTTAGAGTGACAGGACATGTTTCCAAGGTCAGCCAACCACGTTTCAAAAGTGCCAGAGCTTATCTTGATCAGTAGCCTTTACTGTCATGGTTCAAAATACAATTTTTGTCAAATTTTCACAGATCCCTGGCAGATCCCTGGTCTACATGTCTTGCCTAAGAAAAGGTAAAATCAGCTGAGATTAGACTTTCATAGTATACTTGTGTGTGCAAGCTAACAACTCTCTTTTCTATATTTGAGAATTTGGGATTTAATTAACTGTGCAGCTTTCTGCAACTTTTGATTATTTTGTGATTTTAAATGAGATCTTTTTAGTCTCCAAGAAAGCAAGTGTATGTCTTCCAGCTGAGCCTTCATAACACAGAACTCCCAGCCTAGTAAAATATCACTGACAATGACACTGTTATGTCCTTTCACCCACGAGGTGAGATTTGCTTTTGTTCTTCAGGGGGAGAGGTTTTTCTTCATGAGCCTATAGATCTGGAACAGTGGGTTTGAAGCAGCCCATGTCGATTTGCTCATCTCACGATGCTACGTTTCAGAGTAGGCATGTCTTTCAGTTTCATGGCCAATTAGTATTAGTGTCTGCAGGAAAACTTGGATGACTGGAGCTAGCCCCCAGGGCACCATATCCCCCTTTCAGCTAGTTAAGGTAATGCAGCAGGCTCTTTCCTTATTAACCTACTCCTCCTGCAACAGGCACACACCAGGGAGCAATCACAAGGTGAAAGGGGTTGATATTTTGGCAGGTACCTCATTTACTTTTCAATAGCCCTGGAAATAGTACCTGCCCAAATTAACATGGGTAGAACTAAATTCTGTTTCTTATTTAGCACAGACTTTGGTACTGAAGTTGGTGGAAACTGTATGTGCTCCCAGGAAAAGGGTTTTTTGCAGAAGCTCCATCGTTTCTTCTGTCTGGCCAAAGTGAGCAAGGCTGACGTGATCAAAGGGCTTCACAGAACAGAGCTTTTGCTGGAAAAGTCCATTTCACAGCTGTGAAGTACCCAACTGGCTTTCAGATAGTCCCAGCCAGGCATTGCTATGGGGTAGGTGCGTGGCACGAGGCAGTGCCGGGATCCCTTTCACCCACTCAGCGGCCCTGGCTGAAGCAGGGATGCAAGACTGTCGCCTCGACCGCCTGCAGCGTGGGACTTGTTGCACAGTGCTGTGGATCCACAAAACCTGTCACTGGGAGGGATGAGCAGTCAAGATAGCCAGCACAGCGGCATGAGCCTCCTCTTCCCGGTGCGCTGCAGTCAGCGACGCTCAGGGGAGAGCAGAGAGCTTCAGTTCCTTCATCCTCTCGCAGGCTGGAGCTTCTGATCCACATTTTGCTCTTTCCTGTTGCTGGCAGGCAGCACAGCTTTGTGTTTCTGAAGCCGTAAGAAAGGAGTTGATTCAGCAATAAGCATAGCCTGGGCTGATTTGTTTTTTCAGTGGCTGTGAGCAATGGGTATTACTCATGCCACACCTCCAGGGTCATTTGAATCTGGTATAAATCTAATCTGCTGCTGAAAGCGGTGGTCTCATCCTGTCCTGTGGGCTCAGTCTTTCACTCCCACATCCCTCCCTAGTGCTGTCACTAGCACTTATGTGGGCCTGTGGTGAGCTGGATCAAAGGGAGCATCCCACTGCAAACTAAACTCTCTCACCCACTCCTTTGACCATGAAAAACTCCATATTGGTATAAGCAAGTGCTATGTCGGAAGAGCTCGATCTGCCTCTGCTGGGAGTTTGTCTCCCATAAGTGGTTGAGGATACCAAAGGAGGAAATTAAAGTGGCAGGAAGGAACTTTTTGTTGCTTTGCAGTAGTCGTGGCATTTGTGTTATACTTGTTTTTAGACTCTCTCCACATGCCAAAATGGGATAAGACAGTTCAAATCTAACTTGGAATAACTCAAAACACTTGTGAATTCACAACACCTCTGAGTACAGGCCATGAAAGTTGCACCTGCTTAGTCCACGCTGCATTATTTTGTTTCATGTAGTGCTTCAACGTTCCCTGCTATTTGATAAAACTGTACATAAAGTGCCAGGAAACCTGATTGAAAATATGTTCAATAAACTCCCCAGGGCAGTTTGTGAAAAAGACAGTGTAGTTCAAGTAGCATCACACATGTTTAAAATTGCAACAGACACTTTGAAACCATGTGTTGTGTAATGATCAGGGTGCTAAATCATGTGTCAAAGCTGAGGGATCTGGTTTCTCTGAAAAGTGCTAATGTTTTTTGATGCTGAGTAGAAGCTGTGTTTAAAAGAAATGATCAGAAAGCACAAGCCAGTTTATGAGAGCATTAGTGCTTCAGATGTGGTTTATCTACTTAACAGCAAACCCAGCCTGCAGCAAACATATTTTGGACGTTCAAAACGAATCATCCTATCTGCACACAAACCTCACATAGCAGTTTGCTTTGGTAGTAAAAGTAACCAGTGATTAAATTGCTGCAACAGTGAACTTGGTAAAAAATGATGTGTCAGAGAGAACACGTAGTTTAATGGTAGGTGCCCTTCTGTTGAAAATGAAGGCTTAATGCTGCTTCTTGGCCAAATCTGAAATGCATTAGTCATTTCAGTGATTTGAATTTCATCCAAAACTTTCTCAGAACTGTTCCTAATAGTCTGTCTGCACCGTCTTGCACTTGGAGTTGCCCCAGTACGTCCCTGCAAATCTGTTGCACCTGACATTCTTGGTGTCTGGAAGCCGGACCAGTGTTTTTGTCTGGTAGCTCACTGAGATCCCATCTACACTATGACGAGCTGGACCAATTGCTTACCATTTCCCCAAGAAGAAAGCCCATTTTCTTTCTGAAAAATGAGAGCTACTAAAACTCATCTAGGAACAGAAAGACAAGAAGAGCTGGAACAGTCACCAGCAGCTTTGGGACCAGTGGGAAGTAAGAAGCTTTCAGTCAAGACAACCCCAAACTGGGATTCTTTGACCTCTGTAAGGACAAGAAGGAAGACCAGACTGGAGCACACAACAGAGAAAAGCCAGCCACACAGCAACCCTTTACTCTTACTGTGGGGCCATTAACTGGTCCAGCTTTTGCCTAATATTGACAAATCACTTCTTGGAGTGTAAAATATTCCCTGAGCTGAAATGAGTTTTTTCACATAAAGCTTTAGTTAAGGGTAGAACCTGGATTTTCTTTATTTCACTTTTGGTCCCTAGCAGATGTGACTCAGGACAGCCTCGAAGTAGAGGAACCACTTTTTCGAATACGTAAGAAGTGGTTTACAGTATCAAATGGAGCGCGACGCAAGCATTAGTGATAGAAATCCAGCAATTCTTGTGGATGAAAATGCAGGATGCAAAAGCATAGGTGTATTGATGCATATGGGGTTTTTTTACCTCACTTAAGTTTTCAGAGAAAATTTGGGTTGGAAGCCCAGTGTGTAACTTCAATCTACCGGCTGATCTGAGAGAATTTTAAGCACCAAGCACTTGCGAAGTGCACAGATCCCACAGCACCTTACCATGAACAGGGGTCCTGCAACCTCACTTATCATCCTGTTTCTATTAGCCCAGATTCCAATCCCTGCCTGAACAGTGGTGCAGGGCAATTTCCTTTGTAGCAGAAATTTCAAGGCAGTGTGTTGGAGAATGAACTCCTAGCATTGTCTTGTAAAACACAGATTTCCTCAGTCTTCAATGCACTCCGCCACCAAAGCTCAAAAGAGGTCCACAAACACAGGCAGGTATACTCCTACCAAGGTCCTACTCTTTAGTTAAGTTCAGCTCTTCCAGCATCACCTCAGCCTCAAAATATGTTAGCACTGTAGGCTAATAAGAGATTATCAGCCTACAGCGTCTCCTTTCCCTCACAACGTCCAGCTTAAAAAACTAGATAGAAGGCCCAAAATTTGGTTTGATTGAAAATGTCAGGAATTTTAGACATCTTCAACAGTACTAATGCCACAGCAATAGCTCACCTCTCATTACAATCCCTGCAATTGTCAGCATTAAACTGTTGTAAACCACAAACCTTTGGCAATTTAAAGGACAGTTTATAGGGAGACATTTAATTACAACCCATTTCTGGCTTGATAGGGTCTTTCTGATTTGTGTGTCCTTACCTGGTTGGAGCACGTCCCTCATGCAACTTCTTAAAGGCTGCCCCAGAAAGAATGGTGGTACAGTCCTGGTACTCTGTTCCAAAACTGACAATCAGCACGAGGGAAAACTGTAGTTATTAAAACCTGCTGTATCCACTTGTAATCTGTGTGATCTTCCTAACAAAGCCAAGCTGCCTTCCTCAAATGCCAGGTTGCTCTACTGTACACCTCACGTCATGAAATCTGCTCTGGGGCTACAAAATGAAAGCTGGATTAATGTCAACAGCTAGAACAGGTCTGTAGAGCCTGTATCTTGCCATCTGTTAGAACAAAAATCTTGCACAGAAATACAGAGCAGAAGGAAATGTTACTGAGTTGGTGGGCTGTGAGCACTTCAGCGTAGGCATCTGGAAAGGAACAGGGTCTCTCCTGACACATAATGAAAACAATTCAGAGTAGTGCCACTTCATACAGCACTCTGAGTCACAGGATATGTCCTTATGAGTCCTAGCACCTCATACGAGAGGTGTGCACATCTGGATGCAGTAATGAGAAGATGGCTTTCTGCTGTAGCTGTTCACATCCACACTCAGCTAACCCAGATGCCAGGGACCACCTGAGTTAAATTCACCAGTGGTGACATATTCTGAAACACTCTGTGAAGACATAAGACTCTTAAGATTTACTCCCCACACTTGAAAAACCCATCACATGACCTTTCTTTAAGCAATAGGATGCACATGGTCCAAGTTAGTCTTTAGGATGAAGATCTGGATTCAGGGACCAAAACAAAGTCACTAGCCAAAAGCCAAGATGAAGGTCAAGGAAAGGGCTAACAACAACAGGCTTCAGTTGTCAGCCAGCCCAGGAGCAATTGCAAGTTCTGGCCACTCTCTCCCACCAGTAACCCGGGGTTACTTTAACATGACCCAAAGTGGTTGCTTATTCAGTCATTCCTGCCAGGCCTCACTGGCAGGGAGGTCTGGTCCAAACCTAGGACCCAGAAACAAGCACTTGGGTTTTATTTGAGAAAATAAACAGAGCTAGAGTTTCAAACTGTGGGTGTTAAATGCCCATTGGTACATTCATTGGTACAGGTCATTCTCCCTCCTCGGCTTGAAATATTCCACATGAAAATCTGGCAGACCATATCTAAGCAACAAACACATTTGTCCCACTGTGGGATCTATTTTGAGACAATACTTAACCAAAGTAGGGCTCAGCCTGAGGAAAACATTTTTCCCAGTCACTAGTAACTTGCAGAAGCAATTTTCAAATATGCTTCATGTTGGACAAAGTCTGCTACTCAAATGAGTGTCTAAATTCATGGGCACCAACAGAAGCCAATTAATAGCAGACGGAAAACACTTTTGACAGTCTCCCCCACATAATTCCCTGTGTTGGAAACATCATAGGAAGATTAATATCCAATGAAGTTAATATGAAGAAATAAAGAAAGCAATCACCCTTTCAGCTTCTTGTATTTGTGTAATTCTCTTTTTGCAAATGGTAATCCTGTCAAATGTCATGACGGTTTTGTAATTTTGTTTTTTTTTAAATGACAGGATACTTTAACAGCAATTACTAATATCTCTTGGTATGCAAAGCATGGCCATGATACAATGCAGGAAAACTTCACAATTCAGAGAGCAAGATGATTACATGCAAGCCTCAGAAATCTTTTCCACTTGTGTATAGATTTGTATGAACAGATTTTTTAGAAGAGACGTGCAGATTGTGGACAGTATTCTTCTGTTCCGCACAAGTGATAACTGAGTGATGATATCAATTGCATCACAGTGCAGCTTCTTTGGGAAGCTAAAGTAATTTGATTGACTTTAACTAGAATCATTCCAGGTTTGTGTTAATATATCTGATAACAGAACTCAGTACTTATCTTTCCTTTAATCAGTGAAGTAGTTCCCACTCTTACAGAAGTCTTACTGAAGCTGATGAATTATCTATTTGTTGTATATGGCACGACTGATTTATTGGGTTTACACAAATTACAGATGCTGCTAAACTTTGTCATGAGCTTTGCCTAAACCCAAGTTTTAGTAAAGATTTCAAAAATTCTTGCACTTCTGATACGACAAAAAAAGTATCACAACATTTTTTAAAAAATTCATTTCATAGGAAATTGAAAAATACATTTGTTGCAATTCTAAATTAATTCTAAATTAATTCTAAATTAATTCTAAATTAAATTCTAAATAACAGAACTTTTACATTTCTTATAAAGCAGAAATATGATTTTTTTCTCAGCTTTATTGATTAGAGCAAGAATAGAAATAATTTAGAATAGATTATTCCAAGTTTTCCAAAAGGTTCTGTGTGGATTTACTTGTAGCTCTGAAAATCCCCAAGAGAATGGAACTGAAAATAACAACACAAACAACTGCTTCTTCAGTAAATTTTGTCTGAAAGGTATAGTTAGGATATTGTATTTCTTCAGGATACCTACATGAACAACAATTTTGATGGCAAAGTTGTTCCTTTCCCCACACTCATTTCATCATTAAACCTTCTCATTCTGCACTGCAGCTCATGACCCTTTCAGGTAGGCCAAGGAAAGCCACTTGTGGGTCCACGCTATAAACCAAGGTACTGTGAAGTTATCCCAATTAAAAAAAATAATAAAATTTCTTAAAAAGGAAAGAAAAACCCAAAATTCTCACAGATGTGTGGCTGCTTTCTTCCATAAGATGCTTGTTAAAGAAGACACTGGGAAATCAACCTAAAGTTCCAATTTTCCCCTTTGTCTTTAAGTTCATTTCATTTCATTTCATTTCACCTCTTCACTTCACCTCACCTCACCTCACCTCACCTCACCTCACCTCACCTCACCTCACCTCACCTCACCTCACCTCACTTCACTATTTTATTATTTCATTGTTTCATTTTTCATCTTTCCTTGCCTCCTCTTTTTACTAACCCAGATCAAGAGGTTAAGCATGCCCTAATACATATGCTGAGATAGAAACAGAATCATATGGTAAGAACGCAGTTTTTATTCATTTGGGTTCCTGGGTCCTTTGCTGCAAAATATGACATGTTTAAGGCAGGAGACCACAGGGAAGGGACAATCTCACAGGAAAGGAAGCCAAGTGCTCTCCCAGACAACCTCGATTCCACCACAGCACACTTTCTTGTACAGAGATTTATGGTGCATATTATAATTCATTGCATACGAAGATGGCGTGTTAGCTCGTAAGATATACATTCTTTGGGGCTTCTCATGGATACGGAGTCCAAACACTAATATATAAAAGAGGGAAATCTAAGCCCTTCATAAATATCATTCCATATTTTGTCTGGGTTTTTTGGGAAGTATAGCGAGATCTTATTTCCTGGAAGCTTTTTTCCATGTCTACAGTTTGGAAGTATTCAGAAAGCCACAGTCTATCTGACAAATACGCTACACATTTCCAACATATTCTCTGTTGTTTGGCTACTAAACCCTCCATAGCAGATTTAATTCTGTTTAGTAGTGTTCTCTCCAGCAAACGTGATTCCAGTAAGCACAGGCAGGCTTTGCTGTCTTGTTTGGATCATTTTCTAGGCAATCTGCTAAGGTACTGCAGTACTGATAGCAATGGAAAAACTCTTATTTTTTCATTTAGTTGTCAGTACTTTTTTCATCATCCAAATATAAACATGGGATTTATTTATACTTTGTGTTAATGCAAGTTAATTTATTAGTCTCTATTTTCTTCACTTACACAAACTATCATTCTTCAGCTCTTCCTTCTTACTAGAAACCAGTCTGTTATATGGCAAAAAACTTCCCTGGCACTTCTGCCTTCTGTTACATACAAGAGATCATTTTGGTTGTTTTCTTGCTGATTTTTCTGGTCAAAAATATTTCTTCTGTCTCATGCTATTTTGCTGTTAGTATTTCAAAGATCCTCTCTCAGAATATTCAGTCTGTAAGCATTTGTGGGTAAGAGCTATTTGCTTCCATGAATTTTTTCTTTGCTGTTTTAAACACAAGCAACTAACTGCTTATTCTTAGAATATGGATAGAAATGATGCCAAGGAATTTCCCCAGAGCAGGGAATTTTTGCTTGTTTGGCCAGACTTGCAGCACATCCAAATTGATATAAATTCATTCAAGACAATGACTTATTACTAATTTATATGGTGATAATCTAATGCATTTTAGTTTAATTATTTCACAACATGTGGAAGGTTGGTGTGTATGTATCATTTTGATCAATTCACGTGTCTTGTGTTAAATACCTGAGGAAGAGGGATCCAGGAATAAATTTAGAGGTGTCAAAAACTGTAACCTTACAGTTATTTATATTGGGAAATGTAGATGGAAGCCTCGTTGCCATATAAGATTCTTTTCTGCACAGCAGTTTTTCTTCTACCTCACCATCAACAGGTATCTGCTTTGCTTTATGATTGCCAAATTCAGTCCTTATCTAAGGATTTTTTAGGAGGCCTTGATGTCTGAAAAAAACAGGCAATAATGGAAATCTATATAAAATGGAAAACTAAAGAAAAAAAACCCCAACCCTTTGATAGAAAGATTATTAATGATATTCATATAATCTGTTATTCATACTGCTGTGCACATGGTTCTGATCAAATCCATTTTTCTTCACCATTTTACACATCAGATGAACAAAATGGCACATTAAATTGGCATTTGTAGGACGGAACAATTGCCACCAGGATTTTCTGAAGTTAGCTTTGCTCTTTCCATATGTCCTTCTCCAGTTTTGGTAGTAAAGAAAAAAACCTCAACAAACTTGAACACAACTGTGCAATCTGCCTGTTGTGGGCCGCGCCAATATACTGACTTGTATGCTTCTTTTAAGGAGCATGGATTCACTAAAAACAATTATAACCACATGGGAACATTCAAGGCAGTGAAGGAAGACAATGAATTAAAAAAGAAAGAACCTGGAAAAGTGTCTTGCAAAGAATCAATGTCAAGAGCCACTAGAATTTTGTAGGAGTGAAACTATGCAGGTATTATCCAAACCACCCCAGTGAGAAAGGACTGTAAGTGACATGGACGCTGCCATACAGGTGATGTGGAAAGGAATCCAATCAAATGACAATTCCTGGATAAAGCCAACATTAAGCACAACCGCACAGTGCTGGGCTGATCTGTGGCAGCCTGTCACCCTTGTTATGCATATATTTTTCATTCCCTTTAATTGCAAACTAGGATGACTCAGAACACCTAACTTTTTTTATTTGCTTTAGGCATTTGGTGCTTTGTGGGAGCTGAGATTGACCATTTGTCTAAGGTTACCCAGGTGGCATGGGAGGAAGCAGAAATCTGGGCACCGATGAGGAAACATGGATCTGTCCTCCCTTTCAGGACTGATGCTGGTCCATGCAACAGCTAGGTCATTCCAGAACTGGAATCCTGAATATTTCCACTGTCAGAGGATGGACTGGAAATACTCCAGTGCCTGCTGCCATTGTGAAAAGGGAAACTCTATGAGAAGGATATGTGTCCTAAGAAAATCAGAAAGCCCAGAAAACCCAGGTGACTGATGCTCTGAGTGATCCTGGGATCCACAGGCTGGACATTGCTTTGCCTTCCTCATCCAAAAGTGAGAAAATGCCTACACAAATCAGGTCTGTGCAAGGCAATGTCATTAGTCATTCCCTCTCACAACAACTGGAAGAGGTAACAGTCCTTCTCACCCTTTTCAGAGAACATGCTGTGGCTGACAACACTCAAGAAGCAAGAGCAGTATTGAACACCCTCCTGCTCCTGAGAAGGTTCTCTCTCTCCTTTCCATCATCAGGGGATAGGCACTAAAATGCAGAGATGCACTCACACTAGTTCACTCTTACCATGTTCATGAATATTTCATTCCTAAAACTGAAAGTTAAACCACTGCAGCTAAAGGGGAAATTATATGTTGCATTCCCCTCACTAGTTCCAAAAAATGAAAGAATTGCAGGAACGTGGGAGACGTGGTGTCACCTTTCTTTAGCCGGGGAAAGAAACCAAACCCAGAAGGACACCTGTGCCACAGTGCTGCTGAGGACAGAGTCTGGCATGGAGAGAGAAGGAGCATTTAAAGTATTCTGCTTTCCACATTTCATAGAAGTTGCAATGGGGACATCCGTGTGGCACAAACTGGCTTCTCCAAATTCCCTGCAGATCTCCCTTATTCTCTTTGTAGCTATAGACCGGTGGAGCCTGGGAGCTTCACTTCAGGCTGTCAACTGTGAGTAGCAGGAACTGTCAGCATAAAAAAAGCTGACAGGCAGCATACAGACCATATAGGCTTGGAGAGCCATCTTTGGTCTCATTAAGGTTTATTTATCCATTTGTAAGATAACTAGTTTTTCACTCTCAGACTGATCAGTGGAAACATCTCTTTTGAAAGACAACGAGAAACAGAAAGTCAGCTTTACACTTACACAAACACTTATATTTGTACAGATCTCTTTTCAAATGGAATTGTGCTTGCAGTACTAGAAAGACAACAACAGCTTTTATGGCAGCTGGAAATTCCTCAAAAAGTACTTACTTAGGACTTTTAGAATTAGTAAAAGTTCTCTTTAGACACTACAGATAAAAGCCTAGCTCCTGGAATTCAGTGGGAGTTTCATCATCAGTTTCAGTGGAGTCTGGATTTCAACACACAGTATGAAGTCATAGAAATTAGAGATGGAAAAAGCTGCTTAATCATTCAGACCAGACCCCAACCCTTTTTTTTTAAAATTTTTATTGGTTTCCCCAAGGACTTCTTTGGCATCTGAGAACATTTCACAGACTCTTTTGTTCCGAGATGCTCCTTTCCTTCCTTCCTAAACATCTCAGACCCCTTATTTAGCTGGGGAGCTGAGGAGCAAGGCCAGCAGCTTGGAGCTTCTGATGTTCCTGACTGACGGGTCTATCCCCCTTCTCCCTTCCATACCTTGCCAGCCCCAATACCCCCTCGTACTCCCAGAAGGATGGGAAAGAGCTTCTGTCCCCTGACTTCACCTGTAGGATGCTTTCCTGACGTAATGTACACATGAAAATCCCTGTCAACTGAACAACCCACAGCAGCCCCCAGAAGCCCAGCTTTGGACACTATGACTTTAATCTATCCTGTGCCCATTCAGCATCATATCCTACAATGGAGCTTCTCCATCCTTTGTAGGCTTTACACACCTAATTTTTTACATAGTCCAAGAAAAATCTCTGTTAAGGAATACTCTAGCCCTAACAATCAGGGTGCAAAAGCAAGAAGAAAAGCAAGGTAGTGTTCTCCAAGTGGGAGGAAGACAACACCTATTCATAAAATATTGTTTGAAAGCGTAGCAGATTTGGTCTACATAGGTTAAACTGACACCTTCAGTCAGGCAGCTTTCCTAAAAGGGGAAGAGGGAGCGAGCATGAGAGTCAGGACATCTTTATTCATATCTTGGTAACTTTGTGGAAAGCAGTAACCTAATGGGGCTTCCCAGGAGATTTTGAGCAGAGACCTGAGCAGGTGCACTAGTACTGTTAAAGACGGTGGATCAAAGTGCCAGATATCTAAAGTTATTACAGTAGCTAAACCAGCAGATTACCTGCAGGGATATTTTCAGCAGTGTCAGGGGATCTCACACCTTTTCATCACAACCAGGACTGGGAATCTGTGAGAGGGTCGTGTGTCTGTCTGCTGCATAATGCCTTTAAGAGTCAGGCTTGAAGACACTGAAGAAAATGTCTGTAAGGATTGAGCTGCTTCTCTTTTATGCCTGTTGAGAGCTCACTGTTAGGAAGCTTTAGGAAACTTTCTTTTCCTTATACTTATTCTGTTTGTTCTTATTTCTACTTCATTACTTCTACCTATATGTCTTAGCACAGTCTTCCTGACCACTGATGATGTATCACAAAATCTTCATAAGGTGCTGAAACGCAAGGTAGATGCAGGAGGGATGGTGAAAGAGGGCTTCCAGGAGTGGGTGCAAGCGCAGGAGGTGGAATTGGCTCCCACAGGGCCTCATGGCTGCATTAGAGTGCAGATGGGATGCTGGTACCCTCTGGTCTCCTTCCTCCCACATTCAGAGGTTGGATCATCCCAGTGGTCTGCAGGCAAGCTCAGTCTTATTGCCGTCAGCTGATGCAGATAAAGCTGGGCAACCTCAGCACATCAGGAAAATTTCTTTTTCTTTCTCACTATTTTTGATGCTGAAAAACATGAAGGAGGGCTTGTGTCACAGCTTAACCCGGCTGTATGAATGTGTTAGCATTTTCACTCTTTCCTCATAGGTTGTCCCTCTCACTTCCAGTTTTTAAACTCGGTTGTTTCATTAGCCTTGTGGGTTAGTACACAAGGTGTGTGCAATATCTTAAATACAGATGTGTACATGGGGTCTAGTTCCCTAGCTTCTCTTTATTGTCAATGTAAAAGAAAAAAAAAAAAAAAAAGCATTTTTAGGGTGTGGTTAACAGATCTACTTTAGAAATCTACTTCAGGAAGAGATGAGCAGTGCCTTACAGAAGCCTCTTCCTCTAACTGTCTGAAAGAAGAACTTAGATGACCAGCTCAGATGTACACATTTACACTGCTGACACACACACGAAGTAAGAGGAAGCCCAACTAGGTGCCTATTAAGACATCTATACACCTGGATGACTTTTTCATTTGGAGGTGCTTAAATCAAGTCTTACAAACCTGAAATAAGCTAAAATCTAGAAATAAATTTATGGGTTCTAGACATTCAAATGTCAAAATTTGGCCTTTCAAGTTTGCAGTGAAGAAATTTATTCCTCTTTTTACTTTATTCTAGTTCCTCTAAGACTAAATCCTATAGTTTTATCCCTATAGGCCTACATCCTATATCTACAGATCAAGACCTAAGGACCTGGTGATCTGGTCAACTGTAAAATCTTAGGTAGGGTCTAGAAGATGCAAACTATATGTTTGTCAGGCCCATCAAATCCTGGAATTAGACTCATGTGTAGATCTGTGTTTTATCTACTACCGTATGGGAGTGGTATATTGCACAAAGGATAGATGAAGGTAGAGGTCTTGGTAGAGATGAAGAGTACATGGTAAGAGCACTTTGTACTGGAGAAGGAATGCATTAGTGAATATACCGCCTGCTCTTTACGGTGGATATGTGCATTATATTTTGCATGTGCTTATCTAAGGGCCTGAACTGCAGCCCAGTGTAAATCATTTCCCAATTTTTTTCTCTTCTTATCAACAGTTGTGTTCCATGAAGCTTTATAATTTAATGTGTGATTGTCGGAGAAGCAGATCACATTCTCCAAAGTTTCCTGCATGTGAAAAAATAGCATGGCATTTCATTTTAAAAACTACTTGTCAAGAACTGCACAGCAAATCGCACATGATCTCTCCCTTTTCCAATTAAAAAGCTTACCTCTAAGAAATGTGGCAATAAGCAGAGGCACATGGGCTCTTTGGCAGCCTGCCTGAAAATCCCTGCAGCCAATGAGTACTGATTACACTACAGAGCATCTGCCATCCAGAAATAGACCATTCTATCTTTTGAACCTGCTATTGTGTCTTTGTACACAACATGGTGGACATGAAAGTATTTTTTCTTCTGGATGCAGTGAGGAGCCAGATGTTCATTTAAATCAGCAATGTGATTAAACAAGGCCCAATAATACATAAAGTTAGTAAAATATTAAAATATATCATCCATTTTCTTCAGATTTTTTCCATATGAACATTAAGTACTTTGTTGCTTGTTATGTAAAGGTAAAACACTTGTAACAGAAAGTTGTTTTCCAGTAGTCTCCTATTAAAAATTTCAACACTGATTGAGATAAATGGCTGACATCTGAAAACAAATGTTTCAGACAAGTTACTAAACACAGAGAGCTGTCAGGGCAGGTCAAGCCATTGCAAACACTCCTTCTCCACTCACAACAGGAAAAGTATTTTCATTCTCATCAGGGACTTAGCTGATAAATCAAAAGCCAATCCTACTTTTCTTTACAGGCAGAGGCATCCAGAGAAAGTGCTGAAGGGTCATGAGGAACAGAAATGCCTCCAGAAGGCTGGGTGGAAAGAGCAAGCCATAAATAGCTGAAACAGTTATGAATTGGAAAGAATGAAGAAGACGTCTGCTTTCCTGCTTTTTTTTGAAGCCACAGTGCATCTCTGTTAGAAATTAATAGATATTCAGCACCTTGATATTGGTACCCCTCTTTCATCAAACCAGATCCACTTGTATCACCTAACTTTAAAGGCACATGAATATTGGGTGGTGGCACTTCTTTTTCTCCTCTGTGTTTCAGTGACTTAAGCAGATGCCACAGTGTTTTCCTTTGACTGCCAAGCAAGGAAAAAAATAACTATTCTCAATTCCTAGGACTTCCAAAGGAATATGATGTTATCAGCTGAATGGGAATTTAGGAAGTTTATGTATGGACAGACTATTCCAATCTATGCCTGGGTTTGACAACCAAATAGAATTTAAAAAGCAAAAGATTACATGTCAGGAACTTGTCAGTAGTGGAGTAGCATTAGTAGGAATTCCAGCTCAACTCTCCCATATGCTTCTATGTGGCTCAATTTAAAAACCTATGCATTTAGGATATAAAACTGAACATAACACATAAAAAAATAAACAGCTAAACTAGGAAAAGGTTTCAGAAATTTTTGAATTGGTGGATTCAGCTTTTCTCCAGAAATCCTGAAGACAAAAAATTAATACCTAACCTGAGCAAGGCTTCATTTTTGTTTGCTTTCTGATGCCCTAGAAAGTATGTTAATTTTAGTCGGGTTATCACAACTTGAAAAGATGCACATAGGTGAAAAGAATGATCTCTGCTGTGCTGTGATACTAATTAGGATGTGAATCTGCAATTTGTTATGCATTAGCTACCTCCTCTTTGTCATTGGCTGCATGAAGGTCAGAATACATAAAATTATGCATAACTGTAGATATTGGCTGGATCCAAGTCACAGATGAAGTAACCAGTCAGCTCTGGAATCACGGATCCAAAACTTTACTTGGATAGCTTATAAGTATATTATCTTCTTTTTGTTTTTCTTCTCTTTTATATAAAAAGAGTTCACCTGATCTTTCAGGGCTGGATGTCTAGCCCTCAAGAAATTATTGGGTTTTTGTAAGTCTATAAAGAGAGCTACATATTTCTTTGTTATAAATGTCAAAGAAAGTGAAATGATGGTTGTAATTTTAATACATAAAGTGAAATTTATCCTCTAACATAGAAGTTATTGCTAAAGTGAAAAAGCATTTAAAATGTTAAAACTGTGTATAGTTTTCTGATTCTTTTCCTTATGAGGAAAGTTACTTATTGCAATTGTTTCCTCTGAACATCATTGTCTTATTATATATCAACCTTGGTTCAAGCATCTTGATACTATTGTCACATGTTAAACCAAACATTACTTGGCAACAGGCAAGGGCAAACAGATAGGCTTACAGTTTGCTTTTATAATTAGCTACTGTGTCAGTGTGAAAGCTAGGAAAAAGTCTTAGGATACGTGGCCAAGGTACATGATCATGAGGTGCCATGCAAACCTACCTGCTAGGCTTATTTTCAGCAATGACTGTCATGAACCAATAGGTATGCAGCAGTGTGTAATGTCAGGCAAGACAAGAATTGTTTCTACAATTAAAATATCTCATTACTGAAGCTACATCTAGAAACTTAAGTGGAGGTGGACTGTGGCAGGTCATCACAGAAACCTGGAGTCATCCCACCTAATTTCAGATCCTTGGCAATGGTGCTTAGGTTATGGGCAGAGACTTGCTAAATTTCTTTTTCTGACAGTGGAGAGAGAGAGGATCACTGCCAGAGGCAGATGTCTAAAGTTAGGGGGGATGAGTGAAAGCACAACTGGCATAGGGAAGGTGGCATGTGTTGCCTTCACATCTTTCCACATATATTCCTGTGGAAGGGTAGTTTACATAAGGTGTAACTGAGCTGTGGCTGCTGCAGTTCAGACTCCCCCCCTGCCCACAATGAGTAGATGCTACCCGTGGCAGGAAAACTTCAGAGTTTATGGGTTACATGAGGACCATCTCCATAAAGTACTTGCCTTTGTGGACTGAAAATCATACTAGAGTGTTCTTCGTACATTATAACACGGTAAAAGGGATTGTGTGGACATAGAGGAGACACGACAGTGCTGGGTGCAGATATGGTGGGAGCAACTAAGCTGATCAGTGGTGTGGCTGCTAACCTGGGAAACGCCACTCAGGGTGTTGGTGCAAGAGGAACTTTAGGACCTCCTTAGCTCCATACCAGCCCTCCCAGGAAATTCATCACTAACTAATGCATTTGCTTAAGCTGCGTGAAGCTACACTGCAGTTTGAAATTACGCCACATTCTCTTTGATAAAGGGATGTGCTATGGTGGGCTACTCGACTGTGTTGTGTTTTTATACCTTGCAACAGCTTAGGAAGCAATGCAAACACATTTAGACTGCATATGTGAAGATGAGTTTGTACATATATATGCATGCAAAAACTGTTTGCTGGACTTGATAATTTCTGCGGGTTGAAATTCCATGTTAAATTCAACTGTTCTTATCTGACAGAGGTTTTGTACTGTACTGAGCTATGTCATTGATACAACAGGACGTGTAAGAAAACCAGGACCACATTGTCCAACTTCACTTCTAGAAAAATAAGTAAGCTAGTTTTGTATTTTGGATACACTTCAACAAAGTGATTATGGAGATGTTTTACTCTGAACACATACTTCAAAATGTTTAAATACTTTTCTTTGTCAGGGTCTTGTTTATCTTTATACCTTTGTTCTTTACTGTGAATGCATCCCATCAACATTTTCCTGATGGCAGAACACTCTGTGTAATATGTGTGTGCATTTGTTTTCTTGAAAATGTAATGAATTTGAGAAGCTTTCAGCAAAACAAAGAAGTGTTCTGCAAATTCTCTTCATTCTTGACAGCTCTGCCCCAAGGATACGACCATTGGGTTCCCTGCCCTGGGCAATTGGTTTTGTCTGAGAACAGTGAACCATCAGAACCTCCTGTTAGTGCTCAGGAAAAGTGTTGATTTCTCTAAATAGTTGCAGGGTGGAGGAAGAGATGATTTGGGCTTAACCATTATTTGGCCCAGTATGGACCAAACATGACAGGAAATCTTGTCCCCTTACCCCTATCATATTTTCCTAAAATGTGGTAAATCTGTTTCCTTATCAGTTCTATCTGTAGATATTTTTTGGAATAACTCCAAACTAACAGCTTAAAGTTTCAGAACATTCACTCGGTCATTTTCATCCACAGCATGGTGGAGATAAGTGGTTAGGTGTTTAAATATTTTAGTGATAACAGGAGGGGTGCATGGCACCCAGATCTATTTCACTGAGCACAACAGAAAGCAGAACACTTTCGTGGAGCCCAGAAAAGATCTATAGATACTGCGCTTTTATGTGTCAAAATAGACACCTCTGTGTCGCAAGTTGATTCAGGTCGCTTGGCTATTTCTCTAACCAGACGCTCATTGCTCCCTATTTTTTGTTTCTCTGATCCAAAGCAGCTGTAACTTGCAAGCCTGGATTTATCACAAAGGTGAGAGCAGAGAGCTTTAGTTCCCTGAGCCACCAGCCAGGGCAGTATGTGCTCCTGTGTTACGTGGGGCAGTTGTGGCCACATGCCTGTGCAGCCCCTCCAGTCAGATCGGAGCTTCAGCTACCACTGCTCTCAGTCCTTCGATTGCTGTCTTAAAAGCATTGCCCTTCCAAGAGCCTCGCTCCAGCTGTCTCTGTGGGTAAGATTCAGCTAATAAAATAAAAAGAACTGCCAGATAGTTTCTGTACACTCTCTTATCCTTTCTTGCTGAAGGGATTTGGGCAATATTAAATTGTGTCATAAAAAAATTCCATTTAAAAAAATTTATTGTAAACATACTTTTTTTCCTCCCAAATGCCTATAAAGGGAAGTAAGAATGGGGAGCTCAGGGCCTGATATATACTGTGTAGGTATCTATAGTCAGATGACTTTAGAGTTTCATGACCCTAAGAAACTTCTAATATTTATGGCAGAATAAAATGTCCTGGAAATGAGGGTACTAATAGTGTGATGTGAACTGGTTGAATTTAGGATACTGAATATTTGGCCTCAAAAATGCGGGGGACAGTTGTGAAGAAATGTACCTCTTCAGAAGTTAGTATCGACCCTTTTCCTGTAGTATAGAACCACCACAGGCGTCAATGTTTCTATCCTTAATACGCATTAAAGGGAAAAATGACATAATTCCTATTGGTGCTGGAAGAACCAAGGATATGAGCAGATGTACTTACTTAACTAGCCAGAGTAGTTTATCTATTGGCTGCCCTGTCAATTTGTTACCACAGGCGCACCAGAGTTTATTGCCACATCCCTTGCTGGGATGACATGACCATCCGTATGAGCTCTCTCGGCTTGTCTCAGAGCCTGCACAGCGCTGTTAACTTAGACCTCTTTGCAGTTTTCAACCCACACTCACAAGTGCTGCAAAGGCATGTCTCCCTATCCTCTGAGGCAGCAGCAGTGGCTGCATCTTTAAAATGGAGAGGCCAGATGGGTTCAGCTCACGTAATGCCAGGAGGACAGTGTAGTGGAAGAGAGAAGGACAACACTCTCCATTCTCCCCCTGTCTCTGCCCCTGTCGGAAAGACAGATGGAGGGATTTTCCCCAGGCGATGCAAATGGGCTATTTAAGAATCTGGGAGTTAGGTGTAGGTGTCTTGAGCTTTAGGTTGATAGCTTCAAATCTGGACCCCTCAAGCAAAAATAAAGGAAAAGAAAGAAGATGATTTATGGAGAAATTAATCACTAAAAATACTTTGTTGGATGTGAAAACAGGTCACATTCCCTATTAAAACCACAGCAAGGAAGGAGTATTAAACAGGTTGTCTAGATAAAGATTTAGTCCAGAATATAGGCTGAATGCAGACTCTGCAATGCCTGGGATAAATTTATCCTCTAGTGAGGAGCACTTCACTAACTTCACCATATTCACAACATATGGGATGAGGCAACAGAAACGTGGCAAAATAGATGGGGCTTTTATAAAGTAAGATGCTGCCTTGTACCTTTGTTTGAACAGAACTGGTCCATAATGCCTCCTTCAATGCATGGCAGCCATGGGCTATTCCAAATTGACCAGACTTACTTATTCATGATATTCAATTTCCTGGCTTTTGCCGAGATTAATACAAGCATCAAAACGCAATGTTGCATAAAACGATGCAGTAGAAGGGGAAAACTAAAAAAAAGCCAAAAAACCAAACCCCCCAACAATTTGCATCAATGTTGAGCAAAGTAATTGAAATTCCAAAGAACAGATGTTACTTAAAATTTACAAGCACAGATCAGCATTTCGGACGGAAAGAAGTTTAGCATTTAAAAATTGTGTTGGCATTCAGGAGCCAAGCAACAGCAAGCAGAAGAGATGCTATATTAGGATTTGGTGAGGCTATATGCCTGAATTCATAGATGGCAATTCCTATATACTCATTAAATGTTCCTTAAAATTTACAGGCTGTGTAGGACATCCAGAGTAATTTTCTGTGGTCATAGGCAAACAGCACAACTAGTTTGCTGGCATTTCAGATTTTCTGCATCTTGTTTTAAATTCTTTAGATTCACTGTACTATATAAAAATGTGATAGTTTGCATATAGGGAGTTGTGGTTTTGTTCAGATCTGTGGTTTTTGCATCCTGGAAGTCTTGTTTTGAGAGCAAATCTGGTCATTCCAAATTGATTACACAAAAGCTATAGAGTAGGTTATAATTTCCATGGTGTGTGTAATATGTGGTGTAGCTGATTGGGTGCTCAGAAATTGTGGTAGACCCTCCAGCTTGCTAACTTCCTAACTCAGCAGATCACAAGCCTTTATATATATGTATGTCCCATAACAGGGATGGTGATGTTATTACTGTAGGTCTAATTAGATATCCTTTAATGTTGCTTTCACTCAAAAATCTTGGAGATGCATTTCATCTGGATTTGGTTCTTTTCCAGATTTGTTTAAAAAAAAAAAAAAGGAAGAAAAAAAAGATATTTATTTTGTAGCTCTGCCACGACTTAAAAAATATCACTAAATACTTGTAGGAGATTGCAGACTGAAGGGAATTAAAATAAAACCTCCCCAGGAAAAGGAAACTTACACCAAGTTACAAAAAAACCCCTCTGCCTGAGTAATTGGATCCCCAAATGTAATGAAATGTTGGCTGAACGTTGTGCTGCATACCGAATACCCCCTTTAACAAGCTGAAATCTGAAAACATTGGAAACATAGGTCAGAGTTTCTGCTCAGAAATGATAGTGCAAGAACAAGGAGCTGCATTAGAAATAGGTTTCCCATTCATAAATATCTTTATGTTAAGCGTTGTTTTGAAGAGACCTTTTTTTTCTGAACAGCTAGAATCAGAAAGGAACTAAAGCATCCAAAAAAACCCTACCAGGGCTTAAGGGAATGGACACATCCCATTAGGAGAATGACATTTTTCCTCCTTAGACAGTGCTGTCACTTGGCAGAAATTAAGAAGAGAGAGAGGAAATAGAAAATGTAATTTATAGTCCAGCAATTTTTAATGGATATATCAGCTCTCACAAAAATAAAATAAAGTAACGGGTGAGTTTGTTTGCAGTCACTAGATCTATTAATAACACAGACTCAGGTTGTCACCACTCTGGAAAAAAAAGTCAAAGACCGGGATATTGCATGAATACATTTGCAAGAGATCTCCCTCTCCTTTCCTTCTCTCCAACTCTGGAGTTTCCCGCGCGGTGTGGGACAAGGATGGATCAGGTAGAAAGCGAAGCTGAACAAGATTGCTGTGGCCCAGACCTTCGAAGGTATCAGCAGAAAAGCCACTGAAAGCTTAACACAGCGCGAATGTTACTTCACTAACCCTGACACAACAGCGGGATGCTGAAAGAAAGACAAGGTTTTTAAGTCTTGATTCCGTAAGTGAGGAGCAAAAGCACGGAGAGCAGTTGCAGGCGAGAAGGAGGACTGTCCTGTGCATTCTGCTCAGTAGTCACTTCCACGCCTATGTCCCAGCTTGCAAAGTACCACATCAGTCCTATGAGACTTGACTGTCCTCTCTATGAGGAGGAACTCCAGAAGTTTCTGCTGATGCCTGAAGACAGGAACAGGTACAAACTTAGGGAGAAACAGCTACTTTAAGTCCAGATGTGCTTTATAAGGTCCTAAACCTCACTGAGGTCTCAAACTTCACTGTATGAATAAGATGTTATTTAAAACCTGAACTGTATTTTCAAAACTGGGGCAAACACCAGGTCAAAGGAATTTGAGTTTCCCCTCATTGTCTATCCCTGTGACTGGTCGCCTGATGCTCCATTCTATGATTCTATATAATTGCAAAAATCCCAGGAAGAGGAACCTTGCCAGGCCTTTTCTTTAAGTGTGGTAGATTAACATTGCCCCACTAAAGTGAGCAGATCTCCTCTGAATTTTACTGGCTGGCTATGTGGCACCCATGCTTCTTTTCCACAAGGAAACAAAGTGAACCTCTTCCTGCACAATGAAAGCCTCATTTCTTTATCAGAAATTGCCTTTGGGTTGATAATTTTGAATTTAAACTTTCCACAACCAGGAGAGGCCAGATCTATAAGCGTTGCCAGACACCCAGGGCTCAGTTCTCCTGAACATAGGAGAGTATCACCTCCAACCTCACCCTCTGCCCTTATCATAAAGATATTCAAGCTGTTGAAATGTATGATTCTCTTGGAGGTCCTTATTTATATCTGCCAGTCCTGTGTGGCAGATACCCCCTCTCAGATATTGTAAGATCTCTGGAGTGACACTGAGTATCTCTGTATGAGCAACTGAATCAAACCCATTATAATATTTGTCACAGATTTTCAAAAATGTTTCGTCACTTGTCTCCCACTGAAAGTCACTGGAGGTACATTTGAATCATTAGCATTATTAGCAACCTAAATAACTGGCCCGAAGTACTCTAACCTGTCACCGTGCAGCTATTGAATATCTTCCATAATAGCCGATGCATGTCTACTAGATAATTTGCAAAACACCAGGAAAAGTGTAGAAGTGTATCTATGGGCAGAATGAAACACAGGACTTTAAAACCGACACACAGTTGGCCATGTCTACAAGATTTTTTTATTGCTATATAAAAGCGGTATAAATATTTGTTAGTAATATCAACCTTTAATCACAGAAATATAGAATTACATATAAACATGACTGTATTCCAAATAAAAAAAATATTATGTACCTGAAAGTTTTAAACATATTTTCAACAATGTATTTGAAACACAAGCCATATTTTCTGTGTTTTTCATCTGTCTACTTTGGCATTTAGTATCTTTTTCACATAATTTATACACAATTATTTTAGTTTTGTCTGGTGCTAGAATAGTAACCTGATTTATTATCCAAGTTCTAGTCCAATATCATATATCCTCCATCACAGTCTCATAATTCATAATCCTGTTTTTCAAAAGCTGATAGTGACACAAGGGAAAAAAACAAAGCAGCAGATCAAACAGCACAGGAATTTTTCGCATCCCAATCTTTCCTTCCAATCTAACTGTGGATTGCATTCTTATTCCTTGCCTGTCTATGTTTGATAAATCAGAAAGAGAGAAAGAATAAATTTCCAGGCTACCATCACTTAGTGGCATTAGCTTTACTTTGTGGCACTGAACAGTTCAAGAAGGTCTCTGCAGTCCCTTCCCTATCCCTTTTCTCCTTGAATTTCTCTCCCTTCAGTAGCAGGAAGAGATCATCTCCTGTTGGTGCAGTAGGAAATCCTTCAGCAGGAACAAAATTATGACCCGGTAAGACTTACTGAGGGGCCGTGGCAGTCATGATAGAGAGCCAAGGAGTCCCTACAGCTGCTATGTCTTCTCCACTTGCACGTGCTCCGCAGATCTGTGAGCTATCCTGGTATCATGCACTACTTCTGTGCCAGATCAAGGAACCGCAGCCTTTCTCCCTGGGTTACGGAGGCTGTGGGTCTGCAAAGTTTCTTCCTTATCATTTTGCATTGATGCAAGTTTCCCTTGTACAGGATGGGATGATGCCTTGAAGGTATAGGCATCCTTTGAAAAGGCTGAATGAAGGAAGTGCATTCCTCCTTACGGTCCCAGCTTTCTGCCACCCTGCCCTGCCCTGCCCAGCTCAGTTCCCTGGAAATGCATAAGAATAGTTGTAGATGCAAGGGAACTAATAACACTCCACAAAAACGTGGTAGCATCTTTTCATTTTTGTTTTTGTAAGGTAATTTTCCCCTGGAATAACAGAGCCATTTACACCACAGTGGTAATGTGAAGCGAGTAGACAGAGTCTACAACTCTAACAGATCCCTGCATGAATGGGAGACATGTCTTGTTTCTCCACTTTGGCCCTTTATTTCACCTCACATTGTGGCTGACAGGTTGTTCAGCGTGTTGGAATGCAAAAGTCAGCCTATGTAACAGCATCTCTTACCATCAGCCACCGCTAAAGCAGTTTCCCTCAGATGAAGATGCCTGGACAGAAGAAAGAAGATCCCCGAATTTTCTCCTCTGTATTACGCAGAGCACTTTCTCCCTCCAGTGAGAGCAGGCTCCCAGCTGGCATAAAGTCACTGACTTTGATGGAGCTCCACCAATTTAGCACAGCTGAAGAGCTGGGCCAAAATAGCATCACACATTCAGATAAGTAAATATTTTTAAATGTTTTTACCTAGGGGGGAGAAACTGAGGAGAGAGAGGACTAGCTGTGCTCCAGGCCTTGAGTGTGTGGTTAAGTAAGAGTCGCTATTAAGCATCCAGACCTTTGGGGCTGTGAATAGGGTCTCCCTCACCTCTGGATCTTATTTTTGTCTCTCTTCTCCTCCCCCCACCCCAACATGTTTGGCATTTGGAAGTTTTGAAGTAATTTCCTCCATTGGTCTCACCTGGGATCTCTGCTGTCCCAGAACCTCCTCCTGACCTCAGTGTTGTGTTTTCATTTAAAGTCGGGGATGTCTATAAATGTCAGCAGTACAGGGCAATTAGAAGTTTGAAAAGGGCTGTAACATAAACCAGCATTATAGTGAAATGGATACCGCCTTAAGCTGCCTGAAATTCACTTGCTGTTGGAAAGACAATATCCTGCCATTCTCCCATGGTGGCCTTCAATTGAACACATTTGGCTGAGGGCTGACCCATTATTAGGATAAGTCTCTGCATGGCTTGCAACAAGGAAGAAACACAGGGAGAGAAAAGCCAGCAAATTGGGCTGGTAGTTAGCCAGCACTGGGCAGAAATGTGACACTGGATTAGGCCTTAATAGCTGTCTGTGGTGCTATCTGTGAAATCCAATGCTCTCCTTGTTTCCCTGCATTGCAGGGCAGAAGCATGTGGTTAGATGTTGAACGAAATCCCCTCTCCCTTCTTTTTTTTTTTTCTTTTTTTTTGACACTAGAACATACCTCCTGTAACTCTAAAAATAAACATTCATTATAATAACAATTTGGTTCACTAACAAGGTCCCTTTTTTTCATTTGTCATCACACTATGTTTAATTTACGATGTTTCTGAGTAGTTCTGTCCTTGTCCCTCTAGTGCACACGTGCTGCTTTCCCTCCCTGCTCTAAGTTGCTATATATAAAATCTACTTCTGCCTTCACACCAGCTCCATTAAAGCCATTCAAACACCCTTGAAATTCAACATGCTCCCTCACCGTGAAGGGGAAGGAGAGGAATTTTCTGCACAAAATGTGTTCTGGATTCATCAACACTACCTTCCCTTTTTTTCATGATGCAACTTAGTGCAAAAGCAATATGGTAACACTCTCGGAGTCCCTGGGGGTACATGCTAAAGCCAAGTGGGACAAAAAGAAAAAGACAAAAGCTCCAAAGTGATCCATTCTATGGATTTCTAAGCTAATACATGTATTACTGCAGAGAGATTTCAGGGAATCTGTCTCTCTGTTCCTAAGACAACATTTCATCTTATTGCACTTTGTTATATATAAAAATCCATACCGGCAGAATTTTGCCAATTTTCTGACAGGGAATTTTGAAAAGGCATATATCTGATTTATAAACATTTGGATTTGTATATGATATTTTTTCCTCTTTGAACCTAGTATGGAAACACAGAGCCAGTTTCTCACCTCGAAACATGCATGTGAAAATAATCATGCTTTACTGTAGCTCCTTAAAGTTCTGTTAGTTCACTGATCCTGCCTACTGCCTAATAGATACAACTGTCCTTTTGTGGTACCTTAACTTTTCTCAAAGGTCACATACCACACATTCACCTAAACACATTTGATTCACAGTCATACCAGGGTATCCTGATGCAAAGGATTCCCATTGCTTGGAGCAGACTTGGGGTCAGGCTGTGAAGGTTTTTGAAAGGATGCTCTAGCAAAGTGGTAGAATTTCAGCACAGCCACCATACCCCACCACATAGCGCTGTGCGGTCCCAGGAGTGTCCCCAGTATGTACGGCTGTACACTGCTATAAGGTGCATACTGAGAAAAAAAGGTACGGTGGTACGTTACAAAGGCTGATTTCACAGCACGTGTCAAAACTTTCTAGTCAGTATGATGTCATTTTAACATCTGTAATAAAACTAGTCCTCCACATGAGATACACAAACAGGTCACGGCCTAGGAAAATATCAGGGGTATCAAGGGAGAATCAAAGTATGAGGCTGACACTGGAAAACACATGTAATTTACCACACAATAGTTGGTGCGAGTTCTTGTTCCAAGCAGGACTCACTTTCTAGAAGTGAAACTTTGTGGCTCCATAGGGTATATAATGTGGCTTTCCAGAACATTTCTAGTCACCCTGAGATGTTTTGCAAACAGCATGGTGCTCAAGCTTTATCTCTGACCTTGACGGTCCTGTTACGAAACTTAAAACATACATGGTTTCAAGTAAATATGTTGCTTGCACAGCAAGCGTGTCTGCACAGCAGTATAGTGCTGTGCTCCTCATCTACACAAGGGTCAAGTCCACCCTTGGGAAAGAGGCAGAGCTGCAAAAAAGACTATTAAACTTATCTAAATTCTCCGTATGTTTTCAGTTGAAGAGAGAGAGGTATATGAGATCCAGAACAGTAAAAGCTTAACGCAAAGAAGAATGGAGACTTTTATTATAATTTTTTTTTAGATGTAAAGTATAGGTAATCCCTACAGTTATTTTTATGGACTCTTGAAGGTTGTATAACCTATCCACTCCAATCTCTAGTCTCCACAATACCTGGGTCTTCTTCCACTATGGAACGTATAACTCCTGGGTCCTATCTCCCACTAACAGCTTTTGGTGATGGAGGAATATGGGTACCATGATTTTACTGACTACGAGCTCTTTTTCAGCTGTTGGTACACAGCCATCCAAGAGTTTAGTCTATGACTCTGTAAAGAGCCACATCTCTCAAACTATACAGACATCTGTGGTTCACAGGTCTTTGTCAATGTGTTTCAGAGGTTGGATACCGAAAGCTGAGTAGTTCCCATGATGTGAGTTAGGCTCTGCAGGGAACATAACATTGCCAAAATCCTACTCTGATGCTAGCTCTAGATGCAACTCCTTTCTGAACCCATTCAGCAGTATATCTCCATGGAAGGATACTTACGGCATGCAACCAAATGGAAAGCCTAGAGAAATATGTGCTCAGGAGAATCCTGTTCCTGCTGTGCATCAAAACATGGGCACACGGAGCCTGGACACTAAGTTTAATACAGCTCCCAACTCCCACACACCAGTGCAAGAGCTGCCAAATATCCTGTGCAACATAGAGTTTTCCATATTACACAGCCAAATACCACGTCCTATATGAGAAAAAAAAAAGGGATATGGCTTTTGCCACATTTTTGCAGCAACAACTTTCCCAGTTGCCCAGAAAAATGAGGTCTTGGAAAGAGACTACAGAGCATACAGAGAATTTCTAAGGGGACAGAGTAATGCCATGCTGAGCATACCATGAACCCAACCAAATTATTCTGTTACAGATGTGAGGCACAACTGGTTCCTGCCACCGCCCTGCCGACAACTTCCAGGATCTTCCACTGATCCAGCCATGCTTGCAGACTTGGCTGGCTCCCACTGGCCTGTGGTCCCTTTGGCCCCTGATGCTCAGTCCAGAGGTTGCTTTGCAGCAGCGGAGGGCAGGCAGTGTCCTAACATACTCGCCTAACTTGTGTTGCTCTGCAGCATAGATAGATGCTCATCAAAGTCTTCACTACCAGCACTACAGTCTCAGGGGCATCAGCTTAAAATTCAGTATGTATTTAACCGCTTTACTGCCTTCAGCTGGCATAAGATAAATACATGCCTAAATGCTTTCCAGAACCATGGCCCAATGTGAAGGACTGTTTTAGCTGATATAGATTAGTGTACCTCTGAGTAGTGCTAATTTGCTGCTTAGATTTCACTGTGTTTAGTCTCTTCATTGGGACAAAGACATTCAGCTGTTTGGGTAAATTCTAGCCTCAATTATGCTAGTGTAAAACTGGATTACTCCTTCAGCAAACAGTCATTTCAGCCTTACATGGGCATCACTGAGAAGAGGATTCAGCCACAACTTACAGTACTTCTCACAATACCAGCTGTGCATCAGCCACAAAACCAACTCAGAGATGCTTGGGTTTGTTTCAGTGGTGAATGAAAACAGGTAATCCCTTCTTTAGAGATGGTCGTGTGGGAGGGTTTTTCTCCCTTCCATGAGAAAACCTCCATAGGGCTCTAAACCATCTTCTTACTTGAGACTCTGATTCTAATCCTTCCTACATGACTTTATACCACAGTGAGTACAAGCCAAGCCCAAATCTGTATATAGCAAGCCACAAGATTGTACAGCAGAACACCACCAGTTTGCAGGCCAAACGCAGAGCAAAATGTGGGATGCCCATAGACCACCTGATTACCTTCTGGAATGACCAACATCACAGGCAACGGAAAGGGTTGCAGCACATGGGACTGTGTTCAAGGAAAATGCTGAGACTACTTTTGCCTTCTCAGGGAAATATTTAGAAATGCTCCTAAGGAAAAATGGGCTGAAGTTCCTGGGAGTTCAACTTAATTTGAGCTCTACTGAGGTCGTCGAGGCTCTGCCAGGATATATCAGCATCAAATGTGGGTCATTGTACCCAAAAATGTATACAAGCCTATTCGTTGTCTTGTGGTTAAAAATGACACGAATAGGGAAAATCACATCCATTTCTGTTATGATCCTGTTTCTGTAACTGTGGCATGGCCATTCCCCAAGTCCTCTCTTCGTAGCAACTGACTGTGAATACACAAGAAACCAAAGAATTGTCACTGAGTTTACAATCATTTGTCATGCCGGTAAAGTATCTGAGAAATCTACATCTGTATAACTAAATCAGAGTGCCAAAGATGCGTGGCAATGTGTTTGTGGAAAAGCGCGTAAACAGTGACATAAACCACTGACACTTTTATTCAAAGAAACTGAGATGTTATATTTGAATATGTTATGCGGGAACCAAATAAATAAGTAATTACCTTTATATGAATTCTTCTTGGCTTCTGCTTTCTTAAACTGAAGAGTTTGCATTAACCAACTTGTACACTTTGTGTCTGGTACATTTTAAAAAAGCAAATAAGGAGGGGAGGTAATATATGTACTTTAATCTATTCTCTCGGAAGTCTGACTGCTAGTGCTCAAGAATGCAAGATCAAATGAATGAAAGCCTACCTTGGGAACCTTGAGCAAATTCCTTGCACACCACATTGGCGCTTTATTGCATAATTAAATTTATAGTAAAAGTACTTTATCTTCATTACATATGACAACTTTACTTGTTTGCCCTGCAGTCTTCTCTTTAAGTCTTTAAATTCAGAAATTCTTGCTTCTCCAGACTTACGTGCACATGCAGTTTAATGAATTACAGAAATAAGTTATCTGGGAAGAGTCAGAGTATATTTTTGACTTATGCCTCAACTAGAGTTGTCAGACAAGCGTAGTTAATGCAATGTGTTGCGGTCTGACTCATTCCTTACCTGCATGAATGTTAAATTCACTGTGTGCCATACTGTTTCTCTCTGCGTTGCTACATGACTACAGTGATTGCATCATCATAAACCAAAACAAAATTCAGTTGTAGTGGTCTAGTACCAAATAGTCTTTAGTTACCTGCTATGGTTTGAGAAACCCACAACAATTTATTGTCATTTAGACAATTATTCTATCACCCAATGACCCCTCCCCACCCGGGAAGGGGAATCAGGGAAAAACAAGGAAACCCAGGGGTTGAAATATAAACAGATTTAATAGAATAAGACTAAATAATTAGCATTAATAATAGTAAAAAACAAGTATTGATCCTGATACCAATGTAAATACACAAGGATTACACTCAGCCCATTCTATCAGTAGGAAGCTGTGCACCCCCAGCAGTGAACAGCGCAGCGAGTGCTACAGCTTTGGGAGGAAGGGAAGGCCTCAGGGGTCCGGCAGTGGGGCAAGGAGTTCTCTGGATCGCTGCCATCAAGGGAGAGAGAGAACTTCACAGCAAACTTTCTAATTTAAATTGAATGTGACATTCAGGGTATGAAATAATCCTGTTGGCCAGCTTGGGTCAAGTGCCCGGGTCTCGCTCCTCCTGATCCCTGCACCTGGTGAGCTCAAAAGCACTGAGACCTTGAAACCCACACACCATAGCTGGCTAGAAAGTAAATATTTTCATAAATTCAGCCACTAGAGTCTTCTAAAAATGCAGTTTTCCCAAGCATTAGAAGAGAAATTAGTCATGTGTCGCTCAAACCAGGACACTATCACGTACCAAAACAAACACCACTGAATTTTAGAGCTGAACAGTGATTTCTCTTAGAAATCATCAATGTAGCACTCTAAACACTATTCAGAAGGCATCCAAACTTGCATCCTGGTTGATAAGATGTAACAGAATTTGTAGGTCAGCTACTGTTGGTGAGTGAGGAACTTAAACCAGGGCCAGAGGACTATAGGAAAATAAAGAAGGAAATGACCCTCTAGAATCCTGTTTGGGTCTTTAATAGGAGGGCTGGAGAGGAGGCAAGAAAGCTGGAAGCCACAAGACGGGAGAGAAGTGGGTACCTGGAAGAAGGGCAGGTGGAAGGAAACTGTAGTCAGGGAGGAGCCCAAGGCAGTGCTGCACAGAGGATAAAGCACAGGGAGACATCCCATATAGGAGAGAAGGTGTCCACTGTGGCTGTCCTGATGAGAGGTGAGGAAAGGGATACAGACAGGCAGAGAGGGGGATACAGTTATCCACAGGACATGATCTGGGGAGAGGACAGCATAAAGTAATTCTGGTTCTCTGAAATCTTTTTGGAGAGGACGCAGGAGTTGCAGACAGCAGCTGAAGGGAGGAATCAAAATTCAGAGCAGAGCAGGGGAAGCAAAGTGCCAGAAGGGCAGGTGTGAGGGGTGGACAGGACAGAAAAGAAAGGAATTGGCAGCTGTGTTTGAAGGAGGTGACAAAGCAGCCTGTGAAATGAGGTCTACAGTTGTGCTGGGGAGAGGGAAGGAGATTTGGTGGAGAACAACCTGATGGTGATGAGTTGTGGGGAAGGGTGATGGCAGCAATGGATCTTACAAGTAGTAAATGGGAAGTTTCTGGAAAAAGCTGTATCTGAAAACTCAATGAGTTTTTGCAGAAGGACCTCATTGTGTTGTGCCACCCTGTTAGGAAGGGGAAGAAAGGTTGCTTAGGTCCAGCACAGGAAAAACATGGAAGAACAATATCTCTCCCTCTTTCTTGTGACAGCTGTCCCTTGCTGAACCACTGAGGTTTCCTCGTTTCACTGTTTTTCAGCACATAGGATATGTAATATTACACACTGGCCTGGCTTTCCCTGACAGAAGTTCTAATTTCAAGCTTCAATAAATAGGTATGGCGGAGCTCACAGCTGATTTTTTTTTTTTTCCAGGCTTTTTAATAATCTTGCCTGGGGTTTTGCAGTCAAATAAAAGACATGCTCAGTGGTCTGGAGTTCTTATCATTTAGGTGGGATTTGAATGGGATTTGTGGTTTCAGGAGAGCTCTACCAAGGGTTGCGCAGGCATTCCTCCCAACCACATCACACCACATTTTTCACAGTCTACAGTTCTGTACCAGATTTAAAGTTTGATCCTTAGTTGTGAGTTTCTGGATTTAGACCAGATCTGGGACATTTTTGGATCTACTTGACAGGTTGTCCTGTCAAGCATAGGGGACAACAGTGATCAAATCTCCTGTGTCTGCATTGAAACACAGCCCTGCGACTGCATACTTTCCAGCTTGGTGAAATCCTAAAGGCCATTGCAGAGGTCTCAAGGAGAAAGGGCCCCCTCAAGTGCTTGCACCTTGCTTATTGGTCCTATTGCCAGTGCTTGTGCTCTGAGAGGAGCAGTAGCGTCACAGGCTGTAAAAATAAAAAACCCCAAAGAGTGGAAACTGCTTAGACTGGATTCTTTTGTGCCATTTATGTTCCTTTCTGTCACACAGTGTTCATGGGGTTCATGATAGCAATGGGGATTGTGGCAGAGAGCGGGAGCATACCATTCCTCCTTCCACTGCCTCCAAGAAGTAGTAAAATGCATTAATGATTTATGCAATGGACTCCAGGTTAAGATTGTAAATTACTGTATATTTATAATTGTTATAAATGAGATGCTAATGGTTTCTATTTCAAAGCATATTAAAACCTACAACAGCAACGTCCATGGCAGCTCGGACCTCGGGAAGCTCATATTACGTTTATAACTACAGCCTTTCTTTTGTTTCCTTTTTTGTATAGCATATGTTTGACATTTTATTTTTATATTACGGTTCAGGGAGTCTTTTAGTGAAGCCTCATGGCTAATTCTGGAGGACTGAAGACATCCAAACGTTACGTACCCAACTGCGCCAGCCACCTGCTACATCTACATGACAGAAGCCGGGAGGTGGTATCAGTCTGGATTTGCTACTTGCCTTTTGTAACCAACGTGTGAGAATCAGAAGAAACACCCATACAGCTCATGTGTGCATGACATATCAGCAGCCTCTCCTGGGAACAAATGTCAGCTCTGTTTACAAATGTAGGTTCAAATGTTGGTTATAATATCACGGTTGGTATGGCTACCTCAGAGATGAACTCTGATCAAACCTTTTGTGGTTTCCAGTTGCAGCTGGTTTGTGTTCCCTTCTCTTTCTCAAAGTCTTGGGAGAAGACAGGTGTGGGACTTTCTACAATGCTCAGCAGTTATAATAACATTTATACGAGAGGGGAGACATTTATTAAAGGGCTCCCACTGCAGCAGCACCTATGTAAACAGAAAGACCAGCATGCCAGGAGTCACACAAGTAGGTGTATGACAACAGTGCCTGTCCCCCAGGGAGCTCTCAGCCCAGCCAGGCAAGCAGAAAATGGAGGAGAGACACAAGAAAAGTTCCTGTGCAGGTCGTCTGGAAAGCCAGGGTATGGGGAAGGCAATTCCAGTTCCCCAGACCTTGACCAGCATCACCCATGCAGGATGCAAAGCAAGGGTTACGGTCACAGGCCAAAGCCAACCAGCCCCTAAATAACTCAGAAATGATTCTGTGGAAACTCAAAATAAAACACCTTGTTTTCAGGTAATTGAACTCTTGTCTCTTTTACTTAAAATTGTATCCAACGTCAAAATAAAATTGGTATTCTGAAATGACAAATTAAACTCTCTTGAGGCCACTGAAACAAAACATTTGGACTTTAGAAATGCCTGCATCTTCCCCTCATCTTCTCGATTTAAGCAAATCTTCAGTTCCTAGAGGTATTTTAAAGCAGATATTTTTTATATCTATATATTATATTTGCCTAAGCTGCATTCATTCAGGTCTACGTATAGCCCTCCAGTTTCTGCAGTGAAATAAGTGAAATTAATATTTGTTATGTTTAACTTTGACAGACATGTCTATAGCACTGTGTGAATTTATTGAACCATGGCTCTGTGCTATATGCAAGCCAAAATGTCCAGTACCACTCAGTTGCTGTGCAGACACCCCAAAGAAACCTCCCTAACAATCTTATAGCCCATCTTCCTTGGTTTGCCAGTAAGGATCTGATACCCAGCCTGATAAGCTACAGTAAATAGAGGCAAGGTAAGAAAAGTCTCGCTATCTGGTCAAAGGCACTGATTAGTGATGGTGGCTGCGTGTAGCTTGAGCTGCTTGCCTCTCCTGTCCCCTGCTCAGTGGGTGCCACGGCACGGTGGGCAGATTGTTAGCAGCACCAGAGGATTGCTTAGCCCTCGCAGTAGTTTTCAGTGGGTCACAACATCTTGACGTGGGAAGGATACTGATAAACTGAGTTCAGATGGAGCCCTCTGAAGGGTCCCTTTGCATTTCGTAAACTGAACCATAGCAGGGTGTAAGTGGCAATCCAGTGTCCTCCGATAGGAGACAGAGTTCCCCCCTCCTCTTCTCCCTGAGTCCTTCTCCCCACTACAGCCTGTCTAACTTCTAAAAATAGTTTTAGTAAGGTGACCAGAGGGTGAAATTACTGGGTCTTGATCTTTTAACTTTCATTGAAGACAATTTTCTAATGGCTTACAAAAAATAACATTTGAAATATGCATCAAATGTAATCCAAGCAAACTTCTCTTTACCCTGATGCCTAAAGGTGAGAGAAGGTGCCCGTACTCAGCAAAGGGGCAAAAGCAAACCCCGACTAAAACTGAGTGAATTGCTCTGCAAGGCAGAGAAGGGCTGTAGTCACGGACCTTGCTCTCCCGCAAAGCAGCTCCTCCTCAGCCTCTCCGTGTTGCTGCATGATGTCTGGCATTCTCCATGTGATTAAGACCCTCAGGGCACAGAGCACGCTCCCTGGCAGCTAGGACGGAGCTTGACCCTTGCTGGATTACTCTTGGTGGACAGGGAAGAAGTTTCCCGTGTGGTTTTGTCTCAATGACAGGTCAAAAGATAATGAAGCCTTTAATCAAAACCCTGAGTTTGTGGCAAGGAGAGAACAGGACTCATCGGGGAAAAAGAGAGTTCAATGGAAAATGACTGCAGAAACAGCCTCATATTGATTACTGTTTAATGAGAACATCTTTAGAAATGCTGGTAATTTTTCTAGGGGTGAACTAATCCATATTAAGTTACTGGAAATAAGTTCCAACAAGAACGTCAAAGCCCAGGAGGACAGAACTCGTTCAGTTAAGTCCATTTTGTGAGAACTACTAGAAGGTCTTTAGGTAGATGGTGATTTTGTTCATATAAGAGCAGAGCAATGGAATAGGTAGCATTTTCCTTGGGTAAGAAGCACAGGTCTCATATGTAATTGTATGGACATGAGAACACTGCTGTTAGCAGCGGTTTTGGGAAGCTACAGTGAGGGGCTTTTTAGGCCCAAATGCTTCTAATCACACATACAGCATACTGCTGTGTAAATAGGGACCAACTTATTTCAGGTAAAAAGTGAAAAGATAGAGATTGTCAGTAGTTAAAGTGTTGGACAGTCAGCATACCTGTACATGGCTATGGCAGGGTCTGAAGAGATCCAGTGACTGTGAGCTACGGCAGGTTCACGGGAAGTTTGAGGGGAACTCCCAAATGTAAAATGAGACTTTCAGTGTGACTACGTTACCCTTGGTCTGCTGGGTATCCTGAGTCCTCCAGCAAGGGTGGAAAATACCTTGCCACAGGGGCTGAAACTGGCACTCTCAGTTCTACCTGGGAGTCAGCTCACCATCCAGCCCAGCCTAGTCATATAATGAAGCAGTGTTATCTCTTCATATAGAATTATAGAATCATAGAATCACAGAATCATAGAATTGTTTAGGTTGGAAAAGACCTTTAGGATCATCTAGTCCAACCATTGACACTACTCTACCAGGTCTGCCACAACACCATGTCTCTAAGCACCACATCTACACGACTTTTAAACACATCTAGGGATGGTGACTCAACCACTTCCCTGGGCAGCCTGTTCCAATGTCTGATAACTCTTTCAGTGAAATATTTTTTCCTAATGTCTAGCCTAAACCTCCCCTGGCGCAACTTGAACCTGTTTCCTCTTGTCCTACTGCTAGTTACTTGGGAGAAAAGACCAGCTCCCATCTCACTACAACCTCCTTTCAGGTAGTTGTAGAGAGCAATAAGGTCTCCCCTCAGCCTTCTCTTCTCCAGACTAAACAATCCTAATTCCTTCAGCCACTCCTCATAAGACATGTTCTCCAGACCCCTCACCAAGCTTTGTTGCCCTTCTCTGGACACACTCCAGCACCTCAATGTCCCTCCTATGCTGTGGTGCCCAAAACTGAACACAGTACTCAAGCTGCGGCCTCATCAGTGCTGAGTACAGGGGCACGATCACTTCCCTACTCCTGCTGGCACACTATTCTTAATACAGGCCAAGATGCCATTGGCCTTCTTGGTTACCTGGGCGCACTGTTGGCTCATGTTTAGCCGGCTGTCCACCAGGACCCCCAGATCCTCTTCTGCCAGGCAGCTTTCCAGCCACTCCTCCCCAAGCTTGTAGCATTGCCTGGGGTTGTCGTGACTGAAGTGCAGGACCCGGCACTTGGCCTTGTTAAACCTCATGCAGTTGGCTTCAGCCCATCCATCCAGTCTGTCCAGATCCCTCTGCAGAGCCTTCCTACCCTCAAGCAGATCAATACTGCCGCTTAATTTGGTGTCATCTGCAAACTTACTGAGGGTGCACTCAATCCCCTCGTCCAGATCATCGATAAAGATATTAAACAAGGCTGGCCCCAAAACTGAGCCCTGAGGAACACCGCTTGAGACCTGCCGCCAGCTGGATTTAACACCATTCACCACAACTCTCTGGGCTCGGCCACCCAACCAGTTTTTAATCCAGCGAAGAATACACCTGTCTAAGCCATGGGCTGCCAGCTTCTCTAGCAGAATGCTGTGGGAGACTGTGTCAAAGGCCTTACTAAAGTCCAAGTAGACAACATCCACAGCCTTTCCTTCATCTACCAGGCGGGTCACCTGGTCATAAAAGGAGATCAGGTTGGTCAAACAGGACCTACCTTTCATGAAGCCATGCTGGCTGGGCCTGATCCCCTGGTTGTCTTTCACATGCCATGTGAGTGCACTCAGGATGATCCGTTCCATGATCTTTCCTGGCACTGAGGTCAGGCTGACAGGCCTATAGTTTCCTGGATCCTCCTTCCAGCCCTTCTTGTAGATGGGTGCCACATTGGCAAGCCTCCAGTCATCTGGGACCTCCCCTGTTGACCAAGACCACTGATAAATGATGGAGAGTGGCTTGGCAAGCTTCTCCGTCAGCTCCCTCAGCACTCTTGGGTGGATCCCATCTGGGCCCATAGACTTGTGGCTGTCCAGTTGGTGTAGCAGGTCACTAACTGCTTCCTCTTGGATTATGGGGGGTTTATTCTGTTCTTCATCCCTGTCGTCCAGCTCAGGGGGCTGAATACCCTGAGGATGACTGGTCTTACTATTAAAGACTGAGGCAAAGAAGGCATTAAGTACCTCAGCCTTCTCCTCATCCTTGTTGACAGCCTTCGCCTCCTCATCCAATAAGGGGTGGAGATTCTCCCTGGCTCTCTTTTTGTTGTTAATGTATTCATAAAAACCTTTTTTGTTATCTCTTATGACAGTGGCCAGATTAAGTTCTAGCTGTTCTTTTGCCTTTCTGATGTTTTTTCTGCATGACCTAACTAGACCCCTATACTCTTCTTGCATTGCCTGCCCCTTCTTCCAAAGGTGGTAGACTCTTCTTTTTTTCCTGAGTCCCAGAAAGAGCTCCCTGTTCAGCCAGGCCGTTCGTCTTCCCCGCTGGTTCATCTTACGACACATGGGGACAGCCTGCTCCTGCGCCTCTAAGACTTCCTTCTTGAAGAATGCCCAGCCTTCCCGGACCCCTTTGCCCTTCAGAACTGTCTCCCAAGGGACTCTTTTAACAAGTGTCCTGAACAGGTTGAGGTCTGTCTTCCAGAAGTCCATGGTAGTGGTTTTGCTGACCCTCTTCCTTACTTCACCAAGAATTGAGAACTCTATCATTTCATGGTCGCTAAGCCCAAGACGGCCTCCGACCACCACATCACCCACCAGATCTTCTCTATTTGTGAGCAGCAGGTCTAGCAAGGCACCTCCCCTGGTAGGCTCACTTACCAGTTGTGTCAGGAAGTTATCTTCCACGCACTCCAGGAATCGCCTAGACTGTTTCCTCTCTGCTATGTTGTATTTCCAGCAGATGTCTGGTAAGTTGAAGTCCCC
>VFFE01007215.1:165886-342290 GCA_008921705.1 Burhinus oedicnemus | reverse complement strand
TTTTTTTTTTTTTTTTTTTTTTTCCCTCCTCTAATTGTTGGCCTGACACTCTGACTTCAGCAGGAGCCAGGGAGGGGTGTGTTAGTATCTTGCTGAAAAGATTGTAAGCATCCTGCCCGGAGCTGTGTGGGTCTCCAGCCAGGCCCTGCCACTGTGCCCTGTGCACGCTTTGGAGACCGAGCACAGACACTCGGGAGCGTGTGCCTTGGCCAACCTGAGCGCGGAGGAAACTATCAAACATTCAGAGCAATTGTTGACAATTTCCAGTCACCACTAATTGCCTGGGGCTTTCTTGGCCCTCGGCCACATCTATACCTTTGTGTCCTTAATCACTAGGCACCCTTTGGATAATATGTCACACCTGGGACATAAGATAATTTATCGCTTGCAGATGGATTAGCATCGCAGCTCACTTAGATAAATTTCACTTTAGCCTCGGTCCCAGAGGTCCTTCTTTTATAGCACAGTTTTATCCATTAAAATTATGACTTCCAAAATTCTGTTGTATTTTATGGCTTCCATGAGATATTTATGACCCTCACTGCTTAAGTGGACATTTGTAGAGATTTACTGCAGAAATAATTCAGGCAAATAGCTCAGAAGAGGTACTGCCAATAGCTTACAGTTTAGGTTTGGTGTTGTTAAAAGACACAGAAAACAGTGTGCGTACTTCAGTATGGATTCTTAATGCATAATACTGAAAAGACACTGAAAACATATTCAAAAACCTGTTCTTACAGAATAGTTCTAGACAAGATCCAAACATTGAGTTTTAATCTTCCAAGCTCTCTCTTTCCCCAAAGCTATTCATATTCTTTGCTTTCTGCAAAGTATGAGAGATGAAAGCAAAGGCCAATTAAAAAGAATTTATAGAGTCAGAAGAGCTGAAATAGCTTACGCAGACCATCCCCCTGCTAATGCAACACTACTCCATAGCACATTTTGAGTGTTTTTACTGCTCTTGTTCTAAGATGTCTCATGAAATTAAATATAAGCCTTTTACCTTGGGAAGCTGTCACACAGTTCATTAGAAAATCCCTTTTTCACTCTTTCTTTATACTTCTTTGTACCATGATTGCCTTCGGATATTTTGAAAAGCTAAATATACAACTTACAGCGGCTGCATAGACAGTCATTTGCCAGAGATTTATTTTTTCCTAGAAGTCCAGAACTCTCTACATTAAGCCTTAGACGTAAAGCAGAAGGTGACTGCAAATGGCTGTGGTTCCTTGAGTCATTGATTACTAGAAAAGCTGAGAGAAAAGATCTTTCTGTAAGCAGTTGTTTCTTATAAGTTGTCTTTCACCAGTGAGCTTTGACGTTTGTCAGAGATGCAATATTTGCCTAGATGAGGCTAGAAGTGTTGTTTTTTACACAGTAATTAAATCAGTTGTACATTGATGGATTTAAGGAACACAGTGAAAAGCCAGACAAGGGAATTCTGAGAGGAACACATAACAAAGTAGTTCTTGGCTCAACTATAAAATCTAGTTTATGTGTCTAAGAATAATGCACCAGGTAAAATCCTAGTCACACCAAAGTGAGGCCCGTGTGAGCAAATTTGTGGTTATTGTGTATTAATCTCAGCTGGCTCTTGAGATTCCAGGGGGACCTACAAGTTGTCTGGAAGAAATGCACTTCCACAGCGCCTGGGGGGGGCGGGGGGGGCGGGGCTTATAGAGGTGTTCCTCTTTTCCTAGCTGCTTAGTTTTGTCCTAATTGGGCTAATACTATGGGTGGCCGGGGCCCCAAAAGACAAAGCTCAGGTTGCAGTTTGACAGAGCCACTGGAGGCTTAACTTGCTGCAAGGGGAAAGTTGAGCTCGCTCTGTTTGGTCCTTTTAGGACTAGAACTCGTCATCTGTTTTACACTATAGAAAGTCTGAGGATTAGAAAAGTAGTCTCCATGGCTTACGGTGTGTCTCTGTGAGAAGTGACTGGTGTAGTCAGGCAACTCTAATACATTTCCCAGCTTTTTTCTTTTTGGGGTGAGTGTGAAACCGTTCGCAGCACTGCAGCACAGGAGCAGAAAACGCTCTTGTTAGTTTGCCAGCTTCCATGCTTCCAGCGTTCACCTATTTTATAGCCATCAGCATCCTGGTCCCCTAGCGAAGCTGCTGTGTTGGACAGCTGAGGGGAACCCCATGGAAGGTCTCCAAGCACCTCTCTGGGAATGGCACACCAGGCGATACAGGTGCTGGGCTCAAAGAGTCACAGAGCAGCAAGAGGTGCTACTCACAAAGTGCCTCACTCCCATGGATTTTAAGTGAAATTCCAAAAAGCAGACTTATCCAGATATGTAAGCTTGCAATGCACACTTTGTGTTAGGAATCAGATTCCTAAATACTTCTAAAATCTGACATAGAATACTGTCCAAAACATGGAAGTCAGTGCAGCTTCAATAACTTTTACTCGTTAAGTTAATGTAATTCAGTACAAAAGACCAAATCCCTCCCTGCAGATGGTTCTTCAATAGATTTTACAACATGACAATATTTCCCCAATGAATTAATTTGTATCTGTAAAAGGTATGAATATGGCCCTCACAAATGCTTGAAGGAACTGATTCCAGGAGGGTTTATCTGTTTGCAGGAGCAAATTCATAAGAGGTGACGGGAGGAAGGCAGCCAAGTTTAACTGTTAGTTAAAGGTAGCCTGTCCTCATCTGTCTGGAAGAGAGATGAATGTACCTGCGGGAAGATATCCTGACTGTGTGTCGCATCAGCTCCAGCTACTAAATGGCTCACTTTGGTCCTAGCATCTCTGGCTCTGTCAAGGAAGAGCAGCCCATAGCAGAGCTGCTGCAGAAAGAGAAGGTTAAATTAAAATAATGTGATTTAAGACTGACATGAGTCTTGAACTGACCTTTGCACATGGCAAATTTTATCCTTCGAGTTTCTTTCCTCCCCTCCCTGCCCCAAAATATGCTCCTTTTCCCTTCACCGCTCTCCGCTGCTGAACTTACTCTATAGAGTTTTGTAACAGAACTGAAAAAACAAGAAACAGACACACTATTGTATGTTCGAGCTCATACAGGACTCTAAAACTAATCTTTGTTCTGGCAAATCTCATGGAGCATTGACTACTTTGCCGGCTACTTCATTCATCATGTGGAAAATGCATTTTACTGACTACCAATTACAAAAGCCAAACAGTGGCTCTGTCAGTATTACATGGCAACCATTACCTTTGTAATTGCATAGTGACTGATGTACAGTATGATGTAATGACAGGTTAAATAAATGCATACTAATTTGTCCTGCTAAAAGAACGGAATGCCAGCATGTTAACACAATTGCAAGTTATTTTATATGATTATACATGAAGTAAAGGTATACATTTATCGTAAAAGTCATGGGTGCTGCTATGTTTCAACTTCTAAAAATTCTTTTTCACCTTTAAAATGGTTAGAGATGTATAATCTCTCTGCACCCTTGTTAATAGTGTTTGCAGAAGAAACATTTCAAAATGTGCTAGAAATGCTGGAGTTCTCTTGATATAAGACTTGAAATGGGTTCTTTTTGAGGGGGTTTTTTTGGTAAAATGTTCCATTAGAAATTTTCATTTACTGATTGAAAACTCAGTAACAAAATATATTTTGGTAACTACTTAAAACAATGCAGGCCTAAATTTTTGGTAACATGTTGTCATGTGTTAAAGGAAAAATGAATAGAAAATTACTGTGAGGTCAGTTATTTACAAAAAAAAAAAGGTCATGTAGTTAAAAAGTTTTCTGACAGGAGATGTTGATGTGAAAAATGTCAGCTAGACATAATTGCGAGGCAGGGAATTAATAACATTTCACATATGGAGAAATTGAAGTAAAATTAATGGCACAAAAAAAATTATCATAGTTGGGAGAAAACTTGGAGTTTTTAAGTTCTGTGCTGAGAGCACTAACGCAGGAACACAAATGAATAGTGTGAGAGTGCTGTTACCATAAGACAGAGTGACCAAGCAGTAACAAAAGAGGTTTCCTCTGCATCCATATTTCAGTTTGGACATTCAGATTAGTTTTCCTCCCAGGTCACTGAAAGCCCAGATTTCCCAGTTCTTGACCTGTAGCTAGGACTACTTCTACTGCAGTGCCAAAATTGCAGGAAAGGATAGGGTTATGGTTGTCTTGCTCTGGATTTGGCAGGTCCAGACAAAAAGAAGGAAACTGAGCAATTTGGAAACCTGTGTTTTGGGAAAACCCATGCCTAAAATCCTTTAGATCCTTTCCCCCATAAAGTCTCTTACCTCTTCCTCACATCTAAATTCACCTTCCAAAATCTCTTCTTCTCTCTAAAATTGATGTCTTTCCTTCTGTTCTCCAGATTACATCTCTCCTTAGTGCTTTAACATTATGTGCTCTTACTACAGGATGTCTTCTATTTCCTTGAAATAACCTGATCTGGCTTTGCGATTCACAGACCCTTCATACTCCCAACAAGCTCTGGGGCAAGTAATAGTTTATGGAGGAAAAAGATTAGTTTTTCCCTGTATGTGACAATTCACAGTCATCTGAAACTGTAATTTAGCTTTTACGTGTTCAATATGTAAAGCTTCTGTAGAAATGTTCTTCCTTGTAAATGCAGGGATTTACAAAAGAATTTCTTCTGTTGGTGATAGTAATTCCAATAGCAATTTTGTAATAGAGAGGAAAAGGAAAGGGAATGACGACATAATTATAAAACCTGTATGATAGCCTTGAAGGTAAAGTTTTGACGAGACACAATTCTTACACGCACAGACAGAGAATGGTTCAGGCCTTGAGAATGGCTGGATGTCTTTCCTCTCTAGTTGGAAGTCAGCAATGTCCTCATTTTGGTGGAAGTGGTGCTCAAATTGAGAAGTTATATTCCTGTTGTAGTTTTATCTTCTCATAAGTCACAGTGGTAGGCTTCATCATTTCAGGCTGGCTATGTAAAAATTAGGAAGCTAAATGTGATTTCATGGCAAATTAAGGAACAGGAGTCATAGAAGAAATGCAAAAAAGCATTCTGGCTGTGTTTCTTGTCTGCATGGCAAGATGCCAAACACAATGAAGCTAAACGCTTTGGAAGGTGCCAAAATGCTCCTGATGCACAGAGATGTGTTATGGGCCATCTAAGTAGACCCATAGGAAAACCTGGGTGAAAGCAGCATCCATCGGGCTGGTCTGTGAAGGGGAGCTCCCATGGGACAAGCCTTCTGTCACCACCTCTGCTGTTACTGCCACCCAGAAAAACAGGCTTCACACACAAGCATAAGAAGTAGCACTGACCATGATGGAAATGAAGGGATGAGGGAACAGATAGAGTCCAGGATCCAGAGGACCGAGGAGGAGAATCTGCTCAAGTAAGAGGTGGGTATCATGTCATCATCCTGTAGTTTCTATTCCTAATTTCTTTTTCTAATTTCTAAAAATTAGAAAATTACTGTGCCCTGTCATGCTGGACACATGAACCTTGGGAATCATGTCAATTGTTTCCATCCTTTCAGCTACGCTGGACTAAAACACAAAAAGCAGTGAAATTTTGTAATGACATCTGGCGGATACAGCCTTTCTCTGATTCAGAACACAAAGCAAGGTTGTGTTCTCATGTAGTAGGAAGCAGTTCCTCCTTCTTTCCAAGCATGCAGTAGATGTTAGAAGCTGTCAGAAACTTAAAGAATCTAGGTTTAAGTTATAGAGCAGCAGTATGATGTAAGCAATCTTCAAATTATCATGTCTGGTAAGTCTTCAGAACTGATTGCACAGTATCTTCCATACAGTGGCTGGAGGTGGTAATTATTACCGTATCATTACAACATAAATACATGATTGGTCTGTCCTCCGAGATGGGAGTTCAGTTTAGTGAAATTATACGGTTACCAGGGACGAGCAATTGCCTAGATTCACACACGATCCTAGCAAATTGTAGTAACTGTGTAAAGTTGCATAATTGCATTCAGTTATTCAGCAATATTTTTTCTGTAATTTCTGCTTACTGCCATGTAATTATGATATAATTACAAGGTTATTTCACCTTATAAATGAAAGAAAACCATTAAGATTCAGAGCTTGCTTCACAGGCCTTGTTTACCTTTAAGCAGAGGAATAACCCTAGACAAAGTCAATGTGGTTTTCCCAGGGCTTGATGCTAAGCAGGGCTAGGGCACAACGTGCAATGTGCCAAATTTCTAAACTGCTTTGGAGTCTAAGCAGGGAAAGTCAATCTCATTTTGGAATTTTAGCTTACTTAAATTTATTGATCTCCATATACAAATGTGAGCACAATTTGGTCCGTTTCCAATTAGGAGCAATTGGGTAGAAAAAAGGTGAGAAAGAAAAGAACAGTAGGAAGTAGACTGTTCATATATGTGTACGTGTGTGTTCCTAACTTTAGCTTGATTTTCATTTAAATTCGTTCATTTTTGAAATAAAATGTGTTTAGATCACAGAGGGAAAGCACTTGCAAACCCCCAGTCATTTTGCGAGTGCTGCAAACACCATTGGCTGGGAAGCTCACTGTGCCTCAAGCTTCTCAGAGATTGCATGTTTTCCTGGTGCTGCAAGGTCCTTATGTCTTACAGAGTATGTTGGGCTCAGGACCACGGTTCTTTTGAACCACTTTTACTTTGCCTACAAGGAATTGTAACAAGTCTTTTTGTTAGGTATGGGCTGGGATGGGGCAGTAGAGCAATTTGGGGCCCCCTCTCTGTCCTCGGACTAGACAAGGCACAGGCTGCTGCATGCCAAGTTATGTCCCGCTACCTGCCAGTGATGTGAGGGCTTTGCCCCTGCAGAGCTGGGAGGTAATTCAGTCTCCATGTTGGATCAGGCCTGGGCCATGTCTGAGCAGAGGTGGCACTCTGTGTTAAATTACACTTGTATTTTTTTGTTATATTGTATGAACTACTGGCTGCGGAGACTGGAGTGAGACCACCTGCTCTGACACATTGGGGTGGGCAGGGGCTGGCAATGTTTTTGGCCAAAAGGCAGAGTGTTTTCTGCCAGGTCTCACTTGCTCCCTTATCACCCCTTCCACATATGGCACTAGCATGAAACTGATAGCTGAAGGCCCAAACACCTTTCCAGCCCAATAACCTCTCCACAAGCAATGGTTGCCCTTGCTACTTCAACCTCTTGTGTTGGAGGAGCTAGGGCTGTCAAAGGTTATTTCTCAAATGCTGCAGATCTAGTCCTGAAAAATCCGGAGTACACCGAAATGTTTTAGATGGGGCATGTGGGTGCTGCGGCACTCCAGACCACCAATTGCTTGTGACCTAAGTATGGGTTAATTATCATAGAATCATAGAAGCGTTTAGGTTGAATAAGACCTTTAAGATCATCAAGTCCAACTGTTAACCTAGCACTACCAAGTCCACCACTAAACCATGTCCTTAAGCACCATGTCTACCCATCTTTTAAATACCTCCAGGGATGGTGACTCAACCACTTCCCTGGGCAGCTTGTTCCAATGCTTGACAACCCTTTCAGTGAACAAATTTTTCCTAATATCTAATCTAAACCTCCCCTGGCGCAACTTGAGGCCATTTCCTCTTGCCCTATTGCTTGTTACTTGGGAGGTCAACACCCACCTCTTTACAACCTCCTTTCAGGTAGTTGTAGAGAGTGATAAGGTCTCCCCTCAGCCTCCTTTTCTCCAGTCTAAACAACCCCTGTTCCCTCAGCCACTCCTCATAAGACTTGTGCTCTAGACCCCTCACCAGCTTCGTTGCCCTTCTCAGGACATGCTCCAGCACCTCAATGTCTGTCTTGTAGTGAGGGGCCCAAAACCAAACACAGTATTCAAGGTGGGGCCTTACCAGTGACGAGTACAGGGGGACTATCACTTCCCTAGTCCTGTTGGCCACGCTATTTCTGATACAGGCCAGGATACTGTTGGCCTTCTTGGCCACCTGGGCACATTGCTGGCTCATATTCAGATGGTTGTCGACCAACACTCCCAGCTCCTTTTCTGCCAGGCAGCTTTCTAGCCGCTCTTCCCCAAGCCTGTGGCGCTGCATGGGGTTGTTGTGACCCAAGTGCAGGACCTGGCATTCAGCCTTGTTGAACCTCATACCATTGGCCTCGGCCCATCAAGCCAGCCTGTCCAGATCCCTCTGTAGAGCCTTCCAACCCTCAAGCAGATCAACACTGCCGCTTAATTTGGTGTCATCTGCAAGCTTACTGAGGGTGCACTCAATCCCGTCATCCAGATCAGTCCTTTCTTAGCTGCACATAGTGCCCTTAGCTTTCAGCACTGGCATATGTCCTATAATCTTTCAAGCCACTTCTTTGAGATGACAGTCAATTGCCTTTGCTTTCTTGGGCAACCCATAGGTATAGACACTTCCCTTTTGAGTGACAGGTATCAGAGCTAGTGGGAATGTCAAGCTGGGTTGAGGGAACTTTGTTGCCTGGTATTTTAATATTTATTTTTTGTTGCTTATATTTCATTGAGATTTGACTTTTTAAATTAAGAAATATGTAAAACCTGAGCTTATTAACTATGTCCAGCAGAAAAATATTCAGATCTGAGGTGGTTAAGGCTCTTGTTAAAATGGATCTTCTGCCTTCTGGATTCACATGAGACCATCAAAAAGGTCCATCAAGAGCAAGAAACAATATGATACTATTGACTTTTCTTTATTTTATGAGCTCTGAACGTTTGCAAATAAAATGCTATTTATGATAAAACATGGTTCTCAAGGTAATTGTGATTCTCAGGAGGAATTTAAATTTACAGTCTGCACACTGCTTTCTCACTACAGTCTCCAGAGGCTAAATGTGCTGGCAGACACATCTATGGCAAGTAACTTAAAGAGACTAACTCATAACTACTCTGGAGAAGCAACTTATAACAGGCCAATAACTGCCAGTGGTATTTTAAACCATCACACTGTGTTGGTTTATGCTTCTTGCTCATGACATTTCCATGCCAGTGGTTCCAAATGGAAGATCTGAAACAAATAAAAAGGGGTAGTCCTTCCCAGGAGGCACAGGTGAGCATTCCTTTTTGTGGTCTTTGATAAGTATAGCTCTTCTCCTAAGGAAATGTTACTCTGGTCTTTCTTGCTTGAGCAAACCTCAAGCAGTATTTTACATGTTAAAGGGGTATTTCACTGCAACCTATATTTTCTTTTTACAGGGGAATTCATCTCTATTTTTCTAGCATCAGCAGCTGATGTGAATAGCTTAGGACTGCACCAAAGATTGCCACCAAAATTGAGAGAACAGCAAAGAACGTGCAGAGATCAGTGTAATCCATTGATTTTAACTGACTGGTTACAGGTGTAGAGGATCATAAAGAAAAGTAATTTTATTAGATATCATCATTGTGCTGTGATACTCACTTCAGACTGAAATGAATCTGTTCAGTCTCAAAGTGATGGTGTCTCATTTTAATCACACACGTAGTTGCAGTAGGACACGTGAAGTTCTCTGTATTTTCTTCTGTATGTTAGAGAAATTTTTGCCCACCTTCTGTTTTTGTCTTTTGTATATTACCCTTTTCTCAGATTTTGCTCAGAGCCATTGAAAGTGAATGGTTCCACCATCACCACACCTCTGCTTCTGCCTCCTGCTATATTAAACCAAAGTGCATAAAACAGTATAGCCATTTGCTCCCAGAACTGTGATCTTCAGCATTACCCTGGAGTGTAGATGAGTTGAGCATGATGGCTGGAAAGACAAAGCATGAGGTGGGATAAAGTCAAATGCTGCATAGGAGCCCAAAAGGAGCTGTAAAAATGTGGTCACTTAAAAGTGCAAATCTGGTTTATTTTTCAAGTATTAAAAACAGACATTGCCTTTGGCAGCAGTTTGGAGAAATGTGTCTTAGCAAATTTCCTGACTGAACCAAAGAATTATTCAACATTACTTAAAGACTTGAAGCTATGGCCTAAATAGTAATTAACATACTTATTGTTGGCATTGATACTTTTCTCTGCAGTAAGCAGATGTATCAGAAAATATGAAAGTGACAAAAAGTTTTTTCACCAGTCCTGAAAGTCACTTGGGGATATTGTTTCATTTTCTTTTTTACCATCATGTCATTCGCTGTTCAGAGCTCTGCTAACACGACCCGTCCAAATGCAGAGACACAAAACTAACCAGAGATCTAGGAGTATTTCAGTGCTGCTGACACTGTAGAAAGCCATTGAGATTAAATGGTGATCCATAAAGGATGCTCTGTAATCCCAAAGAGATGTGCATCAGTGGAAGCAATGAACCACACTGACATTTTTACTGATGGTGATGGCTGGCATTCAGAGTATTTAGCATTTGGCAGTGATGAGTGGGCAGCCAAGGCAGCAGTGAAATTTGGAACCATCAGAAAATTTTCTTCTGTTCCTTTGTTATGAAGCTGACAATCTGGAATTCATGGCTTGCCTGGTGATCAGCTGCCTTGAAGGAGGGAAATGAATCAGCCTCTTTCTATGACGCGGTGTTTTCTTACATTATATATGGCCCATCCTGTGGCACTTAGTTTCAGACAGTGCTTCGGCCTGACATTCATCTTCTCAAATCCACACTATAGCTCAGACATGTCTCAGAAGCCTTATCCAGAAACGCTGGAGGAAAAGAAAACACAGAAAGAAGAAAAAACTTGATTTGTGGAAGGAATCTTTTGATACTTATAGTCCTCCACTTTAGAAGGTCTAAGATAAGCAAATCATATATGATTTCAATTTAAAGAAGTAAAAATCTTCTTAAATATTCTCACAGCAATGATTAAGGAATTAATGAAATTCATTAAGAAAAAAGATTAGAAGAATCAAATAACACCCATCTTTTTGAAAAGCACATAAAACACTGAAAAACAAGTATGAGGGATAGAGAGAGAGAGAGTGGGATTTACTTAATCTACTTTAGACACCAACAAGGTAGACGTCTTCATGTGAACGAATGGCTTCCTTTATAATCAGAAGTGGTTTTAGGCAGAGAGTAATATAGGTGTTTCGGAGATGCAATTCATGTGCCATAATTAGATCTCTATGTGAGGATGTTTGCTTTGGGATCCATATCCATTCCTCAAAAGTGAGGTGGCGCTGAGATTCCAGTGTTTGTTTTTAATATGTGGTTACATATCTGAAAGCTGGATTTATTTCAAGTCTTTTCTTAAAGCAGTTCATGCACAAAAAGGACTAGATTCTGAAATCTTCCTCAGATAAGACCTCATTCCCCACCAGGTAGAGAGAAGTTCACCACTTTAATTTCATTGTGTCTTCCTCAATCTTTGAAAGCATGTAAATAATTAATTCTGATGGAGACGTCTGCTAAGCGAACATCTAAATTTAAGTCATGTATTTAAGATTCAAAGCTTCTCCTTTAAACTTCTATAAGAAAAAATTATCTTCCATGAACATTTATTGAAGCCAATACTACTCCAAACAAGGCGCCAATGAAAGAGCAAGATTTCGTCAAAGCTTCAGCTTCATGAACATTTTCCAACTAGATTGCTTTGAAAAGATGTAATTCTATGAGTTGAAAAAATTCAGCTGTGTCCTTCCCCTCACACAAACAAAAATTGCTGTCGGTTGGAAATGCAACGTGTTGAGGCGGTGGGGGGAAAGCAGCTGTGGTGTTCTCTCTGCAGCATTTTACCCAGCCTCACGGAAACACCTTTATGAGGGCTGCCTGGCTCCAGGGCTGGGAAAAGAGATCAGGCCAGTGCAGAAAGTGGTCGAAATGAATGTACCACACAGTCCTGCAGAAAGTGTCTGCTTTGCTACCGCCTACCTACTTCCTTTTCAGTCATGAAGAAAGTAAGAGACAGAACATATTACACCCGTTATTTTATTGCCTTTGTAAGTGATATTTTTTCTGTTTGGTAAAAATGTGTATTATTGTTTATTTTTAAATTCCTCTGCCAGGCTGACATCATGCTCTGCACATTATGAGAAAAAATGCTGCAGGGATTTTTCTTTTTTTTCTTACTTTCCAGAGAATGTAGTGTTGCAACTACTGGCAAGTTGCATACACAAACAGCAAACGGATGCTACCATGTTTAACTCCTCATTGGACTTTTTAAATCCACACTATAGCATTTTTCTTTTTCTTTTGTTTTCTTAAGAGGTACCGTTTGTGAAATGTGCCAGGCAGCCACCAATGTGATCTCCACTCAAAATCTCACTCCTAGAATATCATCTTTTCATCTGTATACTACCAATCCCCCAAGTTTCTCTGATTCAGCCTGAGGGAATGAATAAAATTTGAAGTCTTTAACTCATAACTCATTCTCCTACCCAACTACTCCCTTCAGTTGCCCTGGCCTGCTGCCTCTAGTCCAGGTACTTCCTCCTGCCCCTGGATCCCCGCAGTCCTGTCTTGCTTTTTCTCTTGCCCCTCAGTGTGCATTGTCAGCTTCCCCTTCATTCCAAAATTTGACACCAAAGTTACCAGGTTGGGGGTTGCTTTCTGATTTCAACGTGGACTTGAAAACAGTCTGACTTTCACTCTGAGTGGCTTTCATTCATATCAAGGAATGTGAAGGAATGAGGAATGAAAGACTGGATATATTAATTTTTTTTCTCTGTAATTTGTTGTAGTGTAGTCCCTGAGCACCACAAATTCTTCTTCGGGTTGGTCCTCATGGCTTGCTTAGAAAGGAAAGTGTTTTCTACCTTAGATGCTGGCATTCCCCCTGTTTGTTTACCTGGGTCAACCTGCAATCTGCTGGGATTATTCTGAGATTATAATAAAGTCCTTAGGAGTCTATGCTCCACCTTGTGTGAGCTCAGTTCAAGCTCAAAGAGACAAATCCTTGAGGCACCTGAAAGGAAAAACTGATGGGGATAGGAACAGTGACACAAACAGGATCTCGGACTTGGTTTCATCCTTCACTGTTGTGATGACTTCAATGTTGAGAAAACAGGCAGTAATAAACCTGAGGTTTCTATAGAAATTGGACAGTACCTGGTCTCCCCTACCCATTTTTAGATCAGTGGTCCTCTGTCATCTTTCAGAGAAGTGACTGTAATAGACACAGACCAAGGGAGAAAAAATGCTCCTCCCAGTTTCAGTGTCTGTATCTTATAACTTTAAGAAAGGCTTTAGAAAGAAACTTGATAGATTGGAGCAAACAACCAGATCTTGCAATCTGTTCCACAGTCAGTGAGACCCTGTGCAGGCCCAAGAGGCTGGGGAGGGAACCTCTAATGACCTGGCTGCAGACCAAGATCAAAAGACGTTTACCTTTTATTTTGTGTGACATAAAGCTAATGCAATGTTTTAGAGATGGTGTTGAACCAAAACATTGGCTCTGTGCCCCATTTGAGCATACAAAGAATCAGAATCTAAACTCAGAATTAAGCTCTGAAATTTATGACCATTTTTTATTAGTATGCTGGAGAGAACAAAAATCCCAGCTATAAACCACTGAGCGTTGGAGGAGAGTTATCTCCCAGATCAAGACCTTGACTCTGCATCTTGCATGTAGCTCAAAGTTTGCTTGCTCATTTCCCACGAGAGTCATCTTTGGCTCTATCTGTACTGGTAAATTAAAGGTGCTTGGGATAGTTCTCCGGCACTGAGCCCAACCCACATGTGAGAGTCTGTGTCCACATCATTAACTGCTCTTGCCCTCCAGAACAGGATGGCTGCATCCCAAACTGTCCATTTGAAATGATCCTTGGCCCACTGCGGGGGTGCTTGCACAGCCCACCCTTGGAAAAGGGCCTGGATAACCCCACCTGCTAAGATAAGCATGTGGCTGTAAACAGCATGTGTGGATCGAATACACAAAACCGCCCCAAAACTCATCGTGTTAAAGAGGAAGATGACCATAAACCAGAGTAAACAGCAACCAAGGAATTACAAAGAGACTTTGGAAACAAAGAAGGAATCAGCTTGAAAGGAAATATAAAAGAGGCATCTCAATTTGTAACAGGAGCGGGGATCTTGACATGGAAACAGCAGTAGTCAAAACCAGGTGTGCCACCTCTGGAGACACCCTGACCTCGGGCAGGCCAGGCAGAGCAGCCAGCACCCAGCGAGTGGGCAGGCAGCGTGGCAGCCCACCCCGGCTGCGTGCCCCGACCTGCTGGGCCATCAGCAGGTTGCAGGAAGCAGCAGGGGTAGGTGGACAGCTGGAGATCCCCCATGGCCGCTGAGTATGTGTGTGTTTGCATGTGCACGTGAGTTTAAAGCTCCTTGGGATTAGGCCTGGAAGGGTGTTGAGAGGCTTGTAGGTGTTTATTAACATTTTAGAAATGTCTAGCACTGTGATTTATCTGTTGTATTACTGATACTGATCCTGAACTGATTCGTGCTTAATTACTATCATAAACAACAAACCACTGTAATCCTAATTTGACTTAAACTTTGTGAACCCAGTGGTTTTCTGCTGAGACAGCTTGTGCTAACGAACTGTGTGTGGATATTGTCTGCAGGAGTGCTGGCTGTCCCAGTGAAACAGGACCAGGGACTAATCCAACACTTCTAACAGCATGGACAATCAAATTGCAGTGCCCAGGAATATCTACTGGCCTTACTTACTTTACCAGTATGGATGTAGCCTATATTTTTCTCATAAGAAGGCCAGCATCCTATCCACAACATGTACTTCATCTGCTCCATTGGAGATGTTCTCCCACTAAGGCCAAGAAACAAGTGGTATCTGGAAGAGTGATATAAAATGTACAAATGTAAAAAAACCTGGAGCACCTTTTTGATTAAGTGATATGTAGGAATTGTTGTGGAAATTAGCACAGCATCAGCTGGTGAGCAGTGAGAGAGTTATGTACACTGGTCCTTCACCTTTCTGTCCTCACCAGATTTTTAATACTTCCTTGTTTACATAGTTTTATATTAAAATTTTAAGTCCCAGTTTGGACCCAGTACTGGTATGATGGTGGCTAGAAGTTCACATCTATAACTCCACAAGACTTTGGTGCCAGTCCCTGCAGAGTCTGTGCATGGGAATCCAATCCGGCAGTGCTGTCACAGAGCCCCTGTAGTACTGGTAAGAGCAATTTTAACACAAGTTACTCATGGGGAGACCCAGCTCACCTTGCTTTGGCATCTAATTCAGTGTGTAGTGAGATGATGGTAGAAAAGCAATTGCCTGACTCTGCCAGTGAGGGAGGAAGCAGCATCTTGGTGAGCCCCCAGAAGAGCAGGTATGCAGTTTGGGTGTCAGGGCAGGCAGGCAGGGTCTTCCTCTGGAGACCCTAGGAGATGTTTTCCCTCCACTGGACAGGCAGCAGTTTGAGTAGCTGCCTGAAACCTTGGTATGAGTTTGTTGCAGGCAGACTGGATTTCAGCCGGTGGTTCCTTTGGGAAAGAAATTGGGAATTATCCCACTTATTCCACTGAGTTTCACAGGCTTTTTTACATCTGCCCTTCTCCCTTTCTTCTCTCTTGTGATTAATGTAGAGTGCAGGAGAGGAGGAAACATTTAAATGCAAACATTCTCACATGAAGACCAGTATTTTCTTTTTTTTGGGGGGTAGGAAAGACAGCAAGGTGCCTTTTCAGACTACTTCAGTGACAGCTGCTTGCTCTTCAGCCCCGTCTGTGGAGTACAGGGCTGTGCAGAAACACCCGGGCTGGCTCTGAAGGAAATGTTTGGACTAATAATGGACTAATATTTGTGGCTGTTTTAATGGCATGTGATTTCAAGTAACAGTCGTAAAGCGTAGAACAACAGTCATAAAGTGTAGTGCAATATTTTAAATATGGGTATTCTCAGCAGAGACTCAACGCATTCTAGGAAAAGCAGGTAGAATAAAAACCATACCTTGCACATTCTTTATTGCCCTTCTATGACATGTAAGACTATAGTAAGATTCCCCTATTGTTCAGGAAAAAATAAAAAGGTTCTCAAAATTCTGATATATTTACTAAAGTTAAAAATATTAGTGCTGGGGTGAAATCACTTCACACGTTATCAGTGACTGTATTCTGAAGCCTGCTTTGGTCTATATTCTGACCTAAATTCTTTCTATGTGCTCTTTTTATAAATTTAAGGCTAGCTTTACAAGGGGATTTAGGCATGACATCACCTAACTTGCTGTCTGCGTCCAGATCCTTGAAGTAGCTACTCACCTAATGGCCACTGAGGAGCACAGCTCCCATTTAAATTAATGAGAGTTAGGTTCCTAAATAGCTTTTTAATGCATGCATTTAAGTGCCATTGGTGAGCTTGCTGTAACTTGCAGAGAAGGAGTAAAAGTCAGACGATATGCTGTGACAATAAAGTCACAGCTAATTCTTGAAGTGGTATCAACCTCAAAAAATAATAGTTAAATGTTTTGGGCTATATCTGGAAAGGAGTTGGACACTTCCTTACATGGCAAATGGGGACGTTAGAGCTTCAGCTGGGATTCACAACCAGCCACTAACTGAGTGGGGACATGCTTACACCATTCATTTGGAAATGCTGACATCTCCCCTATTCAGCAGGCTAGGCACTCATCTTCAGCCTATGTGGGACTGAATTTAATAACTCAAGTCTTCTTTTTAAACCGAGGTATCAAAATCACCTCATTTAGCAATAAGTGGTTGTCTCGCTCTTTTTGTTTAAATTGTGGCCAGCGGTGGTGGCACTCATGTTTCATGTTATGCATTAGTCTGCGTAACAATCCCTGCTCTCTGGACTATTCCTGGATTTTAGCAAATGATCATCTACCGAAAAATGCATCAGAAGTCCAGACCACAGTGACCAGGATTGAGTTTGCCCCTCCAGCTGCATGGTTTTTCCACTACGCAACGCAGCCAGTCTTGTCTCTCTGGACCATGACTCCTACACTCTTACTTGTCACAGTGGCTCAGTTGTAGCAATAGGGCAGTACCGCCTTAAAAATGGGATATAAACTCCATGGGTTCAATCTCAGAAATCTCTGGAGAGACTAGAGTCCAGGTTGCCCCTTTATGGCTGAGTACTCCAACCTGTAGATTCATAAGCAAAAGATTTCCTTGCCTGTTTCTTTTTTAAGAGGAAGACTGGTAGTGGTGACTTGCTTTTAGGGAAGAAGAGGCATCCAGCGCTGATGTAGACAGCAAGGCTTCGGAGAATTGCAGGTGCCTGGACTTGACTTTAAACAGCATTTAAACTTTCTGGATGGCCCCCCCACCCCGACTTTGCAACCTTTTATGAACTAGTTTGGAGTCTTATATGCATAAAGTGGTATTACGGGGATCATACACCCATCTTTAAGGCATTTCAGTGTCCAAGTTTGGAACTTAGACATCTTGCCTTAAATTACACAGGAAGGTCTCTGGAAGAGCCAGGAGCTGAATATGAAGCTCTGCAGGTCTTGCGGAGTTATCTAACCACTGACCTGTCCTGGCTTCTTCCTCAGCTGAAGCAGAAGAGGGCTTGCATATTTATTACAGTTTAAAATTCTGTAGCATTGTCTTTCCTGGATTTCTGGGTTTGTGTGTTGGTGGTACGGTAACCATTTGTGAAAATCTATTCATTTTACTTTCAGAAAGAGAAATAGCTGACTGTAGGTGTCTGGAAAATTTTATCTGATTTGAGTTCAGAGATCCATCTTCTGGATATTTGGCTTGGCAAAGCTTAGCAAGCACTGTCATCTCCAGCTTAGAACCACGGTTCCCCTCAAAACCTTGGAAAGTTGTATGGTATAATCCCATCAAAACAGGACTTTTCCTCCCTCCTCCCCCGACTCGTGATTCTCCTTCTAGGAGTTCAGCTGCCTGTGATCTCCGGCTTAGTTTTGATACAGCCCAGCTGTGCAACCTTAGCTCAAACTTTAGAGAAAATGTTATGTTATGAGAAAGAGCTGTGAGAAAGTACATAGACTAGAATGAGCCAAATTAAAAAGTAAAATTGGAGGCAGAGGTAAGATCATTGGGACAGGCACAGGTAACAGCTGAAGGATTCAAGGATAAAATCAATGACAAGAAAAGTTATAAAATCTTGCAGGAGAAGATAGTGAGCTGGAATACGGCAAATCATTGACACCAAGGACCAGCCTGCTCCCAGGAGTGGCAGCAAAGGCTGATGCTTTCCACCTGACAAAAGCCTGCCTGGCCAGTGATGTCCTACTAGGTGTCTTATTGGGGGTGGTGAGCATGCTAATGCTTAGCGTAGTACCTAATGCTAACGCTTAGCCCCTTACATCCTTGCTATCTGTTGTGTGTGCTATCCAATGCATAATTGTCTTGTGGGTTTTTTTTTTGGTTATACCCTATTTGCAGAGTTTGGCTCTTCATACATGGTAAAAGTTGCCTGAATAAAGAGAGTCAGGGGACAGAATAACAACCTGTAAAAACATGGCTCTGTACTGCTGTACCCTAACACAGAGTCATATAGTATTACACGGGGTACAGTTAAACCATTAAGGGTATTTTTATATTGCATGTTTCCTTCCCAGGAACACTTAAGATGTGCTAGTTATAATGGGTTAGAAATCTACAGCTGCCTAACTGGAGACACATGCCAGTCTAAGTCCGTGGGAAGTATCCCAGAGGAGTTCAGTGTTTGAAAAAGAAAAATATCAAGACCAGCGCAGCTCTCTCACAAGCAAAACCTACACAGACTTAGCAAAGGAAAGAGGTTATTGAGACACATTCTCACTTTACTTTTGCTAGCACGGGTAGTGAAGAACAGAAGGCTTGGAAACAACACTGTTAGTGCAGTGTGTGACTGCAAATACCCCTAACACCGGTAATTGAAATATCTCTCGCCATGTTTAAAAATCAACTTCCACATTACTGCCTGCAGAAGAGTGGTGGTCCTTAAGGTCTGCATGAGGTGGCTCAGCACTTCTCAAGTTTGGGCATACAACCTAGGAGGGAAAAATCCTGATATATCAAAGAACTGCTGACAGAATGGCAAAGTTTTCAAATTTGGGGGTGCCTAAACTTAGGAATCAAAACTTTTGTCATTATTGTGAAATTTTATTTCATTTTGCTCTAGTGGGTAAGAAACAGCATAAAGCAACTTTAGTAGTCTGAATGTTAAAAAAGTCAACTTGTGATTATTGGCATGTATAAAGTTGTCAAAATGTTCCCTCTCTTGATGTAGTGTCAGCAGCTTTTGGATCTTTGTAAATATTCTGCCTTCCTCAGCTGCTTATTCCTGTATTTATTTGATAGTACTTCCTTTGAGTATAACTCCAGTTATGTAAAGTAGAAGATGGCGAAGTAGAATACTCTGGAAACTGCATATTAATGTATCATGCCTTTTATTTATAAACTCCAGGCTTCTTCAGATTTTTCTTTTATTCCTGTATAAATGTGAACTTTTCAACTCAGTCTCGCAAAGCATTAAAAGAAAAGTACAAAAATTGCCAGTAGAAACATATATCTTAAAGTCATTCATGTTCTGGCATGTGAAGTCCTCAGTTATTTTATAATGGTTACTTTATATTGTTCCTTTTCTTTTCATTCTTTCTTTCTTCTTTTTTTTTTCTTTTTCTTTTTCGTTTTTTTTCTTTCTACATTCAACTGATTATGTCCATGGAAACCAGCCCTAATTGTAGCTTTACAGGCAGGCCATGTTTTCCATCATTGGCACATACTGATGTAACTCACTGGGGAGTAGCACAGGACTGAGCTGCTGTTTTCTGTTATGCTGCAAATCAGAACAAGATTGGTATTTCTGATTAATCATTTTTGCAAGTGACGTACCAATTCCCTGCCAGATTATCATGTAATAAATAAAAACATCACCAAAGATACTAAGCTCAGCACTGATCAAAAAAAAAAAAAAAAAAGTATAGTCTTTCAAGGAAGATGTTTCTAAGTTTGCACTTATTATAGTGGTCTTCATGACCAAAGTTCATTTTACCCATAAAAAGCCTGAGCGTTCCTCCTGCAGGTGCAGAGACATCCTTCCTTTCACCCTTGGTGCAGGGCTGTGATGTGGAACCCATGACACCTCTAGGCAGACTGGAGACGCATGGACCACACCAGTGGTGCAAGGATGCCTCCAAACCCTGCTTTGCTTGATGTCTCCATGATGGCTGTAAGACTTGTGAAAGCTGGGACACTGCTAACCCAAGAGGGAGTCTGGGAAAGTCCTTTTTGCCAGTAAGGCACCCTCGAGACCTCCAGAGGTGTGGAGGAATGCACCACCAGAAACTCAGTAGAGGGGCAGCAGCCGGCAAGGGCGCTTGCCAGCCCTCCCTGGCCACGGCTGCCCCCCTTGCTGGCCTGGGGAGCACTCCACTTTGCACAGCGAGGCGGGGAATGGGGGCAGCCTGCCCACGTGGGTCCATCACCCCAGCTCGGCGAGGAGAGAGGACTCTGAGTGAGCTTCCTTCTCCCGGTCAGCCAGGCAGCTACCTACCACAGAGAAGGGATGCTCCGGCCGGGGACGGTGAGCCAAGCTGCCTGCTCAGGAGCCAGCACTCGCTCCGCAGCTGCTGCGGTTCGGGAGGCTGCCGGCCCCTGCGCAGCCGCCGGCCGTGCTTGGTGGGAGGGCGAGGCAGATTTCGTCTGCAGGCGCTGCCGAACATGGGGCCATTAGTGCGCTGAGACACGGGTGAGCGGGTGGCAGCCGGCCTCGGCGAGACCTTGCAAACACCACGCAGGCAATGACCCCGGGTGGATGCCGAGGCCGGTCTCCAACGACTGTTGCGATTCCTTTGCACTTTAGCCCCTGCTTTGACTGTTGCTTGGGTTAATCCCTATTTGTTTCTTAAAAGCCAAAGGTCCTCGGCAGAAGACAATACATGTCTCTTAAGGCGAGGGGTCATCCCAGCCCTTGTGGGTCGGTGTAAGAATTAAATCAGCTGGCGTACGAGGACTGCAGATAGCACGCCGATGAGCGTGCCGTGCCCAGGCAGATAAGGCGAGCCTTCTGTCAATATAATTTTGATCTCTGGCCTTTTCCAAGCCGGTCTCTTTGGGAACAGGTTCTTGGAGGGGTAAACTGAAGTTTAAAGCTTCTGTTGTGAAACTCTCTATGGTACTTTTCTGCAGCCTTCATAATATGAAAAAAGATACCATTTTGCTTATTACTGTTACCTTTTTTGTGTTAATCCACCATGCACTTGCTCTTGGCCGAAGGTTTTGCTGGCTTTAAGAAAAACTTATTTTAAAACATCTGAGAGTTAAAACAAAAAAGATTTTTTTCCACTTTCAGCCTCTGAGTTTTTGAAGCTCCTCTATGTGTTCTACAGCAACTCATGAATTACAAGTACCGAAACCTATGAAGGTGTATTAAAATGTGTTTGCATTTCTGATTTTTTTATTCTGCTATATCGGATGGTGTTAAACTGACAGTGAACCTGGAAATATAATATCACAGCACTGGGCACTGGAGATTAGCTCTTAGAAGTCATCAGAGCAGAAGCACATGTGCTCTCCTAATGACACCACTCATTCAATCACATTTTAGCAGCCTCCTGGCAGGAAGTCCTGATTTGTTTAACTCTATTAAGCTTAGATAAGAAAGGTAAATAATATGTCTACCCAATATAAGACAACCACTCCAAAATAAGTTTGACATTGGCCAATAATCACTCTAACATTTTTGTGGCTTTAGCAGCTTTGGAGCCTATTGAATGGCACAATGGGGAAAAAAAAAAGGAGTGAGAGAACGAACGCCCGCTTGTTGCTTTAGCCTATTCGAGATGAATTATTAGGAAGGACAGCCAACACTCGGGCTAAACGGTAACAGATGTGGTGCCGAGTGTGCCATTTAGATGCTGGTGGTTTGCTGCAGAGCAATAGGAAGTGGCCGCAGTGGGTGGCAATGGGAGTCAGTGTCCGGGCAGCGAGTGGCTGGGGGGGCACAGCCCCAGCTTCCCGGAGAAATCCCGCCCAATGGTGGGACTGGCACAGCGACTAAGGACCAGGTTTAATCTTTTTACCTGATTTCTGCCAGGAATTGTCTTGTCACCAGACATGTCTTTGACAGTGACTCTGGCCATGAGGCAGGAGAAAGAGCTCAGGTCTTTTGGGGGGAAATGCGCAGCTCTAAAATTGCTCTGTCGAGCGGGAGCTAGTACAGTCCAGTCATCAAAGCCATGGGGACTGAAGAGAGAGGCCTCCCTCATCTCATTGGACTCATTCAGGATGTGATGAAGCAATAATTTTGTCATTGACATGTTTAGGAAGGGTTTTTGCAAAGTCACTGATGGGTTTTTGTGTGAGATGAGTCTGGTATCCATTACGTGGGAGTCTGGGATGTGCTGGGCAGCTGCATGGTGACAAAAACAGGCTGGCTGCTTCACCTTGCAGATATCTGCCAGTTGTTTTCCAACAGGACTGATTTTCAGCTTCTTGGCATGTAAATTACAGTGACATAGCTGCGTGTTGAAGCCTGACAAAGCCTTAGCAAACTGGTTGAATGCCTTGTGGTGTTCAAAGCTTCAGTGAGAGGCACAAAAAGGTTTTCAACACAAAAACTAATATTGTGCAGTGATGTAGGAGGTCAGTCAAGGACCGCAAAAAACAATAGCAAAGACCCACAATGGGAGATGCGATTAACTTCTGAGCAGACCACAAGCCAAAGCTTGCTCAGAAAAAGCCATCACTGAACACATTTGATGAATGAAGGCATTCTTATCACAATCTGGTTGCATAAAAGAGCAGAAGATGGCCTGTTGGCCAAGATACTGTGCATCCCCTCCCACCTGATTGCCTTGAAAAGGTGATGGTGTGAATCTTGATTCAGGGAGGGTAAGGAAATGTGTCTGGCAGTGGCTGAAGCTTTTACCAGAATCATGCTCAGCAGATTCATCTTCCTGTGTGCAAAGAATGGGAATAGTTTCTGCCATGGATTATCACTGATTATTTTTTTTTTTTCTTAATGGGCAACTCAGTTTGATACAGAATAAATTGTCACCAAAGAAAAGATTGTCCTGACTTCTTTCCAACCTCAACTCTGTTTGGGGGTTGGTTATAGTCTGCCCTATACTCTTCCTGGGATGAAAAGTCTCTTCATTAAATAGTTTAATATTAAATATCTGTTCTTCATCCACTGTGTCTTCTCATCTTCATTTTTGGGATCTGAAAAACCAGATGATTGCACTTTTCTATCTTTTTGCCTGTTTTGACTGGTCAAATCCATGTTCCTAGGGTCAAACAGTTAATCATTGGAAGCTGGATTTCTCATCTGTCACTCTGGTTTCTTGCTGCCAGATGAGACAGGACAGCGTTGTAGCCAAAAAAGCTCCTGAAGCCCAAGCAACTACATTTTTAAATGATTGCTCACAGTTTGATGAGTTTCATAGCTCTTAGGAAAAACTTTCCAGCAGACCGGTGGGAGAAGCCCTGGAGTATCTTGCCTGGGGAAGCTGTGGACAGTTCACCAGCAGCAGTCTGTAGGTGCAAGTTAGACAGACATCTGTCAGGAATGACATAGGCAAGTGTTACCTCAGGGTTTGGGTGTGGTCTGGAGACCTGTAGTTCCCCAAGATGTCTCTGACTGCCTGATGGAGGAGCAGGGCCTGCCTCATCTCACAGGGAAGAGGCTGCGTGCCACTATGGCTATATCTCATTAGCCTGATCCTTCACTTATGTGGAGGTGAACTTACGAACTTTTTATTTTATGGATATCTTAACAGCACTGAACGGAAGGATTTTGGCTTCTCCTTACAGCGTGACAGATTTTGCTGAAGAGACCACAAGAATTGGATAGGTAGCCTCTATTCCAAGTCCAAGTTTAAACTGCTCTGAAAACATCTGTTTTAGCTTGACTCTTGCAGGTGGGAATGTCATTCCTAGTACTTTTGTGAAGCTGTTAACATCGAGTTTGAAATAATTTTAATGTTAGGAACACAAATAAACAACTCATAGACTTTAATGCAGTATAAGCCACTCCGGTGCCTCCCATCTAGGTCAGTTTGTCAAGGGCACGATTATCGGAGTCATTCCTAGACTGAATTTAATTATGGGACAAAATACAATGGCAAACTCCATCTTTACAGGAACAAAGGCAGTAGATTTGACCCTGTGTCTGTTATGTAGCAATGATGACAGCAGGGCCCAAAAACTATTTTCCAAACACTGTTCCAGGGTTCCCTGCCCTTGGTATTGTTGTGTTCACCAAGTCAGCTGGGTTTTAAGGGTGCTTGCCCTTTCCTATGGTCATAGTCTCCCATGACTTGGCCAGACCTGAATGTGGGTCTCAGTGACTACAGAAAACAAAAAGTGATGCCTCTCTGTGGCCACCACTCAGGCACGGGTTTGCCCATGCATGTGCAGGAGAGCTGGCAGAGACACGGAGAACACTAAAACCTTCTCACCTCAGCAGTGCTGCCTGCGCAGAAACCAGACATTGCATGACACGACTAAGCTCAGCCACTTGCACAGGGTCTTCCAATAGGCCTGTGTCTTTCAAATACCAGTCTTTACAGATTTTGGATTTTTTATTTCGACCTTTTTCTTTCTCTGCCCCAAATTTTCGTAAGCATATGTCACCTGTAGTTTTAAAATGCTGGTAAAACACTGCAACAGGGATTGAAAAGCCTACAGCAGAATGTCATTTAGAATTGCAGATGAGCTGGACTGGGTGGGATGAGCTTCACATTTAACTGTTTTATCTCACTTCCCCCCCTCACGCTGTGAAGTTAATAGAGAGAAACCTGTCTTGCAGAGCTGGCTCCAGACAACATCTCCAAAATTCAGCTAGCTGGAAGCAGGGCTTTTGCCTCAGTTTTTGAACAGCTGATATAAATCAGTAGACATCCACTGATTTCAAAACTTCTGCTATTGGTTTATGCCAGATGAACTCTGGCCCATTTTGCATCTTGCCATCCCTCATCACAGTAGGTGGCGAGTGCACGAGGCACACACTTCTGTTGTAGCCATCCCCAAAAATGGACCCAGTCCTTAAGGCAATCATCTGGATTTAGGAAACATTTTTGGAATAACAATTCATTTGGGAGAGGGAAATCATTCAATAAAAAGGGTGGGTGCATGGATAAAACTTCCCTCTGTGCAGGAGCAAGGTCCTTATGAGCACGTCTCAGCCTAGCAGCCAGGACCATCACACTTATTCCATAAAAGCTGCCTAAATATTTCTGACTTCTACTCTGTATTGTTACATTAAGGCTTATGAAAAATTAAGGAGATCTTTAATTCTTGTTTTTAAGTGACATGGAAAAGAGAATTACATTGACTGACAATGGCAGAAGACTAGATGAATGTGATTCACCCTTTCCAATGAATTAAAGAGTATTAACTGCTACAATCACTTACTCAGCAAGTGTTCCCTGTTATCTGAAAATATGTTGCACATATTTAGTTTTCTGCATTTCTCAACAATTAGCTAGTTAAACATCTTTTTCTTTTTTTCATGATCAGAGATACCGTCTTGTAACTTGCTCTGTTACTTCTGAGTAAAACAACTGGGTTTTGGACATAGCTTGAACAATTCCCTGCAAAATCCCTCATATGGTGGAAACTTATATTCCACATAATTACCTTAGATATTTTCAGTTACAAGGTATTATTTTAACTGTAAGAGATCATATAGGAAATTAGTCACAGAGCAGAGTACTGAATGCATCATTATTTCCTAAATTTGTCTAGGAAAGAGTTTCCTTGTCCTGCCACATTATATGATACTGCAGGCTATTTTTGCATCCCAAATCAGAATGAAAAGTCAAATATTTTTATATATGAAGAGCCCAGAATACATTCTGACCAGAGTCAAACCATTACTTTTAGTATAGATTCTCACTTCAAAGTGAAAAGCTATTAGGGTCCAGAAAATAAACTTCTATTTCAGAAAACATAAAACAAAACTATGGAAAGAATTGGAATCATAAAAAAAAAAAAAAAAAGACATTCACAAATGTCTATGTTTTCCTATTGGCAGCTTTGGTTTAGATTGCCAGGCCTTTACCGACTGGCCAAAACATTTCCTACAAAACATATACTTGATGCCTAGTCTTGCATCTGTGATCTTTCCCCAGGATTTTCCAGGATTATCCAGCCTCATGTTTCAGTTACAAAACTAATATAACCCTTCTTTCCCTGTTCTTTAGCAATACAAGCCGACTGTCCACAGTGATGTGTTGGATGCCCCAGCCATGTAACTCACACACAGATGTGGGCTCCTTGCACAAAGTATGGCTGTGCAGGAAGTTGTTCATTGAAGGCATAGTAAAAGCATTTGTCATGAAGATGAAGGATTTGTAGTTCATTCATGGGGCAGCTGATTTCAGTTTTTGTTTTCTTCATGTGCATTCATGTTAAAAACTCCTCTCTTCTGCTGGACTCCCTTTATTTTTTTAATTATTTTTGCATATCCTATACATATATATATATATACACACATCATCTTCCATTTTCCCTGGCACAAGCCCATGCTAAAAGTTATCATACTTTTTCTCTAGGTTCATAAGAATTTTACTTAATGGTTATATGAACCTGTGCAAATAGAGAGAATAATAAAATTATCCTCCTAGAATTCAGCAAAAAGGTCTAACTAAATAACACGTTTTCTGCAAAAAATGCATCTAAACCACACACCTAACTGCAGATGTCTAGTTTCATAAGTCATCTGTTTTTCTAGTAATTTAAGAATTCAGCATTGTGGGAGTTTCTCCCTTAGATGAATACACTGAGGTAAACATGATATGAAAAGCAAAAAAGGTAGATTAGATTTTTATAGAGCTGTAGCCTTGAAAGTGTTGGGCTTTTGTAGAAGAAACTCTATAGCACCACAAAAAAAGAAGGTTACAGTCCTTTGTGGGGCTAGCTACACTTAGGTGCTCAGAGACATGGTTTAGTGGTGGTTTTGGCAGTGTTAGGTGAATGGTTGGACTCAGTGATCTTAGAGGTCCCTTCCAACCTGGACGATTCTATGATTCTACTTGTTTCAACAGACCTTCTCCAGGGATCTGCTTGGCCCATGAGTTATGCTTTCTTTGCAGATAGTATGAACCTTGCAGTTATTTTTGTCGTCAATTCAGATGATACTGGCACAAGATTTCAGCCTCATGGGAGAAAAGGAAAGGTTGCTGCTGAGCTGGAGACCCTTCCCAAGAAGTTACTGATAGAGTAGAAGGATCCATTGCTTTCAGGGAAGGTACTGCTCCCCTAGTAAACACCAAGAGTCTGGGCCTACAAACGCATTTTTTTCTCTCAAAAAGTCATTATTCACTGGTCTAATCACATTAAAATCAAGTATGATAGAGGCTTTCATTTTAGAGTTCAAATTTTACCTTTGCTTTCTGCAGAAGATGCGTAGCCTCTTTGTGGAAGCCTCAGCGTGTGTTTCTGCATCATCCATGCAGAGGAGTCACTGCAGGGACTGACTGATCATGACTTGTTTTAGGATTATCTAGATTTTCAGAATCAAATTACTTTTAGTTGATTTATTGCCCACTTGAGCCAACAGCTTCACTTACCACCCTGCACTGAAAGATCTGGGGACCTAAACAGTGTAAATCACACTAGCCCATCTGCTGGCAGGGAAGTGGAGGGACAGCCAAAGCAATGTGCTCAGTCCCTAGCCCAGATACAGCCAAGGATGAAAAAAACATGGCTGTTTCCAAATGGCCTCCCAAGCATGACTTCTTTCCTGGGGTCAGATATCTAAAGCGCAGAAATCCTTTCTTGCTAAAATTGAGGGGGAGAAACATCGTCTATATTTGCAGTAGCCAAGTACTTCAGAGTGCTCATTTGAGAAGTGAGAGATGAAGATCAAAATTCTGCCTCTTGGTTGATTGAAGCGGAGAGGGAAAGTAGATATTCAGCCTCCCAGGCCTTCCACCCTGTTAATGTAGTCACCAGGCAATAAAGTATACTGAGGCAGGGTTTTCCCTGCATCTCTTGGACTGATGCTCTTGTCCTTATTACAAGTAATTGGATATTCTCTAGTCCAGGGACCTAAGTACCACTCGACTCTTCCATGTCAGTGAGCTCACATAGTCTGTAATGCAAGTAAAAAACTTAAAAAAAAAAAAAAGCTTGCTTATGTTATGCTATGTTATAATGAGGTATTTTACTATGAATTAAGAGGCGCAAGGTAATTCAGCTGCAAATATGCCCGTAGGGAGTTAAAATCACAAAGTAGGTGACAGAAAGCCACACTAGCGCTGTGTTAGGAACACCACTGTTTTGCATGCTGTGGGCTGGAGAAGCTGATGCCCTGTAATAATGAGTGACTTTTTTTGTGAAGGAGAGAAGAGTGATGTATTTCCACCCAGAGAAGATCAAAGTATTAAATCTCTCTGTTTCAAAAGGAGAAACCAGGTCAATCGTGAAGAGATGGCTATAATTCAAACCACTGTGAAGAAGCAGTATCTCAGCCTAGAATAAGCAAATAACAAGTTAGAGAGTTCTTAAATTAGGTACATCAGTTTGAGTACCCTTAGTGAACTTCAGCCTAGAATACTTAAAGAATTGGCTGCAGCAATCTCAGAAGCATTAGCAGCTATGTTTAAGAAATAGTGGAGGACACACAAGGTAGTGGAAGGCTAGAAAATATCATACTTAATTTTTCAAAAAAGAAGGGAAGATATAGATTATTCCGTTTATCTTAAGTATCTAGGAAATACTGGAAATGACAAGCAGGCATGTTTTTGCAAGATGAGTTGAGTAACAAACAGTATAGACTCATCAGGAGCAGAATAATCTAATTTGCCTCCACAGAATGGTAATAAACTTTCTGGATGGTGTAGTAACAGTAGATACAGAAACATATATCTTGACTGTAATAAGACATTTGACACTGTGCTATGCACCAAGCAAGTCTAGGAAAGCGCAGCCTTGAGAGTACGTGGAAGCTGTTGAGATAAATCTTCCAAGAGACTAGTAATTTTTCACTCTCCTATGGGAAGAATGAATGAAGAGGGTTTGCACAGGACTGTGTCCTGGCCAGGCTCTGTTTGGTGCTCTTGTAAGTAAGCTGGATGGCGGATAAAACAGAGTTATTACATTTGTAGATGACTTGATAATTCAAAAGTTCATACCTATGCTGAAGGCAGCAGTAAAATTCAGAAGGATATAGAGTGAATGGACAAATGCTCTAAAATAGGATAATTCTGTGTGAAGACAATAAGCACAAGTACCAGTTTCTATACTTAGGTGGAAAAACAAGTTCACAGTGGGGAATGATTGACTAGACAGCAGATCTACAGGGGGAAAAAAGAAAAAGGAGTTATGATGAACTGGAAGCTTGCTGAAAAAATGTGAATGTCACACTGGGGGGGGTATAAACTTGAATAGAGCCTAAAAGTGATGTGATATGATCCTTCAATTCCATTCAGATTTGAAAGGCCTTTTCTGGAGTCTAGTCTACAGCTTTGCTCCAAGGAAGACGTGGGCCTACAAGAAAGGGTCCAGAAAGCAGCAGCTTGAATATTCTGAAAGGAATGCATCTTTTTTCACTTCCTGAATGGAAAAAGTAGTGTTTCCAAGGTGAATATCCATGGCCAAGGTGTAAGTGTGGGGAGGTTCCAGGGCCTCTTTAACTTGAGGTCTTCAGACAAATATCTTCTAGGAAAGATGTAGCTTGTATAGTTGTTTCTGACATGGAGTAGAAGAGCAGAATATATGATCTTTTGAGGTCCCTTGAAGAGGACCTTGAGATTTTACCATGATCATGTGCTTAACCTTACTCCACGTAACACCAAGGTCTGTGTAACAGAGAGGCCAGTAGAGCTACATCCTGGCTTGACCACACTGCTGAATGTTACGTTTAATTATTAATACCAAACAAGAAAAGAATAGGAACTCTGACTTCTCCTGGTGCTGTGACTGATTTTACTGAAGAAGTTAGCAGAATTACAAGCAGCTATGTGTCTGTACTTCCCCAGTGGAGGAGATACAGACAACTAGTTAATTAGCTCATCAGGTGCCATAGTCCAAACAAAGTTGGTTCTGCCTATCATTCAAACTTACAGGAATGACAGCAAACTAAAATATCAACTGATTTTAATAGCACAGCTCAGTGATTTGAAGAATGTATCCTAACTGGTAGAGGTGGATATCCATTTCAGCCATGTGCAATCTGCGAAGTTCATCATGAACTTATGGAAGGTCATTGCTTCCAGAAACAATCAACCAGGGGAGATGCATATGGAAAGCCATTTATGAAGATTACATAAATCCATGAAACAGAACCTGGAGTTTAAAAGTATTTGCTTGCTGTTCAGGATAAGTAAAGAGATGTGGGCTGTATGTGGCTGGAGGGAAGAACTGAGGGGAATGCGCACAGGAGGAGGGACTTTTTATAGTCACCAATTTAACAACACCAGGCAGGACCATTAGAAGAAATAGGCTATCTTTCTATATATTATAATTGTGTGTGTGGTGTTGCTTTTAATCTGTTAACCCTGTATAAAATCCAATAACATGCTCGACTGGAAAAACAGTCTTTATTTGGAAGCATTAAGAGGTGGAAAATCCACCACTTCTTTTGTAATTTTCTCTAATGGTTTAACATGCTCAAGTCTGGGGAGGGAAAAAACCCAACCCAATCCAAACCAAAACAACCAAAAAGCACCTCCCTTCCCCCGGGTCTGCATTATTTCCAGTCTGAATGTTTGTGGATTTAATTTTCAGCTCTTCTTTATTTTGTCAGTAGATTAAAGAGCCCTTGAGTGACTGACTTTTTTCTTTCTCTTTTCTTCTTTTCCAAAGTGTTGATAAATTCTTCTGTTTCTCTCTTTGATAAGTAAACAGACAAATTCTTACTGGCAAAGCCTAATCCCAGTCTTTCTGGTGGCTCTTTTTTGTATTCCCTCCAAGTTCTTGACACCCTCTTAAAACTACAGTTACCAGAAGTGGATATGATGCGATGCTGTAGTATCTTTCTCCCAGTGCTGAATACAAAAGTTAATTTACCTCTCAACTCCTACTCACTGATCGCCTATTTATTCAGACATGAACTGCAGAGAGATGAAGTGACCTCTTGCATCATGAGTCTGATTCCCTGCTATTTGAATTGCCTAACCATTTATAAGAACTAGAACTGCTGCACTGGGTCCAGCCAAAAGTCCATGAAGGCCACTACCACATCTCTGACAGTAGCTGGTCACGGAGATTTAAGGAAAAACAGAACAAGCTTACAATGACCTTTTTCCCAGTATACTTCACAGTTTTCAGCAGTTTGCAGTTTAAAGACTTCTGCAATAAAAAGCTGCACCTTTGTGCTTGATAATTCTTGGTAGATTTTTTTTCACATGAATGTATTAATCTGATACTTGCTAGTTCTTGGACTATGAAAAATAGTGACTAATCATTCATGGTTCATCTTCTCCATACTGCTCATGACATTTTATTTTTATATCATATATCCCTTTAAGTTTCTCTTTTCCAAGATGGATACTCCTAGTCTGTCTCACTCAATAGAAGTCATTGCCTAATTTTGCACATCGCTGTAATTTCTGACATATTTTTCTCTTTCTACACTTTTATTTTGGAAATGGGGAAAAAGAACTGCACATAAGATTCAAGATGCAAGTTCTATTCTCAATTTGTTTGACCTGGTAAGAGAGCTCTGCAAAAGGACTCAGCATCAAGACTCAGTTACCTAAATTAGGTATTTAAATTGACTGGCCAGATTTCCAGGACTGCTGAGTACCCACTGCCTTCCACTGAGGTAGTGGAAACTGTGGTTTGCTCTTCTGAATATCTGAACCCTGCTGTGGACATTGAGCACTTTGGAACTAACCTTTATAATATAAATATATCTTGGAAACAGCATGTTTGCCTGAACAGCAACAGAATGAAAAAATTCCTCTAACTCTCTCACATTTTTTAATGCTGAGGTTAAATATGCAATCATGGGTAGGCAGGAAGAGGGTGTGCAAACTCTCTGCAACTGTATCATTTCATCATTTTTATGAGCAGTGGGGATTATTTTTTTGCAAAGAACACTATGCATTATAAAAACATCTGATTTTTTGAAACACATTTCCTGGCATCTTAGGCTTCAGCAATATTTCTTTTCTTCTTGTGTTTTAGAGTTGTTTTAGAGGTTTTTTTTTTTCACAAACAATTTCTTGGAGAAATTATGACTAATTATATCTAACTTAGGCTACATTTATATTGCCCTATGGAAAAAATATTTATCTTTTACAACAACAGTGGGAATGTTGAACTGCTTTGTTAATGCTGATGTATTCCCTTGTAACAGAAAGGGGCATAGTTTTAGTTCTTTTTAAACAGAAGGCTTTTTATTAGTACAGCCCTTACTCTTTACCACGGATCATAACTTCACTGAAAGGCCCAAATGAAAAAAAAGGAACAAATAATGAACAAAAATTCATGAATTCGAGTACACCTGCCTCTTGTACTGGAAAAGTCCCATGGAAAAGTAATAGTATTGTTCTCCTCTATCATCAACTCGTCCCCTTTCATAAGCACTGCACTTTTTTTCTCAGTATAATTAAAAAAGGAGAGGTAGCGTCCTGGGAATTTGTATGCTTCATTTACTAACACCTGGTGTACCTTTTCCTCTCTCTTGCTTTTTTTCCTAGCAAACATATATAGTAGATTATATAACACAGAAAAGGCAGGGAAGTCCACATGACTGCTTCTCCATCACAATGTGGTTTTGTTGCATTAAGAAATGCAGTTCTCCTTTGTCCTTCACAGGAGTCCTTCAAATATAAAATAAACATATAAAAATATATAACATATTTATGTTATATGTTATATAACATATTTATATAATATGTTATATAAGAACATATTTATATAATGCAAATATATATTCTACATTTTTTATATATATATATAAAATAAACCCTCTACTCTCATGAGACCTCACCTGGAGTACTGTGTCTGGCTTTGGAGTTCTGAGCATAAGAATGATGTGGAACTGTTGGAGTGGGTCCAGAGGAGGTCCATGAAGCTGATCAGAGGGCTGGAACACCTCTCCTATGAAGACAGGCTGAGAGAGTTGGGGCTGTTCAGCCTGGAGAAGAGAAGGCTCTGAGGATACCTTCTAGAAGCCTTCCAGTAGCTAAAGGGGGCCTTCAAGAAAGCTGGAGAGGGACTTTTTACAAGGGCGTGTACTGACAGTATGAGGGGTAATGGCTTCAAACTGGAAGAGGGTAGATTTAGATTAGATATTAGGAAGAAATTTTTCACTATGAGGGTGGTGAGACACTGGAACAGGTTGCCCAGAGAAGTTGTGGAGGCCCCATCCTTGGAACTGCTCAAGGCTGGGCTGGATGGGGCTTTGAGCAACCTGGTCTAGTGGAAGGTGTCCTTGCCCATGGCAAGGATGTTGGAACTAGATGATCTTTAAGGTCCCTTCCAACCTAAACCATTCTATGATTCTATGATTTGGTGACTGACGTAAATGACAATGTTGACTTTTTTGGCCTATAAATGGTAACTAGAGACCTGCATTGCAAGGATTTCAGATTCTGAAGCTGTAGATGAAGGTGGAGGTTGCTCACAGTGTTCAGACTAATAAATACTAAGTTTTTTTGGTGAGCTCTGCCAGAGATTTCTAGTAGCAAGAAAACTCTTCACCCTAAGTACGAAAAATGAATGACTGTCACTATTCCCAGAGTGAATTCCCTGCTTAGAGCAGGTTTTGTGTACCTTGGTTTCTGGAGTAGAAATCATTGTTGCTAACTTTAGCAGTGCTCCATTGGCCAAAGGGATTTCACCAAAGAGACTATGCCTCATTATTTTGCTACTTAATTTATGCCTACACAAGGACTTGTTATTGGAAGCTGAGCATCGCACAAGTGTTAGCTGAAGACATGTTACTCATCTAATTGCAATTTAAAGCCTACAGCACGGACCAGTGAAGATAAAGCCTGTATTATGTGGTGGACATCTTAAAATTGCACTTTGTCCCCACTACAATAAAATACCTGTCTAAATGAAGTCCTACTAAATTATACAATCATCCAATTCTGAAAGCTGTGCTTTGAATTTCCCTTCATAAGCAATAATTTTGAATAAAAGAGAATTTTCCTACCAGGACACATGATAGGGTGTCAAAGGTGCTGCCCAGTAAAATGAATGCGATCTTGGGAATCGAGAGGCAGGAGTCATGGCCTCAATTGTGTTTTTGGGTTGCTCACAAAACCTGGGAAAGTGTTTACACTGCCTTATTTTTAAAAAAATAAGGATGATTGCTGATCTCTAGAACTGTAAATCTGCACCCATCCTAGTCTGCCTTCACACTTTTAATGGCTGCAGATGTCCCCCTGTGCTCACACTGTTTGCGCTGGCCTATCATCCCTCTCTTTGAGCAGCAGCGATGCCAGAGATGTTTGTGACTTCAGACATGACAGCCTTTGCCTCAGAGCATGCTGATGCCATGCATCCTTCCCATCCCACACCTGCTTGCATCCTCAGTCAATTACCTCAAAATCTAACATTGCAAAGTATTGTAGAAGAGGTGGGTCTATGTTACCATTATGGTTGGCAGCACCTTTGCTGAAGAAGATATCTGAACACTAGCTCTCAGAGCAAGTGCCAAAGATATTTTTGGGAAAAACCTGTATGAAGGGCTAGCAGCCACTCCCTCTGAAGCTACTGGCACAGCTCCTGGGAGCCAGATGCGGGCAGGGGAGGGATCCCCAGGCTTTGGATCAGTCCCTTGTAAAGACATTACTGGCTTTAATTTTGCCAGGCCTGGAGAAAAGTGAGAGCTGGCACTGAGAAGGGCACTGAGAAGGTGTTAGGAAAAGCAGACAAGCTTCACACATCCTCAAATAGGCTGAACAAGGGCAGCAAAACAAGGGTGCCACTGCAGTCCTCAGGTCCGTTGTCTTTTGTTATGCTGGGGAAGAAAAATGGGTGAAAATTGTGTACCCATGGATTTGTCTTACAAATTCTCTGTTTGCTTCTCACCCTAGGTACTGTTCAGTGGGATGGTGTGGGATGGGATGGGACAGAGACGAAGCAGAAAAACACAGTATTCTACTTACATGAAGTTAAATATTCTGCGTTGATTAAGAAGAAATTATTGGATTCACAGATTCAGTTTACCTGAGTCCCGAGAAACCAGTTTTGCTCTGTATCTCGCTTATTGTCCCTTTCCCAAAGGAAGACTGAAATCTCCCTGCACCATCTCAGTGAAAATGAACTGAGGAAATCTGCAGGAGATGCAGAGTGAAAAGTAGACCCAAACCATTCAGCAAAATTGGGAGATAAGAGGTTTTTCTTACCATGCCGGTGCTGTGTAATTTGCCTCCTGACATGAACTTTTCACTGCTATAGCAAAATCATAGTGCTTTTTTTCCCAATATAATTTAGTTGTGCTATTGATTTTTGGAAAAAAACCCAAAACCAAAACGCAAACAAGCAAAAAACTCAAACCCAAACACCAAACCCCCCAAATAAACCCAAGCCAAAACCCAAAAAACAAACAAAACACCAAAAAAACCCAGCTAACTGATTTTCCCAAATGTTTTGTTAAGTTGTGGTTGTGACCAAAAAAGAGGATTGGCAATTGCAGCATGTTTTATTAAACTACTAATCGTTCTCATGTCCTGCACAAAACAGCAGTGTGACAGAGTTTGTGTCTGCTTGTCAGGGCTACTTCTTCTTTTCACGGGGTGGACACTCCATGCTTTGGTTTATTTTTATGCCATGCCTATTTTCAGATGTTTCAGATACTGAGGCAGTGTTACTACCTAGTGTCTAACACAGGTTCTGCTATGTGAGGAGCTCAAGGAGACCAAAATGACCTGTGAGGAGGGCAGAAGGGTGGTGGGAGAGAATGAGTGAGCCGTGGTGGTTAACATTTCCCAGGGTGACAAGCAGTGCCTGTGAAATCTGTTTTTGGGTGGGGGTTGATAGTTCACTCTATTTGCCGAGGTACAAATCTTTTTATTTCTTAATCAGAAAAAATTACATCAAAAGAGGAGAAACTAATGAGGCTGGCGAGGTAGCTGGCTGTGAGAAGAGCACTCTTACAAGGGTGCCTCCCCACTCCTTCTAAATGATATTTCTGATTTTAATGTTAGGGACAAACATCCTACCTTACTGAAGTCAAATCAAATTTTTCCCTGGGCTTCACCCGTGCTGCAAATTCACCCTGATCCTCTGTAGCCCAGGGAAACACATCGCGGGCACCCGCTGAAGCAGCTGCACTGCTGTGACCCTACAACAACAGTGCAGTAGTGCTCTGGCCCTCAGCAAGGGCTCATGTCTGAGCAACCACCACATTGCAGTCGTTCAGGGAGTCGCTGCACCGTGGAAGCTACGTCAGTGCCAGGGTAGAGGCGCAGAAGCACATCATACATAAAAACTTCCTCTTCCTTTTGAGGATCCCAGGGTGAATCTGCCACCCACCTCACAGCTTGGGCCAAATCTGGAGCCCTCTCCGCGGGGGCTGATCCCAGCACTGGGCGTTTCTCACAGCTCAGCTCTTCTGGCTGTGATCAGAACGGTCCCTTGTCCTCCTGAACAGAATTAGTCCTATTGTTTCATGCAATGTAAATGTCGCTTTTTATATTGCTTCACAGAATCTAACTCTGCGTAGTACAAATAAGTCGGCAATGGCACCTTATCTGATGTGAGGGCAGTGCACTTTACATTCAATGTTGCAAAACAGCCTGGCTGGGCTGTGACCTCCTGACTCAAGAAGAAATGGAAACAAGCTCACAGATTACTTAGTAATGAATAATACTCCAGATGTTGTTAACCCCATCTTCTGTTGGACATCAACAGAGGCAGTTGATGGGTGCAGCTATAATATATCTTTACTCTCAAAGGAAAAAAAAAAAGCTGGCTCTTGTTCAAAAAGGGAAAAAAAAAAGAGTGACATGAGTGATTTGTTTTACTAAAAGAGGCTCATGAAATGTTCCCCTTTCAAATTAATCTTACTGAAATCTTAAAAATCAGAGGGATGCCACAGGGTGTTAGGTTAGCAAGCCAGAAACATTTGCTGTGAGCTTCAACTCCTCTCACCACAACTCAAGCCAAAAAACCTCTCCAAGCAAGCAGATTTGTACTCTAAGAGGTTTATAACATGGGTGAAACAGCTACGTGTAACTTTTTTCTATGGGGGAAAAAAAATAGAAAGAAGGAAAAGGCTGCAGCTGCAATCAACCCAGAGTCACTTAAGCAACAAAATGGAGTGAGAACTGCAGAAGAGAGGAGTTCTGTCAGAGCCCAAATGTGCCGCTGGAAAACGCCTGGTGAAGATACCCACCTTCCTCCACAGAGGAAGAAAGGGTGCTGGTTAGGACTGGCAACCCACACCAGCCAAGTGGCTGGTCATATTTTAAATGGCTATTATTTGGTCATTAGATAAACCAATTAAATGTCTCGCCTCACCGAATAGCCATAAAAAACATTTTATTTATGATACAGCATGATAGTTCAACAGTACAAACCCTGGTCCAGATCTCAACCAGCCAACACGGACACGCTATCCAAGTAGGAGAAAGGGACAAAGCAACACCTCCATCTACCTGCTGTTTTCTCCCCAGATGCCTGGGAAATTTGGTAGATTTTACCAACATTCCAGGTTATGAATTCCAAGCAAACTCAAAAATCAAATCCTCACATCAAAAACGTCCCATCAGCAGCTCCTTTGTTTTTCCCCTCCTGAAAGCCTGGGGCAGAGAAAATCACTATACTGAAGGAAAAAAACCCAACTCGATTATAGTGGAAATAAGGTGCAGGAAAAATCTCAAACTTATTGGACCACCCAGCAAGTACCAAACTCAATACTTTCCTTCAAATGCTTCCTGGCTTCTTTCCTGGATAGACATGCCACAGGCAGCAGACTGAGACTCTAACAAACCCTCTCCACCCTGCCTTCACGGTCAGCAGCTGATAACCAGCCAGACCCGATCCGACTCACGTTGCAGCAGAGGCAGTCTGGAGGGTAACGTTAAACAGCCGCTTCACCTAGGGGAGCACAGCTATTTGAGTACGCGGAACTTTTTGTTCCCTCTGCAGTGTAGCCACAGGGAAGCATCTCGCATCCTACAGAGGAGGAGTTTCCAGCAGAAAAGAAAGAAAGTTTTTAACACCAGGAGACAAATGTCTATTTATTCCATCATGCCCAGCAGCAGAATTTCAGATATAACGGTTCCTCTCTTTGCTTTCTCCTGTGCTCTCAGCAGCTGCCAGGTGTATATCCCATGCCTAGCTTTGAAGCAGCTATGCTGGCCCTCTGGACTCGAGCAAGTGTCATCTGACGGCTGGATTTTTCCAGAGCACTGAGTCCTGGCTTGCTTCTGCTCTCACTGAGGTCATCAGCATCGTTGCCCTGCGTCTGAGGAAAGTTGGACAAAATGACAGAAGCACCTGAAAACCCATTTAGAATCACCCTCTTGCCTAGATTTAGAGGTCATTGTAAACGTGTTCAATCCATATCTCTTGTTGAGATAAGTACATTTTTACATTCTCTTTACTTCTCTATCAGGTATTGCCTGCATTAGGTGTAAAAAAGGACAAATATTTTTTAAACATTCAATCTGTTTTTCTTTGATCTGAACTCTAGGAAACAGGGTTATGAATTTTATTGAAAGAATGGAGATCAATAATGTGGCTCCCTATATTACATATATATAAAAGAGAGTGTTATAATAGCATATAGTACAATATATGCTATGTAGTGTATTACTACACTGTAGCTTAGATAGTATATGATATATACTATGACACATTGTGTGTGTATATATAGCATATATACAATGTACATATGCACTATATGTATACACGCACGTACATATATAGTGTATATTTATATATAGAATACAAGAGTGCCTATTATATATGTAATACATAATTGAGTATATATGATTAAAATATGACATTTATGTGCCACAGTATTAATGTGCACAATATTCATGTGCAAGCTGCTCTGTGATGAACAATTAATGAGGCCATATGGATTTATGAGGTATGTCTTTCTGTGCACTTTCACCACAGTAACCTGAGATTATCCATGACTTCACACTTACGCAATATATGCAGTTTTCTTCCATGCCACCTATTTTCCCATGCCTCTTTGTCTACTGGATTTTGGTCAGAGGAGCTGAAGTATGAGCTGTATCAGTTCCAGTGCTGACTGGACAGGCAATGCATGTGTCCTGACTGGCCAGCTGGCAGACCAAACCAAGTAGATAATTACTACTCTCACACTGCAGCTTTTTGTTTAGTCCTTAAACTGGGCTAACCTCCATTACCAAGCCACTGACTCCACAGAGTTTGTAGAAATGTAATTTTGCTTGAATCTTCTGTCCTGTCAAATTTGGTTGGAGTTAACCAATAGCTGGCAGGAGGAGTGACAGACACATGTACAAACAAATGGAGAGAAGGAATGAATACATATGACCCACTTCCTTTGGAAACAATGAAGGGATTAATATGCTTGGGCACTTCAAAGTTATGTGTCTAGTCTAAATTACTTGCATTGGTCACTTCCACACTCAGTGAAGAAGACAAGAGTATCCATTAGTTGACACAGAAGCTGTACTTTTCAGTGACCCTAGCAGCCAGCCCCCAGGAAGCAGTGCACTCCTGAAGAGGAACCAAAGCCACATCAATCTGTCATTGTGCAGTTACACCCAGACCTGCGTTTCTACAGACACATCCACTTCATATAGCCCGAATTTTATTCAGAAAGAAAATTATGACAACATTGGACAAGATTTTTGATCCCTGGCAAAATTACCAGTGACCAGGCAGTGCTGCTGGGTATACAAAAGACCCAGATAAGTGGGATTTCTGCATACAGAGAAAACTTGCAACAGGTCCAGTGCAGGCAGGACGTGTCAGGCTTATTGCAGAGGCACAGATGAACCGCCTGGGCAGCCCTGCTCACCTGCCCGTGGCAGATTCTCTGCAGTCACGTGTAAAGGGCAACCGTAACTCTTCTGACACAGCCTGGGCACATCAGGCTTTCTGTGTGTGCATCACACGTTGCTCTGTCTGGTGAATCCCCCCAGGGAGACCCTTGCTATAGTTAGAAGTGGTATCGGAAAATGTTAACAAGAGTATTCTTCACACAGTAATTGCAAAATGTGTAAAGTCTTACTGGAATAAAGTAACAGCACAAAGAGTGGCATAGCTGTGGAGCATGAAAGAGTTACTGTGTTTGCAAATAAATAACTAAGCAAAGGCTTATTAGGGGAGTGCTGTAAGCTTCAGCAGGAAAGGGTGAAGTTTACAGACACATTCGGATCACACAAGACTTACCATTTTCAATACCAAAATCACGATCAGTCACAGGTACTCTCTATGAATGTAAAGAGAAGTCCTGAATGCAAAAGTTCTGATGTAATTTGCTTTTACATCTCGAAATGCTGTATTAATGTTCCTTCATTTGGAGTGGTGCTAAATTTGGAAGTATTCTAGAGCACTTATGAAGGTGATGCAAAATCTGCATATGCTCAATAAAGAGAAATGTAACCTATTGATTGGGAAGCAAACAAGATATGATCCTTAGAGATAAAATTAGCCCAGCTGTAGTTTCAGGAAACCTCTCTCTCAAGTGAACAGAGACAATTTCCTTCAGACCATGGTTTATATTTTGATTCTTGCTTTCCATTGCCATCTAGAGAAACTCTTGGTTGACTGATGACCTGATGAACTATTCCCGTCCCTTGGGCTTATCTCAGTCCCCAAATTCCTGCAGTTGTTCTTTAGGACAAGCAAGAAGCATAAGCATGTCCACTGCCTCCATCGCTGCTAGACTCTCCACATAACAACAGCGCATCCTTCAACTCCCTCAAAACCTCACCTTTGTGTTGGTACCTGCAGTCTGCAGCGCAAGTGGACTGCAGAGGCCTGCAGTTATTATATTGACCACTGCCATTTTGCTGTCCCTTATAATCTTCCCAGACATATATTGTATCCATCTGTTGCCTCTGCCTGCAGACTATGAGGTTCTTATAACAGCACCAGCCTTTATTGATCCTTCGTTTTATGTCCTGTAATTAGCATGATGGTTGTATCGTGTTACAATCCTTGACTGTAGCTACAAGGAAATGCCTCAAAATGCAGGTCTAGCTCTAGGCAGAAGTGCAGTTTGCCTAGGGACTCTCAGGAAAGGTAAATAAGCTGTTGCCAAGCCTACTTCACCCATGACAAAGCCGTAAAAGCAGGTTAGCAGCTGCTGCTGGAAGAGGGGCAGCGGTGCGTGTGGTGGCAGCCTCTCCCAGCAGCCACGCTCTCTGCTCCCATCGACTGTGGTCACCCCATGTACCAGAAGCAGCAAGCTCAGCTCTTGAGGAGTCTTTCCTGCTTCTTCACCACATTGGTCTTTTCTCCATACCTCACTTTATTTTCAGTGGCAGATGTTTTCTTGGCCTTGGCGAAGGGAAACCATGTTCTTGCTGTGTTGTGTGAGGAGCCTTGAACTGGCACCAGCTTTACACATAGAAACATCTATCAATAAATTACCAATTTTGAGGCTTGCTCAGTTCCTATTCAGTCTTTGCACACTGAACTTCAGTGTGTTTCAGTTTGTCTTAGGTGGGAGATGAGTATTCAGCAAAGGTGGTGGCTAAATGCCAGTCTTTCTCAATTCCCTCCAAAGCACACATGGAATAAAATTGCAGACATATATAATGCTTTATTTATTAGAAGTGGAAAATTGAAGGGTATCCATACGACCATGTCTAATACTTTGGTCAAGCTGTATTCATTGTATATACAATTATTTTTCTACGCATGAATCAAAACAGAGGGTTTTTTCCTTGCTATCAATAAAGGACAATGTCTTATTTATGCAGGTGCACAGCGCTCCGTGTGTGTGTATCCTGGCCTAGGTGAATGCAGACTCTTACTTGGAAGCCATTTGAAAAATACCACTGATTTGTTTTGATTTTTTTGCCAGCAAGGATTGGTCACGGGGTCAACATATGGGACTGATTTAGGGCATTATTCAAATGAGCACCCTCTGCCACTGCTTTCTTGCTCTCTCCCAAACCAGCAGCAAAATATTCCAGCCGTCAAAGCACCGGTCATTTTGGTAGAAGATACATCCTAATCCGCAGTCTGTGAGTTACACCTTGATGGTTTATCCAGACTAGCTGCTTTTCTACTCCCTGAAATCTTCCCTATGTTGTTATTTAAAAAGTATGAAAATACATATAGCATACAAAAATATGAGCATGCATTTGTCTGCTTGCATTTGTGTGTTTGTGCTGGTGGTGGGAAGTTTAGTATTATGGATGATCTCACGCTGCAAAATTCATCTCTGCATATATGTTTTGCTAATGCTCTGGAGCGTTCAGATCAGTGTTCTGGCAAGGTCAGTGGCTGGGATTAAAATGTTTTAAATTGTTAAAATGGATGTGATTTAAAAATACCTCCTCCCTTCTAGCAGTTTGTAAAATATTCCCCAAATGCTGGAGAAAAAGCAGAAGCAGGAATGTAAATTTTCAGTGATTATATAACCTGTTGCTCACTAGAACCACAGTAAAGTCCTCCTTCCGAATACTGAAATGCCGTCTGGAAGAAATCTGCCCTTTCTGGAGATCTCCTGCTGCTTTGTGCTTATCACAGAGGAAAAAATGATTTGACGAATTGCAGGTCACAGCAAAATCAATGGAAGAGTGTAGTAAAGATTTAATTCAAGTACTTCCCACAAAAAGCTAATAGTTATATAATAACAACCTCTTTCTTGGAATGTGATGGTGAGTAGCAATGAGAAACCCAAGGAGAAACTGAAGAGAAATCTGCTGCTGTCCACCTGTGGGGTGAAACTTGGCCAAACTTTAGAAGAACACTAGAGCAGCTGGACTTGGTTAGGGCCACAGCAGACAGGTCATATATCTATGTTTTTGGGTTTCCTCATGTGTATGCAGACACACACACGAGCATGTAGAGAAACGCACACTATGTGTATACTGTATGCATACCGTGAACAACAGAAAAAATCTACTGGAGAAGTTAATAATCTAGGCAACTAATGTAGCTGCACTACCTCACTTTCAGATATCTCAGGTTAGAAGAGATGGATGCCACCCAAAATTACTTTATTTTTATCAATACCCTTCCTTTATCAATTGTATTGGTGCTTATCATTTATAAGCTGTGTTCTGTGCTTCTGCAGGTGATGTGTTTCTATGCTTTTTATGTTCTTCTTTAAATAGTAGCCTTTAGAAATTTGTTTGCAGTGAGGAGATGTAAGGTCAAACAAAGAGTACCAGAATTTACAAGGAATCTATTGCCAAGGAAGGCAGACAACTGGGAACCTCACTGTGTCAGTCATTCCCCCACTACCTAACCTTGCAAAGAGGGCAATGAGAGTCCAGTATTTTAATTCTGGGTGCCAGGTACTTGGTTTTGGGTATCACTACAGGCCTGGGCATTGGTACAGCCAATTATGCTGCTTCACAGAACAGCCTCAGCTTCCCTTTGGGAGTATGGCGGCAGGTACCAGGGCAAGTACTCACAAGAGGACAAGTCCAAGACCTCTTGGACATCATCTGTTTCCTATAATACTGTTGGCATCTCCTTCAGTCCCTGTTCAGTTCCCCAGCATACAAAGTACATGATCTCTGAGAATTGCCTGGAGTGAATTGCCTGATCCAGTTCACAGACCTCCTGTCAAGCCATGTACTTACAAGTAGATGAACTGTTTCCACAGCTTTACAGATGCTTAAAAAGAGATCTTCAAATCTTAGAGGAAAGTGAGAAGCTGTATGTTTTGTTGCTCAGCTTCCCCCACAGAAAAAGAATAATGTGTACAGAAAAAACCCCAACACATCGCCTAGTTTACAAACTTTCACCATGGGATAGAGCAGCTATGGTCATGCACTTAATTTATGTTCTCCCCCACAATGACTGAACACACAGGGGACAGGAAACTCAGCACTGATTGATGTGAAAACTTACAGCACATAAAATAACCCACTGAAAACTCTCTTCCCCTAAATCAGCTCATGTGAGGCTCTCCCAAATGTGCAAGAGAGTAATCAGGTTCTTAATAACTTTATTTGAGCCATGGGACAAGGAGATAGATTATTATTATCTACCTTGGTTCATTTATATGCCACCCGATAGTGTACACCATCCTATCCCTAAAAATCGCTGGGAATACTGTTACATAGCTTTTTCTCATATAGGTCTGCTCATTAGTCATTCTTTCTCTTTCTTTTTTCTCTCCTTCTGCCACCAACTCTAACCAATAAATCTCTCCTACTCTTTCTCACTTTCTGTTTGAATCTTTATCACTACCTGATTATATTCAGGTTCGTTTGTGGAGATACTGGGCATGTATATGGAGGAAAAGAAGGTGGAAAGACATGGTGGCAACCCATGAAGGCAAGGTTTGGAGGCTTCCCTGCTGGTTCCTGAATGACACAACAGAAAAGAAGCCTTTGCTTACACAGAGATGTTTCAAAGATCTCTTGGATATCATCTGTTTCCAGTAATGTCCTGCCAAGTGATTTCTCACAGGAGGTTTAATTTCCCGCTTGCAGGGGTGCTTGAAGAGGAAGATTTTCTTCAAGCTAAAACAATGGTCCCAATGAAACCTATCTTGCAAAACAGTATAATAATTCCATGAAAGAAAAAAGTTGGTGGGCATCTTGAGGATGGATTTCTTTCACAGTATTCCAAGTCTGTGCATGAATAGGTTGCTAAAGGTTAACTACGCTCCAGGACTGGTCTTTCCTCAACAGCCGTCTGCATTTCTACCATAACTAATAAGGACGTCAGGAGTTTAAGAGAACAGCCTAAATTTCCAAATGTTTCTTCTTACAAAAATAACTTGTGCAGACCAAAGCTGTCCAATAATTAAGACTTCCATTAAGATTAAAAAACAAATAAGACACTCTCACTGAACAGTGGTATCAAGTGGGTGGGAGGGCAAGGCTTGTATGTTTGGCGATGTCTGTACTGTGGGACCTGGGAGTGCATCCCAGATCCAAATCTAGAGCATCTCCATGGGACCATGGATGTGTCCGTCCTCTCCTCCCTCTCTCCTGCCAAACTGGCAATCAGACTGACACAAAGCCCCACTCTCTAGATGCGGCCATTGAGTACTTGTCATGGAATTAAAGGATGGCAACTGTGTGGGATGTGGGGTGCATATCCTCCTCTTCTTCAGGGAACACAGTTCTAATTACAGAGCTAGATTTTTTGTATTGCATTAAGAGTAATTCCTTTAACACGGGTAGAGTAGCTCCAAAGTAAAACGTGCAACTGAGAGCAGAATTTAGGATCAGGCTTTAATATACAGAAACAGCAACTCTGTAACTTACTATATTTATGGATGTAATTCTCTGAGACCACATTCGTTCCTGTATAACTCTGTTCAAATCAATAGAATTACACTGGGGATTAATTCACTCCTTAAATTTAACTGCACTGAAAATAATTATAATGTCCTACGACTATAATATTTTCATTTTCCAGGGGGAGAAATTTGCCAAGATGTAATGTGGTCTCACGTACCTGATTGCACATTACCTCCAAATCCGTGAGAGCCTGCAAGAATGGTAAAGCTGAAAAGGTCATGCTGTTTAGGTTGGAAAAGGGCCAGCTGCATCATTGGCTGAACATCTAGGCTGCCTTCGAAATGGATGCGCAAAACCGATGTTGAAATGGTACGACATATGTCGATTACTAAATCCCAAAACTTCTTTGTTGTTGTTTCAGCAAAATTCTTTGTGTGAAGAAAAGGGGGCCCAGTCCTAAGAGGGCCACAGCAGCTGCAATTCCTGCTGACCTCACTAGGAGATGGAAGTGCAGTGCTGGAAGCTGAAGGACTTGTTCTGGTCACATTGGTCTGGTATGTGCTTGGAGAGGTTTCTTTAGAACCAGTAGATTCACAGACATATAAAACTCACACAAGCTTGGACCTAACAGAGGTCTTTAAGACTGCATGCCATATTCGTTTTCTGAATTCATGGTCTCTGTATTATCTAGGATGATCAGTAATTCTCTGAAAGATAAAAGTAGAAAACACTGAGCTCCTGAGGAAAGGATAGACCTATATCCCTTTATTTCCATCAGTCAGAACTTCACAAGTGTTTTTCCTGAAATATAACAGGACACAAAAATATTTTAAAGAAGTAGAAAAATTTTCCAGTGCCTCAAATGTTCTTACAATATTTTAGATTGGTATTTTTTCCCAACACCTCTTATGATATTTTAGTTTGGTTTTTAACAACAACTAGAAGTTCATAATTTCTCACGTCCAAATACACTTTTGGAAAATGAAGCTTTTCAGGGTTTTCAGTCAGAAGTTTTGTTTTCCAGATTTTTATATCCTACTATCCTCCAATGCTATCTTTAAAAAATTTCGGGCATTGAAGATGGTTTGTTTCAACTATTTGAGGGGAATATAAGATGGTACAAAGAAAAGAAATAAAAGATTCTTATTAATCTGCTTTCCCTTTCAAAAAGAACTTTTTTATTTTAAAAATAACAGTTTTAAAATCAGTTTTTCCAGAAGTCAGTGGGACTATCCAGGGAATAATCAGTATCGGTAAGCAGGGATTCTGTTGAAACAGGGGATTTTAACCTGGGCTTCAAATAATTATGAGTATTTTTAATGCCTAGTATACAGTGCCAAAAATCTTGTCTCCTGAATTTTTGTACTGGTTCTTGCAATCTGCTAAAACATCTTTTTTGTCTTTCTTCTACAGTATTTGTATGCTACATCTTTATCTCACAGATTTGCTCTCCAGCCAGGTGCCACCACCAGTTTAAGAAAGGTTTGACTTTGTGGTACAAATAGCTCTTGGAGCATGTAGATGTAAATGTCATCACATGGCAGCATTTTAGCATAGGGTGATGATATTCTGTTTTGACACAGTGTCATCACGCTGCATCCCAATAGGAAGATGTTTTGACACTAAGTGCTGACAAAACATCAAAATGGTAACAATTGTTCTTTAATATTCATGTGTTCTGTGATGCCTAGAGCATACTAACTGATAATAGCAAGAGAGAGGACCAGTAAAGATTGCTGTTAAATATATTCAGTTAATTTTTATACAAACAAGTTCCTACTGAATATTCCTACCGGGGTGAAGGTGAACACATGTCCTCCATAAGGACTACCAAACAGGATGCTACCAAACTAGCATCTTAATCTACAGAAAAGGAAAAAATAAACAAAACCCACAAAAAAACCTTCTTTCTAACTTCTTTTTTTCTGTTTTTACAATGCACAAAGGAAAATAAACTAATGGTCAGAAATAACAGTGCGGAAGAAGCATGATCTCAATATGAGAGACTGGAAGTAACATTTGGTAGAAACTATTAGAACTGTATCCTTGTGAAAGAACAGGCCTGTATAAGAAGATGATTGAGTCTTCTAAGAAACATCTCAAGATTTTTGGGTGTGGGGCACAGTCAGGGGAGCAAAGATTTCAAGTGGAACAGTCAGCAAGGAGCCAGCCTGCTTGTGGTCCCAGTTAGCTGGTCTGCCCAGAAACCCACATCTCAGCATCCCAGACCTGCAAACACCCAAGATTTTTTTAGCCACTGCAAACTATTTATTTTAAGACAATGCTAATAAACCATTAAAATAATTGTTTTACCATATAGAATGATTAGTACACGGCATGACACTTATCTGGCATTTTTAAGATGAACCACTCTGGAACTATTGACAGGTTTGACAATTTGAGACCTGTAGCTGCTCTCCAGTCTTGAGCTACCCTTCTCTTTATAACTTTATATTTGAGTGTTTACCAGAAAGAAGGTGACATATTGAGAAATGACAAATAACTCCAGAGAAATTTTCAAGCCACAGGTATGCCTAAGTACTACAGATTACCATAAACATAAAATTATCCCTCATCATCTGCAGTTGCATGATGTTATGCACGCAAATGCATTCTGCTTTGTGAATAGAGCTATTGATTTTTTTGGATCTATCAAATGCTTACAAGTTACTTACTTGCATAAATGTGTATGTGGAATCAGATCCTTAATAAAACCTGCGTCTGGACACGTTACTCTTTCCCCATGAATTTTCACTAGCTGCAACAGTATGGGCTTGCTATTGTTATAGCATTGAATTACTTGCACTAATGTTCATGAAACTTAAATTTCATCTCTTTCTTTAGAAGGTGAGAGCCAAGGAGAGGCTCACATGTTCTCATGGTCTGAAACAAACAATATTTTATTCTAAAGGATTATCGTTAATGTAAAGATTTGGTCCTGAGCCCATTTCTCCAAGGATTAGTCTCTCCAAAGTTTTTGGCACATGTTTAAGTTACATTTGAATATAATGAATGACTGTCATGAAGAACGGCCATAAGCAGCAGCCTGTGCTGAATGTGTCCTGCACTGTTATAGGCTGAATCCTGTAATAGTTCAGCACCTTCATTTCTTATTGGCTTCACTAGGAGCCAAAAACTGACTGGATGATGACAATTCCATTTTATGCGTCTTTCAAGGTTTAACATTTGTTTTGGTTTCTTGTTGAACTGTCTATTATTGTACTGAAACCTGAACTGTTCAGCTAGGATCCCAAGTGGCATTTCTTGATTTACTTCTATATCACCTTGAATCTGGTAAAAAACTGAAATTAACTTTCCCAAATGAATGCAGTAGAATACAAGATGGTCTCTTTTTTTTTCGGGTGAAAAAAAAAACCCAAACAAACCCCTTGCAGCTCGGAACTTCAAAGGAGGAAAATGAACCTGAGGACTTTTGTCCAAGTAACTCGTAGGTGCAAACCTCAGCACTTTCTCGGCTCTGGGTCCCTGGGCACTGCACAGTCTTTGTGTCACTGCTGCCCAACGCAATGGCCCTTGGGCAATGCCCACTGAGACCCACACAGCCAAGGAGCATGACTGGTGTCTGTGTGCATCAAACCTTGGGTTTCCGCTCCAGGCAGCGTGAGCAGGAGCGTGCACCACCAGCTTGCCCACGTGGGCACTCCAATACACTCCACTGTGACAGCATACATCCACTCTTGGTACAATCTCGAGTTGTTTCTAGAGGCACTCTGTAGTTAACAGTTGATTGGGCTTTTATAAAAATGTATGTAAGTGGTAAACACATGCTTTAGGGCTGGGTTCCTTAGCAGACGGATATAATTACGGTGCACCATTAATTTACAGAGCCGCATAGGGGAGTTGCAGGCTCTCTGTCTTTCTCCACTCCTTCATGCTTCCTGATGAAGCCAAGCATCCAGGCCTGCCTGTGCATGCCATACAGAGTTATCTCCACATGCCCAGCAAACCTGACGCACTTATCACACATGTGCTGGCCATCTGTACGGTGCATGTATAGGAGGTTCAGCGAGCCACAGCATTTCTGCCTGTGATTTCCTGGACAAAGGAATGGGAGCTGTATCCACACGCACTCACACCACTCTGCCGGTATGTGACCACACACTTGGCCAGCGTGTCGGGGGCTGAGTCCAGCCCCCAGAGCACGGCTGACTTCAGCTGCGGGTCTGCCTGTTCGTGGAGGGGTTTTCTCCTTTAATTTCTAGTCATTCTGTCAGTGCCTGCATTGATCTCCATTTGACTTACCTTTCAGAGCCCAGACAGACGGGGGAAGCGATTGCCCTCTGCAACTGCAACCATGTGAAAGGTCTCTCAGCAAATCCTCTCACTTACTCAATTATCCCTTCACAGAAGTGTTTTGCACCGCCGTGGGCGGGGAGACCTGAACTCCCAGTGCACCGCAATCATTTATCAGGTGAAATGAGGCAAAGAAAGCAAGGTCAGTGAGTGTCCATGCTGCTTACAAGCTGCAGAGCCCTCAAGCCTGTCATTGCCCAGATTACTTAAAAACTCATTCCCTTCCCAGCATATGATCTCCTTTATCAGCAGCTGCTCTCCACTCACTGGCAAGAGGAAGCTTGTTAGCCTTTGTCGACACGTCCAAGAGAGCGATGGGCACCACAGACAAAAGCCGCACCAGAGAAGGTAGTACCCAAGCTAGTGAAACAGGCTTTCTTCAGTCTTGGAGCATCAGCTGAGAAGGTCCTCATCCCCCCCAATATGTTTTGATGGAAATCGGTATCGGCAAGAAGACAAATCAGGAACAGGCAGATGGAAAATGATCACTTAAAGATTGTTTGACTTTTTGGTCTTTGGACAAGTAATGGCAATAAAACTACATTACTCAGCAAGTTTCAGTGAATCAGTTTCTTGTGGAAGGGAATTTCTTATGGCCATACTGTCTACCTGATTTCCTCTCTTGCTCCTAATAATTCCCATTTCTACCAAGATTCAAAGAAAAGTAAGGATCTTTAAAAGAAAGATTTCATGCCTGGAAGTTTTGTGAAGATAGGTGTCCCTACAGCAAAGAAATCCTGTAAGTGTCCCAGCTAAATCTGACTTAGATCTGTAGGACAGCAAACTTCATTACTTTTGATGTCATACCAATGACTCGTCACTCTTACAGTTGGTTTTAATAAACAAATTGGGTCTAGTTCAACTTTGACTGGCAACATTTGTTTCGCTTCTTAAGTCAGTAAATTAATGAGGAAAAAAGTTCAACAGGAAAATTTCGTGAAAAATTTTTTACTATCTGAATACGTATTTTTAAAGCCTAAACACCATCTTTGAGCATTAGTCTAATTCTAATTAACTCTAGCATTAATATGGTTTGCTCAGACGCATTTTCCTGCCTACAGGAGATACTCATATCACCCCATCTACCAGAGAAGATGGTTCTGGGATCATTGGCTGTCACTGTTCTCCTTCATGATCAAAGCAGAGCTCTGTTTGTAGGACTTGGAGGAAAATGTATCATGCTATCATGTTAAATCAGTTATGATGAGATACAGATAAGTATAGATATATGCACATACATGTAAACACACACACATACTCACAGCAGTTTCAGATTGGAACATCCTACCAGGTGTACCTGCCTCTGGTTTACAAGACGATTTTATGGACAGTCCATCCAGGAGCCCTAGCATTGCACCAAGTGTTTACTGGTCCACACATAAAGACTATGCTATCAGGTTTGTGGTTTCATATTTGCTGTCTGCATCGTGACGAGTTCTGATTACAAGGCTGCATTTTGTCAGAAAATCGTGCATTTTGTCTTCTACACCAGGGTAAATCAGGGGAGAGCTCTAGTGTTGCCAAGAAGTTATTGCTGAGTTTGGGATTTACTGGAGACATGTAATGTTGTGTCACAAGTCCATAGGAGGTTGGCTTGCTCTGTGCCACTCGCATTTCTGTTACTGCCAAAGGGCAAGTTGCCTGGTTCTTATTTCTAGTTCTTCTGCGATCTGTACGGATGGGGAAGAAAAAAAAAAGAGTTAAACATTTACTACACTGTTTTAACTGCGTTCTTCATAATTTGGAGTGTGATGGCAGCACATGGGGTGAGATCCTAGTTTTTTTCTCTGATGGGCAGCCCAAAATACAGGTATTTTGGGGAAAAATCACTCAGCCAGGATGTAAGCCACTTTGAGTGGGTCCTGCTGCTGAGGACACCAGGTCAGCTTTGAGAACTGATGTTTAAAACTTCACCACAGACCTACGGCACAGCTTTCAAGAACTAGATGAACAAGTGAATGGTTGGACTGGATGATCTCAAAGGTCTTTTCCAACCTAAACAATTCTATGATTCTATGACTGAGAAACCTGGGGCTTGTACAAGCTGTGAGGACTCTTCAGCCGGCTCAGTGCCTGCTTGTGGTTGAAGAGTTATGAAAGACCAGTGAGGGACTAAAGGTGAGGAGAATACACATGCCTTCAGCCAGTCTGAGAAGCCTAGATGTCTCTCCTGGAGGTAATCTTGACATTTACTTGACAGATTATTGATATTTGGCTATTGAATGGTAATTCTCAAATTATCCACCCCATTATTTGTGTCTAGATGTTGCAGTTACTCACTACGACAAGCTGCAACACCGGCACCCGTAATCAGCAATAGGAAGTGGGCATATCCCACCGGAGGCCTACGAGGCGACAGACACGCCTCGGGGACAAAGAGCACAGACACCAATGTGGTGGATACAAGATGTCCGTTTATTAAACTGCGTCACAAGCTTATATACCTGGCCAAGCTCTGCTCAAGGGGAGGGGTTTGCTGTCTACCTTTCTGTCACATCACGTGATCTTCCGAACGCCGACCCCTGCATCTCTCACGTGATCTTCTGACCACCAACCACCACATCTAGATTTAGCACTTAAGGCTGTCGTGCAGAGAGATTTCATCAGCTTTCAGGATCATAAAAAACCTAATTATAATCATATAGACTGAGTTTGGCTATTCTTCTTTTCCTGTATTTTAAAGGGACACCAGGAGGTCTGCTTGTCCTGATATCAAGCCTACCAGATTTCTTTTGATTTAAACACAAATGTTATTTTCTGCCTCTTATCCATCCTTATGAACACGCAGGATACTCTGGTCTTCATTCTACTGCTCTTGTTCACATCTACATCTGCCAGGTGGGCAAGGTACGAGAATAACTGGATATGTATATGCTTCTCTCACAGACAATCTTGGGTCAGTGGTGAACCAGCCAAGAAGATGAGCAAGATATGAGGGGTGAGGGAATCCTATTGCTACAGTGTGAAGATGGGAAATGTGTCTGCACACCAGCTGTTTCAGAAGTGATAGAGCTTTTTTCTTTTTTTTTTTAAACATAAAATGGATATTTACGGAACGGAAATTTTGGGGCTTCATCCGTATAATAGGGTTCCTTTAACAGAATGTTTTGTATTTTACTATCTTTTGTTTTCTTGTCTCTGAACTAGACCTTTCAGTGCAGGGCTGGCCTAAAAGCAGTAACTATACTTATGTGGGCTCTTTCATGGAGAGCTGGGCAAGTGATTGGATTGAAGAAGTCACCCCTAAGAACAACTTTTGGAAAGGCTCTTGGAGCCACTTCTCCATCCCTTCTCGTGGAACAATGAAAGCGTTGCTGATTATCCTCCATTTCTCCAATTTCTTGCATGCATGAAGTGTGTGAAGCCCACAGTTTAAAGCTGATGTGTTATTTGTGTAGCATTCCTGGGGCCAGATTTTGACTCTGTCACTGGCTGCATTATGGGTTGGCAAAGCGAAGGTCTGACCTCTGCTGATACCCCCCAGAGCCATGGTGAGTTTGGCTGCAGCTCTGGTGAGGCACATGTCTTCTCAGCAGTTTACACATCTCTGCTGGCTGGTGAGGAAAGGCGCAGTATCACAAGGCTTGAAGTTTTCACTTTGAATGCAGCTGCTTGTCACAGGCAGTATCAGATGAGAGAAAATGAAAGGCAAGCTGTAGGATGGTTTGCTTGAGAATAGCACACTAAAGCAACTGAAATCAATGGGAATCTTACTTCTTCCTGGTGAGCTCTTTCAGACCAGCTTTGCTCCTGTTGGAATACTTGTATGTAACCACAATGTAAGGAACAGGATAAGAAAGCAGGGGAAATGCACTCAGTGCCTTCTTCCATGACCCTGAGTCCACCACCTTTTATCTGTGTTGCATCCTTTTTCTCTTCTATTTTATGGTAAGTACTTCGCAGCTGGGTTTGCCTCCTACCAAGTGTACACTCAGTGCACAGTGAGGCCCTGATGTCAGAAACTGTCTAATGGCACAGGTAAAATAATCCAGAGCAAAAGTTTCAGTTTCCTTCTGAAACTGTATATTTTGGTGATGATGAAAATATGTCAAAGGCTAAGGTTGCACACAGAGTCACACTGAAACCAAAGCAAATATTCCAAGACCAAACATATAACTTCCTTTCCCTTGCTGCAGAGCTGTTGGATTTTCTTCTCCTCGTATGCAGAGTTTTTAGAGGAGTTTCATTGCAGCTGAGCTTGTTTCTTGTTTAGTATAGACTGGATCTACTTCTCTCTTCATTAAAGTACAATTTCCAAGGCTGTTAGTAGGGATGAAACAAGGCTCCAAACTAAAAAGAAAAACAGTTATCAGCTGCATTTTCTGAGCTGGCAGGCTCTGAACAAAACATGTATTTTTTTTATGTATGAGGCAAATACGAGATCTTGCTTTAAGAAGGGCTAGGGTTTTGATAGAAATCTTAGAGTCCTAGAGCACTGGCCCTGTCAAGTGCTAAATATCTTTGATGAATATGGAGTGCAATGTGGTACACAGATGACAGAGCAGGCGCTTAGAAAGTACAAAACAAAACAAAAAATCCTAACCCTAGGACAGTGAGATTAAGCAGATAGGATGATACTACACAGAACTCTGAAGACGCTACATGTGCGGACATGCACTAAATCACAGCCTTTTATAAAGTCGTGCAGGCTGCCATTTCAGATATATCATCAGCTCCAGTGAACGTGATGGACTGCCTGGTGAGTGGGTGCAGTGCCATGCTAACAGATGGGTATGAGAGTGAACAGGCAGGAGACTGCACAGGAGCTTCAGGATGGGCCCACTGAGGCCGCAGGTGGGACAGGAAGAGGGAAACTTTCACGTTGTTTCTATGGTTTCTACCTCTTGGCATCAACACATGTGATTTGCATGCCTCTCTGGGGCTGGATTGCTACTAAAGAGTTATAAAACAGCTTTCGTACGTGCAGAAGGTGGGATCTTTAAAATCCAACTACAGTCAGAGCTTCAGGAAAGAAAGTGGAAAGAATGTAGAGACAAAAGCATGCACAAAATCTCTTCTTGTTTCATCAACGCAAACCCCCTGTGGAGTAAACAGGGGTCTGGGCGCCTCCAGTCAGCCCAGCGCTGTCTGCGCTGGGCAGGTATGGAGGGTGCTTCATCCTCAGAGAAGTCATCTTGCAGGCAAACCCCGCTGATGAACAGGGCTTTCTGTGTGGTCACAGTGTGACCGAGAGATTTTCTTTTAGTGGGTAGAGATTTTCCTAGTGGCTTTGGCTTCTCAAATTGAAAGCAACTCACTTGAGCAGCAATCTGTTTATATAATCGCTTGCCACACAGTGTGCATAGCTGTCAGATGACAAAAATTCGCCTTCCCCTGTCAGCGAAAACTGATTTTTTGCAAATAATTATTTTTTATCTTGTTCATCTTTGAGGAATTAAGTCTCCCTTGATAAAAGATCTTTTTCTCTCTCAAGGTTCCTCAGAAGAAATGTGCTGCAGCTTTACAGTTGAGTTTGTGCTTGTCTATCATTTATATTATTTTTGTTTCAAGGCACCAGGTCAAACTCTGTCCTCACTTACTCTCGTGCAACCGCAGAGACTTCAGTGTGGCTGCAATCGAGGATGGAATCTGACCCATTGTGTTTGTTTTTAATCGGAATATGCATGACTTAATGTTGTCTTCTCCTTTATTTTAATCTCCCAGGGCAGTGTGAAGAGTCAGATGTTGAATCTCAAGAGATTTCTCCCCAGTGAAATATTCTAAATATGTCAGGAAAAATGTTTTGTCAATTCCAGCTTGTTGATTCACCCCAGCCAGCTGGCTGGGCAGGCTCAACCACGACATGCTGCCATACAAACTGGGAGGTCGGAGCTGGGCGCATGCAGGCAGGATGGTGGGGCCATGTGCTAGAGCAGATTGGATGGATTCCACATATTGTAGTAGATGATGTGTTTGGTCTTCTGAGGGAAGGGGTGGTTGCACGCCAGCTGTCGCTCAGGACTTCATTTAACTGACTGAAGTAGAGAGAAGTTGGAGTTAAGGCTTATCCCCATGTTTTCACCATCCTTGATGAGATTCTGCCCTGCCCTTTCTACCAAAGGCACAGGAATCATGGTGTGCCTCTGAAGATGGAGGAGCTGGAGGCTCTGCTTTGTCAACCTTCAGACCCACTAATACTCGCTGAAGGGTTCTACGCAGACAAAAAGCACCCTCCATCAACATGATCACTTCAAAAACTGTCTTTCATGAAGATCTGATATATTTTTTAGCATTCTTGAAAATAAGAAGGATGATTGACTTTTTACATGGCTAATCTTTAGCATTAAGGATAAATTGGCCTTTTTATTTCATTTAAAAAACTGATCCAGATCCTGCAAATAATCTGGAAAGTTGTCATTTATCTCTGACACACCAAGAGATTTCCCAAAAAAGGTGGATTTCCATTTTGTAGATTATGCGTATTACAATAGCAAAAGAAAGATGGTAATGGTGGCCAGCATTGTAGCCACGTTAAGAACGTCCCTTTGGTTGAGGATGGCTTGGATAGGTACATATTTTGAGAAAACACCAGTTTTATGTTCACGTGTGGCTGTGTGGAAGAGGAGCATCATGCTACTGGTGCCATGGGAGGCCAGTGAGGTGTTTAACAGATCAGAAGGAAAGTGTATGTCAAACCAACAAAAAAAGTCATCTTCTGGAGATGCAAGTTTTTCCCTTTGAAACCATGAACTTCCGAGCAAAACCCCCCTGTGTTAATGAGATTTTTAATACTAGAGGGTGTTTTATGAAAGTAAGGTCTGACTGTTTCACTGAGGATTATATTTCCATAGCACTTCAAGTGCTTAGATCTGCATATTGCCCTTGCTTTGGATCATAGCCGTAAAGACTAAAACAATACTATAGGTGCCTTAGTGCAAAATGAGGAGGGAAGACAACTAAATCAAAAGAGCAGACACAGAAAGCAATACACAGAGAGACAAACGATACAAAGCAGAATCAGACTTAGACATGAGAGGTCAACCCACAAAATATTGTGAGGGGTGAACATGTAAAAAAGAAATTTCTTCCAAGGAGAGTAGTGACAAAATGGTTTCTGAGAAAGCTGCAGGGCTCCCTCATATGGGCTCCTCATGCAATATGTACCCCTCACTCTCCTGCGTTTGGCTTTAGCACATACAGGACACACAGTAAGAAGGCAGTCATAAACCACTTTTTTTGTTGGGATATGTTTACCTACGGAAATTTTAATTCAACTCTAATTTTACTGAAGGATTGTCCTAGAAATTAAGAGGGTTCTTTGTAACTGAACATAGATGTAGCAAAAATAAAAGAGCACAACTTTGTTTTGACCTTACTTTGCTCATTGTTACTTCTCTTAACAAGAGATACACTAAAATGTCTTACAGAATTAGCATCTACAAGACCAACACGTTGTCAGAATAACAGAAAAAGAGAGAAAGGTACTCTGAACCATGGATGCAGTCAGAAGTGAAACATGTTTCTTATCACTAACCTATCCCATTTGCCATAATGTTCTATACCCAGGAAAATAAACTTCAGTCAATATAATCAACATTTTGATGTTGCCCCCTAAAACGCAAACCCCGTCATGTAGATGATTAATGGAAAGAAGTTCAAACAGCACCTGTTCAAGGCCATTGGAATAAATGTCATATTTTGCATATACTTCTAAAACTACAGTGCAATATTAGCCCAATTAATTTCAGTGGCTCAAAAGATGCAACACCTACCTTCTCACTGGATAACTGTTGCAGATTTTCCACTGTCCTCAAGTGATCCCTGCTGACTTATGCTCAGGGCTGTTGCTGTCAGTGTGAGCACTGTCAAAGACCCAGAAAGACAAAGTGCTTCGATTTCTCATAGGAAACAATAGTGAGCAAACTGGGTATTTAAATTAGGCATATTGATAAGTGTGATGTGATATTGAAAAGTAAGCATCCACCAGAAGGACCCTTATTTCTGCAAGCAAGGAAGTTATATGGCTCATTCTTAGCATAAATGAAACAGGCCTCTTCCAGCTCTTTCCTTTCACGTCTCTATGATGATTTTTGTATGGTTCTAGACATTTCCAGTCTCTCCTAGTCTAACCTAAGCTTGCTACGTCTTAGTCCATATTTTCAGTATGAGACTTATACAAGTCTCATCCAAGGCTTAGCTCCCAAAATCCATGTCAAAGCTAGGAATGGACTGTCAGAAGGACTCAGAAAGGTGAGTCCCTTCTGGGTGCCCAGGTCTTGGAGCACGTCCCAAATGCAGATCCTGCCCCTGGTCACTTCTTGCTGGCTGGCCTTTATTCAGGAAAGCTTCAGTCCTCATGACTGAAACAAAACATCCTCGAGGAACTTATGAATAAGTCCATTTGCTTCCTGCCTCAAACACTTCTAAAGCATTAACCTGAAGCATAAACGTTTCTGCCTTTCGTTTCCTTGGGGATGACAGGAGAGAGAGACTGAGACTGATTGCAAAAGCTGTAGTGCTTGTCTGAAGTTTTCAGTCTGACTCTGGTCAGGCCCCAGGTGACCAGCTAATGAAAATAATTCAAACTTTACCAAAACAAGAGCCATTTATAATGTGGAAATTCTAGACAGACAGCTCCACAAAACCCTGGGAACAAACATGGAGATAAATCTTTGCAAGAAAAAGCGCCCCTACCTCACTACTCACAAGGTCAATTCTAAATAGCATCACGGGGCACAGCCCCCACATGTGGCAGAAAATTAGTTAGTATTAGCTCTTTTTTAAATACATCCATACCTGTACGCTTGTAGTCATGAGGGATGAGGAATATTAGAAAGGCTTTAGGAAGCCATACCTTTTAAAATAGATGGACTTTAAGAACAGTTGCTATAACTGCAAATGAAAGAGGAAGAAATGAACAATGGAAAATGGGTAGAAAAACTCTGATTTCAAATAAACACAACACAACCATGAAACAAGACACAGAACAATACAAGGAACGTGCATGAAGGAGGAAATCAGATGGGGCTCTCCAGTAACAAAACTGGAAGCTTTCAGATGTCAAAAACCTCCCAGAAACAGGAAAAGGAGGATGGCTTGCATGCCACGACACATAGGCTGTGCAAATTTGGAGCAAGCCAGCACCTCTGAAGCACAGCTAGAGGAAACCAGGGACAGGGAGCTGCAACATCCCTGGAAAAGTGTGTGTTGGGTGTCCTAGGCTCAGCAGTCAGCAGCCTGCTCCTGCTTTCCAAGCAGTGCAGCCCAGCCCTGCCCTGCCCAAAGGGCTGCATGTCCTGTGCCCTGTCCCCCTGTGCCAGGAGGAGCTCCCCAGTGGCAGAGCCAGGCTATAGGATGGGTTGGGGGCTGCCAGGACTTCCCAGCCAAAAAGCCTGCACTTATGAAGAAAATGCACATTAACTCTTGGAGGCTCAGGACCATCCCCAGGGCATGCCTGAAGACCAAGCAATAGGGAACAATTTGGACTCAATCCCCAAACTGTTCTGAGAGACCATCCCAGATACTGCACAAAATGATGTGAAGGCTCTTCTCCCCAGTTAAGTCTATTTAAATGCTTTACCTAAGCCTTTACAATTTAGGGATTTGAACTACATTAGAATGAAGTGCTTATAATGTGTTTGGTAAATAAAGAGTCTTTAGAGGTACACGCTATAGAGCTAAACATTCTTTATATTAACTTCACATACATAAAAAAATTATATAAAACATTTATATTTGTGTATGTAGATATATGTTCATCTAGCCATTTATTAATATTTTATTTTATAATAGCTATCTTCTGAGCATTTGCCAAAGAGTCTGCAAAGACCCAAACTGCATTTCTGCTTCCTATGGAAATACAGTAATTGGAAAATCGGCTTTTTAGCAATTACTGTCTTCTGAGACTTCTTAGATATGTCCTAATAAAAAAGGTTGTAAAACTTACTAGATGAGTTACATCAAATCATATGCTGATACCACATAGTAAAGTAAATAGTTTTATCTCAGTGTTTAGTCCTAATGAAAAATAGTATTTCCCATGCTTGCTGCTTTATAAGTCTGGAGTTGAGCAAAAGTCCTCTCTTACTATGTATGTTATCTGACTGAACAACATGTGCGTAGGACACTGTATTAAGGTCATGGAGAGGAGCGTTTTAAAGGTATTTATTATTTCCAAAATAATCAAAAGCGAAGAATATTCTATGGAGTCTCAAAATCTCTCCATATTAAATAAAACTCTCAGGATATGGTTGCTTCCTTCAAGTTCCCACTGCAAGAAGAAAATTATTTCTGAAAGTGACAGAGAATTCTCAGTGTGGTTAAAATTCCTAAATGCTGATTGCTACATCATGTCGTGTGGTGAGGTACAAAAGTAGCATGGTTCATTACTGCCTACACCATCACCTGAAAACAGTTTTCAAAACATCTGTGAAATCACTGATGGAAGTCGGATCTGCGCTTTTGTTTCCAGGTGTCCAACATTATTTTCATTTTGATGGGGCTCGTTTCAGTACATTATTGAAACTGTCATGAATTAGCAAAATGAAATGAAAATAAAAGTAAAAGTCCTGAGAGTGTCTAGCAGTGTAATTTCTGCTGCTTTCTAGCTTCCCTGAGGACAGCTGTCAAGAAGACATCACAAGCATAGGAATTCAGGAAAAACACTCAAAGGCTTTTTGTGTCTGTGCTTGAGGGAAGAAATGTGTCAAACTAAAAAAACTGTTAAACTGGCCAAAAGAGTTTGCAGTCTTCCATTTTTTTCAGTACAAGAGGTCTCATTTCTAAGTTGCAAGGTAACACATTATAGTTTTGTACTTTATTTAGTACCAATCATCTTGGGGTGTATCATTTTTGTGAAGAAAATTCATATGAAATATAAAAAATCAAAAAATTATCCATGATGATCTATAGTTGAACATGTACTACTAGGCCCCAAACTGGAATATGATGGGAGGATCAGCTCATAAATTGCATCATTCACTACACGTGCCTACTCACAGACCTTCGGGTTTTGGGTGTAAACTCCCGTGACCCCAGCTTTGTACTCCCAAAACTGGCATTATTGCCAGGAGTTTCCTGCAGGCAAAGATGCTGGTGCTGCAGTGATGATGGGTGGGTTACATCCTTCCTTTTCCCACCAGGAAGCACGGAGGTTAGAGGCACTCACATCCACCAAGTCAAGGAGGCTGGTGAGAGCTGTTGCATCTCCAAGGGAAGCCCCTACCCCAGGCGACCACGTCCCCTCCCGCACGGCTACAGCTGCCACCCATGGATAAGTGGGTGACCACACAACTTCCCTGAAAAAGCATGTAGGTAGTCTTCATGGTCTGAGTAGGGCAAAGTGAAGGAAAACACCCTTTTACTGCTGTCTACGAGCACTTCAGTCTTATCCAACACACATCGCCAGGGAAGCCTGGGAGAGGCAAGTAGCTTCAGCTGTTCCTCAGCCATCCCTGACAGTGACTCCACATGCCTCCAGGGTATCCCATTACAAGCTTATCAGGTCCTTTTGACGACCAGATTGTCAGCTTTGCAATGATGGGCTGAAGTTATCTGAAAACATTATGCTGCCTTCATGTAATTTTCTGAACAAGCCTGCTACAGAAGTAAATCAACAGAGGCTAGAGTGAGTCTTCCAGTAACTCAGCAATCTGATAACTAGCTCAACAATTGTACAAAGAATTAACATTACCTTAAATAGTGTCTCCATGCCATTGAGCTTAGTATCCTAATTACAGGAAGATCACACAATAGCAAGAAAAGGAAAAACTTGTGTCTATTTATCTGATCTATTTATATATTTTTCCTAATAAATCTTTTGAGAAAGAAGAGATATTCACAGGGAAATTTTTATGGATAAGCTAAAGAGTAACAATTATTTTTTAAATGACTTGTGAATAATTTCCAGAAAACTAGCCTTTTCACAGACAAGTCGTTGAAAGAAGATGTGGGGCAGATGGATAGGAACAGCACAGAGCATTCAATTCATCATGACTGAGTCACTCAGTTGCAGTTTGAAGGGAAAATTAAGGTACAGAAAGACATATTCAAATAACATTTAATGTTTGGCATCATTTCAGATGAACAAGCATGCTGCAGTTGACTAAAGTTGAAAGTTTTCCCTGTTCCCATGCACTGTAGGTTTTAAAGAATGACCGCCTTGGCATTTTGTATAGGTCAAGCTAAGTGGTATCATAGGTTAAGTTCTGGCATTCAATCTAAATGTCCTCATGTTTGTACTTTACAGCCAGATTTTGGACATTACTTGAAAAATTGTCTACACTCGAACAAAGAGTGATCGTTTCACAGGCCCCCTGCGAGAGTCTTCCCCTCTATCTTCTCTGCTTTCCTGAGTCAGAGAAATGCCATTTCAAAGTGGCAAGCAAACCATCAGGCACCCTCTGCACTTGGAAGGGATGCTGACTTTTTAAGAAGTTTGGGCTGAAATGTTACATGTCATGAAGCATTTTGATTGAAAAATCAGTTACTGATACAGGAGTTAGAGTGGCATATGTAGACTGACTGGGAAATAAAGAGTCCTTGCTGTTCCTTGTAAAATCTATCTTCCAGGGGTGGGGTTTTTTCAGTTTAACTGTTACAGCAAAGGAGCATCATTCTTATTAACTGCGTGTGACTCAGAGTTTGCATTAATCACCTCTTAGGAAAGCAACTGCTCTCAGTCGCGTGGGTTGTGTGTCTCAGCTTTCCCTCCTCAGTGTGCTAGGGTAGTCTCCAGTGTTGTTTATGTTCGGCACAGCATAATCACTTAGCAGATCTCCAATAGTGATACTGTTCAGACCCAGATGATCCAATGTCGTCGGCTAGGCATTTATACACAGTGCCTTGGTTTTGGAATTTAGCGCAGGCTTTAGCTGAACAAGACTAAGAAGAACTCTTTGAGAAAGTTAAGAAGCAAAAGTATAAACTGAACAGAGTCAGATTTTACGAGTAACACTAGATGTAGTGGGTGTGCTCAAAAACTTTCTTCCGGCTCTACAAATTTCAAAGAATTTCAAGATACCTCCTATTTTTATAAGCAGCAATTTTGCTTCTTGCCAATACTCCCTCCCAGCACTTCAAGGACTGGTTTACATGCCCTTGCTGCTTGAGCAACAAAAAGACTTCCCTAGCTGAGCCGTGCTAAAAGATCTAGTGTTAATATGTTTAATCCCTTAGTTATTTTTCAGCTGGGATAGGGAATCTGCCCTAATCAGTGCTGTCGGCAGATGTACCTATCTCATGTGTACTGCAGGCTGAATCCTGCTGGTGCCACTTGTATAAAACAAACCGGAGCTCTGCCAGGGACGAGGGGCATACGGACACACACACTCTGTGCCTCCCACTTCACCTCTCTGGAGGGCTGGGTGACTAGCTTTGGTTGTTCACTGGCAGTTACAGGGGGCAAAAAGAATCTCTGGTTGAACCAAAAGCAAAACTTTTTCATATGTCCAGTAAAACAAAGAAATTTAATTTCTAAGCAAGATGATGATATTTGAATTAGATTTCAGACACTTTTAAGGAAAAGGAAGGACAATTTGGAAACAAGATGTCAGAAGACCTAAGCACTGCTTATTAAGAGAAAAGAGTGATCTCCTAATAATCTAAGCCCCTCCGGTTAGAGCACTTGTCGGCAACAGTGGAAACACAGATTCCTCCCACCGCCTGCCCGGGAGCTGGGATGTAACCCGCTGGCGTCAGTGTCCTCACCAGCAGGCTGTAGGGACCCTGTCACTTTATAGCTATGGCCAAAGGACATTTCTTCTCCCTTTGGAAGCTGTTTAAATATATGAAAGCTAAAGCTACTCTGTTTCTAAATGAGCACTGCCACAGACAGGCTCACTGTGTTTGAGTTCAACTGTTTTGTAAATTTGCTTTCTTTTTCTAGACCATCCTTGGGCAGACAAGCTGTTAATACCATATTTAAGATCCTTCTTATTTCTCCCTTTTTAATCAACTGGTATAGAAACCTATTGCTCTTCCATACTTCTAAAATATCTGAAAAATTAGAAAGTTCTGCTTTCATCACAACTGCACCATGCATGCCTTGGTAATCTTTTACCTCAGCTACTACAACCTCTGCCATTTTGACCTTTGCATCTCATCACGCTTCCCTCTGGTGTATACATAATGCTGCTAAATCCAATTTACTCTCATACAAATCAAGCCCTTGTCACTTCTCTTTTTCGAACACCTCTAGCAGATTCTGGTAAATTCCTATGTCACGTGAGCTTATCAAAAACTTCTTCACATTTTCTGATTCTCAGGCTAATGCAATACCTGACTCATCCATACTTAAACATCCCTTGTTTTCTTTTTTGGCTTTACTATTTTTTTGTATAAAAGCCTTTTCTTTGAGGTTTTTTGCTTTTTCTTTTGGGTCAAATGACTACATTTTCTTCATTCCAGCCCTTCCTTCCAAGGAATTTCTTGCAGTAAGCCCTTCACTAGTGCTTAGCCAAAGCTTTCACTGATAGACTGAGACTATATTCTCTATGTTTTATAGACAAACACTAAATAGGTTGTAAGCACCAGTAAAGTATACTTACCAATGCCACTTGTGGAAAATAAACTTGAGAGGAGTCAGCCCAAACTACACCTTGGACATTTCTGACAAAAATACCCCAAAAACCAGAAATAAAATTTTCATCTCAGCATCTCAGGAACTGCATCAGAGATGAAGAGAAAAGGACTTATGTGTGCATGTCTTTCTGGCTCAAAGTCTGATCTTTCCCTGTTTCCAGCAATGGAAGCTTCACCATTAGCCTCAATGTGCCCAAGACCAAGACTGTAAAGAGGCTACAGCAAAGACAAATTGAGTTCTCAGATCCTGAAAGCCAGCAATGAAAAATACAAAGCAGGATCCAGGTACGTAAGTTCCAATAAAGAGCTTATGTATGCAAGGAGCTTCCACTAGCAAAATGTGAAACATCTAAGTCCTAAAGCAGAAATTATTATTGCTCAGTTGAACAAGTTAAAAAAATAGTGTTTCAATAGCAGTATCGATTCCTCTGGAAATTTGCAAATAATAGTTTGAATACATTTGTTTGGAAAAAATTATGTGCTATTGATTTCTAAAAAATCCCATCTATTATAGATTATGAACAGCCTTGCTTAGCTTGTCAACCAAGTAAGTCTTATTTAATTTAGGCCAGGTTAGTTGTCTTCCTTCCAGCCTCACTTGTTCTTTCAGGACCTATCGAAACAAATGCGTTTCTGCTATCTACAACAAAGGAGAGGGAGCGAACGTACATAATGGATCTTACTTCAGTATGTCTCAGTGTCAAATCAGTTCCCAAGGTAGTTTGAGCTATGAAGGAGTCTTGAACCTTGCCTGCAACTGCCCTCTGGAGAAGGCTGGCTGCAGCCACTGTAAATGCTGTCTTCCACAGCCAAGCCTTGGAGAGGAGAAGGCAACTCAAGAGATTGTCCCTTGGCAAATCCCTAGTGGGTGTCACGGCTTGTTTACACACACAAAGAGTATAAAGGAGCTGTGACAATGCACAGGAAAGACAGGAGGTCATAAAAATCTAAGGGGGAACATGTCAGGGGGTGGAAAAGAAGTATATTGCTTTTCCACAGGAGGTTCAAGATGAACTAATTCAGTGGAACAGGTGAGATGTGACAGGACTGACACGAGGGCTCAGGTTTTCAGAAGAGCACCTATATACTCTCACAGCTGATACTCAGTTGTACATAAGATGGTGCTGCACAATGCTACTGCACACGGAGTCCTGGCGAAGACTGCTTCAGGTCAAACATGCCACTGAGAACATTTTTAAATGGGTCTAAATATTTCTATATAGGTTTTATACATTGCTGATGATGGTTTCTTCAATATTTTTGTAAGAGTTTTTGTGTTGTTGACAGTGGCTCTTTGAGTGTTTTCATATCTTCTGTGAGTGCATTTGATGGGAAATGTTCAAGCATATAGAGACCTCATTTAAACGTAACCTACTCCTTGGAGAGAGGAAGATGTGGCCTGCATTGAGGTTAATGAACTGGCTGGCAGAGAAATCTCTAAGACCAAGTTTTAACCCATTTATTTTTTAGTGAAGGTTATGCTCCTAAAGGCTGACTGTGGAGAAATTCCCACATCTCCCATTAAAATATTCCCACCTACTGCTTTTCAACAGAAAGAATGCCAAAAAGGCCTTTTAGGCCAAAGAGTTCAGTCATGTTATTTCTACCATCCCAACTAAAAATGCCTGCTTGCACTATTGCAGCTAGAAATATTGCTACATTATTTGTTGTTGAGCTTCTTCCAATAGAAATACCACAAAAATGCCTTTTCTTTCGGGTATTTAGACTATGAAATTCTTACAAATTGTATATATCAACATAGCTTAAACTGGTACCAAGCATTTTTCTTTTTTAACATTACCAGTGTTTTGTGGCATGTCTTCCCTTTCCATTTTGAGATCAGAGTTCCTGCTGAGAAGAAACTGTCACCAGAATTCTCACTTGGTAAAAGATTAAGAAAAAATAAATTACCAAAAAATGTATAAAGTCTAATCTTTGTTTTAAAGGCAAGTCAAAGTCCTATCTTTCTTAGAAAATGTGATTGGCTGGTGTATTTAAGCAGGATAGACAGTTAACTGAATATCTTTCTGGATGATTTATTTGTATACATAGTTATATAGGTCCTGCGAAATCTGTTACCGCAGTGGGCACTGGTAGGAAAATAATTTCCATTTTGTAACAGCTTCCTTTAGGGTATCTTCTAATTCAGACACATTTGGTTATGAGAATGAACAGATGTCTTCTTAGAATCATAGAACCATAGAACGGTTTATGTTGGAAGGGACCTTAAAGATCATCTAGTTCCAAACCCCCCTGCCATGGGCAGGGACACCTCCCACTAGACCAGATTGCTCAAAGCCCCATCCAACCTGGCCTTGAACACTTCCAGGGATGGGGCCTCCACAGCTTCTCTGAGCAACCTGTTCCAGTGCCTCACCACCCTCACAGTGAAAAATTTCTTCCTGAGATCTAATGTAAATCTACCCTCTTCCAATTTGAAGCCATTGCTCCTCGTCCTATCACTACAGGCCCTTGTAAAGGGCCTTGGTTCATGTTTCCTTTTCAGTTTACTGCTTTGAAAGATCCAAAGGCTGGCTTGAAAGGTCAAAGCAGGGAATGAAAACCTCTAAAGTTCTACTTTTTTGGTGACACATCTGTTGGAGAGTAATTGAAACAAAAGGGAGGTGTCCCCTCTACATCCATCATCACTTTCAAAAGGTTCTCTGCAAAAACATTACCTTGGAGGCTCCAAAATCTGGAGCAGAGCTAGCTGAAGTGAGAAAGCTTACGAAAAAATACACAGAGAGTCATCCTGTGAGAATTCAAGCCCACAGCAATTTCCTTGGGCAAGATGTGTACCAGGGTTGTGTAACGTTGTGTGTATTGTCAGCATGCACTCTCAGAGGCTCACTAGGAGGCCAGGCTTGCCAAAATTTGGTTGCAGAGTAATATTGATAGGTTGTGGTGAAGCTGGATGCTGGATTCCCTCCAGTTTGGGTAAGTTTGGGTTCAGTCACTGGGTTCAGTTGGGTTTGTCTTATGCTGCTTATCATACAGGATCAAACTGGGCCACCAGCCTGAACTGGCTCCCCACCTTTCCAGCACTGTGTTCAAATCTAAATCCTGAATGAATGTTATGGATTGAAGCCTTGTCTAGGTAGCAAAGGTAATGACTATCCTTGTTTTGTCTTCTAGGGGTGAAAGAACCGACCCACGAAGATGCAGAAAAAATTTCTATAGTTTATTAAATATATTTCCATTTTGTGTCCAACACTACAAAAGTTCATCTTAGCACTGTCTATGGTTTCTTTTCAGTTCCCTTGAGTTGCTCCCTCAAATAATGCAGTTCTGCAGCATCTCTGGCCAGCAGCCCGGGAAGGCTGAACCTCACGAAGGAACTGTGAGACCTGATAACTGCACCTGAGGTTTCCAGAGGACGATATTTCAACAGACTTCAGAAGAACAAGGAGAACTGCTACCAAACAGTGCCAGCGTTTGAAGCCAGTTCCCAGACTGAGCACCAGAACAGGCTCCGGGTTGGTACCGAGAAACACAGATGTCACGCGGAGCCTCTCTCTCCTCCGACTCGGGCTGCTCTTGTAGTGGTGTGGCCCCGCTGAGCAGCCAGCATGTTGTCACGGGCATGGAGGACATCGGAAATGGGCCCGCAGAGTAACCACAGAAGCAAGCAACATCTAGGTAGGCCCCTTTGCTCCAGCCTAAAATGTTGGGTTGGTTTTTTTTCTTCTCCAAAACTATTTGGCACTCCCCTGAGCTGTTGAGTAACTGCGTTAGAATTTTTTTGTTTGTTTGCCTTAAACAAAATGGGGTTGTTATTGTGCAATAGCATTGTTCTGGGCTGCAGACAGCTTTTGCAGGCTGTCTGCAGCTTTGTATTTATAAAGTATCTGTGTTTTTAAAACAAAGGTCAGTGATCATGCTATCAGGTCATTACTGTATCTGTGTCACTGTGGGATCAGAGCCGGCTGATAACTGGGCCACCAACTCCCCCGCGCTCCCACGAGCAGCTTCGGTGCAGCCATCTGCAGGGCTGCAGGCTTACTGCAGGTGACCCGGCATCCTCCCACCCTGCCCCAGCCACCCTGCAGATCAAGGTTTTCTTGCCCAGGTGTTCCCTGTCCAGACAGGCAGCGGAGCTTGATTTAGTGCCACTAGTAATCAGCACCTTGAGATGAATTAAAAGCAGGACTGTAAATCTTCACATGCTCTTTCATCCGCGACTTTTTGGTTCTTAACATCAAAATAGATTGACATTCCTCTACCACATGGCAGGGTTGGGTCTTGTTTTACTGAGAAATTGAAGACTCCAGCCGCAGCGCTCATGCTGTAACGATATAGCGTGTGGGAAGAGGCTGAGTGACGTGTTGAATAAAGTACTGGCTTTGTTCCTCTGGGATCCAGGTTTTCAGTCGAATCTCAAGTCCTGTGTTAAATGAGTAGTCTCTGCTCTGCTCCTGGGGGAGCAGCAGTCTGCATTAGAAAACCGCGGTGCATAATTCAGCAGACTCGGAAGCTGAAAGCCAGGAACCAGACTCTCAGAGAAAGCTAGATGTCTTCCTCCTGGACAGAGGATCCCTCCTGCTCCTCCGGGCTCAGGTCAGAAGCCGCCTGATGGGCATCTTGCCCATGGTGAAGCCAAGGACACTTCTGCCAGAGCTAGCCACAACCATAAAGTGTGGAGACAAGCCTCTGACTGGTGCTTTCTTGTAGCAGGAATGTAATTCTCCAGTTTGAATCTGCTAGCGCTCCTCCCAGACAGCACTAATGATAGTTACAAATGAAATGAGGAAACCTTTGGTCCAAAAAAGCCTTTATACTGTCCCCCTTAAAAGCTGTTGGATATGTAAGCCCTGGAGTGGCTTGTACTCTTGAGTTCGGTTCAAAAAATTCTGAACAGATACATCTGTAGTGCCCCATGAATTTCAAACAGATCGTGGTTTTGTAGAGGGAAATAAACCCACAACTGGTACCAGAATCTGGTGACTGATTTGTCTATTCATTTTAATTGAACAGAATTCCACGAAAGAGACTTTGGAGCCACACATCTGCCTAGGACCCTGACATCAATATGAGCTTTATGATGAGACTACGAATGATCAAGGGACATAGAAGAAAAGAGAGAGGAGTCTCAAGACCGGACGCTGGAGCCAAGCTCCTGGGAAGAGCAAGTCTGTTCAGCATAGTGTACTGGTTGGAGACTACCTCAGCCCAGAATACCAACCCTTCAAGATACAATCACAATCTATGGTATGGAAATTATGGACCAGAATAATGAGCAGGGGGGTGTGGGTGAATTATAAGACCAAAGCTTTCATTAACAGATGAGATGGATAGTAAAAAGGCTGTTTGGATCATATGAGCTGTATCCCATGCTCACTCACTGATGCTGATGTAGTATTACAAGCATGGAACAATGTTCATTGTTTTAATAACAGCTAAGGAATGGCCCACAGTCTGATTTTGCTGTTTGAAAGATTCTACCAACGTCAATAAACTTACTCAGCCTTTATGAAAATCTGAATCTAGCCAAATGTCATACAAATGCTTGCATTTCAGCACATTATTCTTAACAGTAAGACAGATCCCACAGCACGCGGTGTCTGCTAATCAGCGGGAAGCCAGGCTGTACTATTTGCACTTCTGGGAAAAGTCTGTAAGAAACAATTGGCACACCATTCCAGGGCTGTAGTAGGAATGCAGGTGTTCATGTGCGTGCTGCAAGGCAGTGCTACGCAGAGATCTGGAAACAGGGTGGACAAAGAGTAGCAAGACCATATTGCCCAAGGGTGGCATTGGGGTTCTGACATGGGAACATAGCTTCCAGGCCCAAGTCAGTATCTCTGCGCTGCCCTATATAGATACATCAGTTTGTTTGGAGGCTCCTTGCACAGGAATCCTTACACAGCCCTGCGCTGCCTCACACGGACATAGCCAAGAAGGCTCTATTTCTGTGAGGCGGAGATAAATGAAAGGAGTACTTTCACTGAAACAGCTGTGAGTAAGTCTGGGTGACTTGATAAGAGCTGCATGGAGCCAAATGTGTACAAAATAGTCGTATGAAATACTGTGGTGTACCAGAAGGCAACGGTCTCCTCTTTCCTTGAAATCAGTGAGACTTTAGTCAATCTTTCACACAGCATCTCTGGCACCATCATGTCCATTCTCTCCTTCTTTCCTTCAGTTTCTCCTTTCCCACCTCTCTCTGACAATCTGCCTTGAAGCTTCACTGCAGTCCTCCAGGTCTTACCACTCAGCAACACCAGTGCCCCAGTCACCTGAAATGACTGTGTTCAAAGCTGTAATTCACTATTATTCTTCACTGTATACTTTACAGACAACTGTCCCAATTAATAATGCTTTAGATTAAAACTTATCTGGGCTTTCAGCCACTTAAGAGTTGTCAAGCGTTGTACTTACAGTCATAAGCAAGTCATAAGTAAGGCCAAGCTGGAGTGTGAACAATTGCTTTTTTTTCTCCAAAACACTCATTCGTTATTAATCTCTCAGCTAAAAGTGTGATGACTGGAGTGTTACTTCAGGGTGACTGATAAGAGTGCTATGTCTTGGGGCAGGGAGGTCAGTATCTTAGAGCTATTTGTTTTAGATAAGCAATTAGGCCAACATTATCAAGCTTGTGTGGAAAAAAAAAGGCGTTTAATTCAGATCCTTACTTAGGCACTTCAGTGGATTAGCAGGAACATGAAGGCTGATTTAGTCATAGATGTGTACGTGACCAGGTTTGGAAATGTTTGACTTCATTTTCCATACGAGAAACAAAACTGAAAATTACCTAATAGGAAAGAAGAAAAACTGTTTCAGAAACAGGGTGATGTAGCAGAGCAAATATATGGAGTTGTCAGCCGCTGCTGAGGAGGGTGCACACCTGCAGCATCCTGGAAATCATATCAAGCTGCAATGCTTGAACAAAAGGCCAGAGAGTCCTGTGTTTAAGATAATAATTACAGGGAAAACTAGATGGGTAGCATGCTGTGGTCCTAATTACATCTAAATACAAAGCTGAATGTTTTAAAGCTGCTCTTTAAATCAAAGCATATTCCCCTTTCATTACTGGACCTTCAAGGCAGAGTGAATTCATAGCAAATTCTAAGGCTTTAAAGTCCCTTCCCATACATTAAATCATCAAAGACTTATCTGCGTGTATTTTGGACTGGCTTTTGGCCAGTCAGAGGAGACTTGACCATTTTCATGGTATCTGCTTAGTGTTCCCATAGTAAAAGAAGCTATCTTGGGTAGGAACCAATCTACTTACTGACTGTTAAATCCATACTACCTGTGTTTGAGCACTGGGGAACACAAATGCCCATTACCTCAGGACTGTGATTCCTTTTAAGACTCAAATCACCACTGACAGACAGAACCAGAGGCAAGCTCCATATCTGAACTTAGCAATCTTGCTCAGGCCTAACTGCCAGAATATCCAGCCCTCACCAAAACATCATTCTTTCAATAAATCTGTACCTCACTCCCCCAAAGAAAAGCACCTCTGAACCTCTGCATTGCCACAGATCTCCTAGCATGGGAAGAGGTGAGAATTCCACAGCTGACAGTCTCCTCATAGAGATGGACCATCATGAAGGTGCCTCACTCTGATGTCCTCAAGGCAGATATTGCAGCTGCTGTGGCACCAACATCTCACCTCAGGCAGGGGTCTCAAGCCACTCTCTATCAGGTGTGAAAGGACAAATCCAGTATCCTTCAGATTCCCATAGGCAGGCATGGAGGATGACAAAGCCCTCGTACTATATGCCAAAAAGTGGGGTTCTCTTATTTCTGTGTAAGATGCGTTCATTGTACACGTGCTACTCTGCTGAGCTGCCTTTAACACGCCATTTGTCTGGCACTACGTGCCATCCAGAAAATCAGGTGGATGGACTTTAACTGAATGGAAAAAGCTGCTAGGCAGAAAAAAGAACAAACCCTGCAAAGAAAACAAAAAGCAGCTGCCTACAAGGCAAATGCAAAAGTCTTGTATCAGTGACAGTTTTATATAAACTTCAACTTTAGCCCTTATGTAGTGCTCACAGCTTACACAATGTAGTAGAGAATTGAGTTGTGCCTGGCTTATTGTATAAAATTTTGCAGCCGCAAGTTGCCTCAACATAAGTGAAGGCCAATTATTTCTCTCAACAGGAGGCTGGAAAGGAAAAGAGAAATCCATCTGGTTTCTGAAGCAAAACCAGAGTAACTAGTGACAGATACTCCAGCCCAGGGTAACACATCCTCACTATTGCTGGTTCAGTCTCCACTAGACCCTGATTCGCTGCAATGAGTAAAGAAACAACAGAAAACTGGCCTGTATTACATACAGAAAACACCACAATCCCTGACTTTAGGACTCAAATCGTAGCAAGGTGACATTGCAAGCACAGAGTTAAACACCTGCTGCAAATTGTCCTGGCCTCCTAACTACTGAACTAAAATAGAGCACTGAGGAATCCAAAGGTGTTGACTGCAAGTGGCTGGTAGTGGGCAGGATTTTTTTCTTTACCTCTGTGTCTAGCCAAAGCCATCCTTTAGCACTGGAGAGAAAACCATTCTATCTTACAAAAAAATTCCAGGATGTTTGGGATTTTGTTGGAGTCAAAATGAATGGGAAACTTTGTGATAGCTGAAAAATGAAAGAGAGGCAAAGGATACCCTTTGGATTTAACCAATTTCCCCCCAAGAATAAAGCACAGGTAGCAGATCTCAGATGTTCTTCCTTTGCATTAGGTAAATAAGCCTTAACTGGGCCTGTCCCGTCCTCCTGAATATCCTAGGCACCAGCCCACAGAGCCAGTTTCTCTTTATTCCTCGTGTAAAGAGGGCTTTGCCCATGGGCTGACTTCTGCAGTCCCAGCTTCTGACGAAGATAATTCACAGAGAACTAGCAGCAGAGATATCCAGGATGTATTGGAAGGAAGCATGACACGATAGATTCATCAATGATTTTTTTCCTTATCTTTTTACCAGCTCTGTGCTTAGGGTACAATAGGACCCTATTGCACTCAGTGGCAAAACTTGCACTACTTTTAGTCACTTTAACCCGAACAGTTTTTGTGTTCGCAGCTGAAGAAAAGAGACCATACCCAGCCTCTCAACCAGGGAACAGAGCGCGTGGAAGAGAAGGAAAAGCAAAAGGGAAAGCACCATGTGCCTGTTGGCCTCCCCCTCCTCCCACCTCTCCTCTCTTGCATCCCCCAAGGTCAGGCACAATCTGTCCCTTTGTATCCAGGAACGAAACGGGACGCAAAGTGTTAGGAATTTCCTAAAACTGTCTCGAATCATGTGCTGTTTAAGTAACTGTCATTTCACTGCCTGGTTCATTGACACTTGGGTCTTAAATGGTGCTTGTGGAGGAGTAATATTTTCAGCTCTGAAGGGGTAAAGAAAACAGTCTTACAAAACCAAAGCCTTTGAATAGTGATGTGCCAAGGCGGAATATGTTGATATGCTTATTTCATGTAGAGCCTGCATTCTCTTTGCATGAAATCAATAAGATGTTAAAATAAGTATTTCACCAAAGTGTAGCATGCAGGAGAAGTCTATTTTCATAGAAGGAAAAAAAAGTTAGAACAGATGGTTGAAAGAAAAATTAGTTTAAAGATATCAGAAACAGCTGAATAAACTTTCAGTAGTCCAAGAGAAAAAGAGGTTCAATCTTCTGGTTTATTCTTATTTTCCTATTTACATTCTTTAAATGCACTGAAAATGGCATTCCATTTTTCTAGTACCTCGGTCTTTTTCGTTTATTAAGGCCATGGGGAAGAACACTGTTAAAACAGCCCTAAGTCTAGTGCTACTCTTCATATGTTAATTTTAGAGTCATAAACTAACAGGCACACAAGACTTCAGAGCTGTTATTAGTCAACACCTCATGATCATGCCATAACAGAGATGGGATTAAAAATCAGACGTATCTATTCCAAAAAAAAAAAAAAAAAGATGTCACTCATTACTTCCCTTTGATGGGTTCTGTTGTATGTTATAGCATGCAAATAAATGGCTGTGTGAGAGCTCTTTGCCGGCTTCCAGGACCAGTGGAAGAAATTTTGCTCAGCATGATGAACTGCCTGATGGATTAGACACTCATCAGAATTTTTTCTGGTTTAATGTCAACTTTTAGATTTAGATCGTGAAGAACGAGGGCGCTGGAAACAACCTCCTACATGTTTAATGGTAATTTCTGCTTCCAGATATGCCAGAGACTTTAAGCAAGCAGCCCTTTTCAATGATACTAGGTCCTATCTGTATCTGTCCTGATCTGGATTAAGAACTAAAAAGGAGCACTGGACTAAGATGTAGTCTAAAAAGTTATTAGAAATTAGGCAGATATAACATTAGATATTGTTATAATTTTTTTCTGTGGAGGAGACTTTTAAAATCTCAATTTGCATGTGAATCCATAATAATTATACCTATATAGTAAAATACTAAATGTTTTTCTGAGACATAGAGTGAATTATCTAATTCTGGGACAGGAAGACGAAGGACACGTATTTTCAATAAATAATGTGTATATTAAATTTGATTGAATGTGAGACAGCAGTTTGGTAATCCTAAAGTAATTTTATGATTGGAGAGGTCTGAGTCCCAGAGATACCAGGGCTGTTTTCAGCAACAACAATGAAACAGGATTCTCATTATTATAACAAAATTATTATTATTTTCAAACAAATTTATCTTCAGATAAAATATATGTAACATATCTAGAAACAAATCTTGGTTCTCTCATGTCAAAAAATAACAGTAGTAGACAGAAATAATTTAGTCTGGAAGTGTTAAGATTGTTGGCGTATGTAAGTAGTTTGAGTCTTGCTGTCACTCAGGAATATCAACAAGTTATAAACAAAACAATATTTTTTTTATCCTTAGATTTAAAGTGAGAAAATGTAAGGTAAAATTTTCATTTCTCACACAAGTCCTTAGGTTTTCCTGGTGGCAGAGCAATATAGGTCCAGGATAAAAACTATAATAACGTTGAATATAATGACTGGGGCCAGAAATACCTTTTTCTCACATTTTTATGAGAAGTTGTCTTTTCCACCAAAACAAAGATTGCTACAAAAAAATCTTTTTTTTTTTAATTACTGTTTAAAATACATTATAGGTAACTAAAAATCAAAGCAAAAACAAGGAAAATCAATACCTTACAGTAACCTCTGAGCAAAAAAATAAAATGTGGTTAAATATGTTTTTTGTTCTTTCACCAAGATGTCAAATTTCCAACCGAAATTTGACAAAAGTAATTTCTTCAGCATTTCCTATGAAAGCTAGTTAGGTCTTGTGTCATATCTAATTTTGATCTTTCATGAAAAAATGTGAACATTTTGAGCAGCTTTATTTTTAGCCTATAATGTAAGACTATTTTGCCTACTTTCCTTTATAATTCCTAAGGAACCACACTTATCTTGACTGCGTTTTCAGTCTACTAATTTTTAGACCAGTATGTGACTTTTTTCTGTTCAATAACAGAATGGAACCAAAGCTGTGTTTATAACCTGTGTTTATTAAGAAAGATAACAGTCATTCCATAATAAACTTGTTTTATGGTTAATCTAATCTTGTTCCAGTGGCTGAATGAGATTCATAGTCATATCCTTCCAGGACAGCTTCCAGGACAAGACCCTCAAGGAAGATAAATTTAATTTACTGGTAGAAAAGCATAAGGAGAGTTGAAAGACCAGAGAAGAAACCAACTGGTAGCAGAACATGATCTAAAGAGTCCCTTTTGCAGGAGACTTTGAAAATATGATTCTTATTAGAAAGATTTGAACTTTTATGGATAAGTTTAACCAATCCACTGGTGCACATACATGAAAAAGCATAATCCAGCTCCTCCTGACTTTTTTTTTGTACAATTTGGATGAGGCTCAAATGAAGTTATTGCACATGTACTTCTCCATGCTGTCCTTCAATTTATCATTATGTCATGTATGCCGTTTGAACTGTCTGAACCAGGCCTGTATCTTATATGAAACATTCAAACCACTTGAGTATTGCTACTGTAAAGTAGCAATAAAACAACCAGTAGGCCACATCTATGTGTTTATCATATTAACATTTTTAAAGACATAGTTTATCAGCTTCTTCTTAATGGCTATCTAAAGAAATTCCCAACCTTCAGGTATGCAAAATGGTCAAATAAGGCATTAGATTATATTCTGTTTTCCTTTTATTTGTCACAGGTAAATTTTCATTGTGGTTCTTGATGGTTTTGATGTTTTTTGAGCAAACTGCTTTGTGAAAATTGCCTCTTTCCTTTTTATCATGCACACACACTTCATATCAGAAAAGTGCATTCTGCATCTACTGTTTAATTAAAACTGTCTTCTACCAAGACCATGGAACCAGAGCTTAAGCTATTAGCCACAACTAGGAGACAGCTTAGGTGAACATGGATTCACTGCCCAGTTCAGTTAATAATCCCTTTGAAGCCATGGGGAGATCATACACAGTTTCAGTAAATGTTGTAGTAAACCTCTAACATCTGGTTTAACGAAATTTTAAATGTGTCTCTCTTTGAACTCCAGATTTAGTTGTGCTTCCCTGCTGACTGGGTACGTTCCCACATTGTGTGACGAGTCTACCTCTAGACTCGATGAGATCCAGAAAACTCTGGAAGAGTTCATGGCCAATCAAGGCACTGCAGGTCAGATCTCTGTCTTGTCCTCATTCCTGAGGTCTGGGACGAGCCAGTCTTCGGAGCTCTGTATTGACTTTTTACAGACACTCACAGCTAACACAAATCCTCCCCCAGAAGCCAAGCAGATCCTTGCCTGTTTAACCCATAGGTGCGGTGTATAATATACTCACCTTCAGGCTTTGCACAGTTCCGAAATACAATATAGCTCTTAAAAGTCAAAGTACAAGAGAGTTTAAAAACCAACAAGCGAACAAGCTGAATACAAATCCTTTTGTCTGTCATTCATTCTTTCACTGGAGGCCCATCTGCATAGGACATCAGGGTCAGGAAAACGTCGGTGCCCCAGGGAGCTCCTACCCTGGCACTGCTCACCCTGAGCTAGGAACTGCTTTCCATAAACATCCCTCTCTTGTCATTAGTCTCGAATCAGCCCCTGGTGCTCGTTAGGGACAACTGCCAGGTGTACCACGGACAGGTAATCTTCTCTCCAATGAACTCTTTCACTTGGGTGAAGTACTTTCGTTTTTGAAGCAACTTAATCATGAGAGCAAAGCATGCAAATCAGCAAATCTTGTTACATTTGTTATTCTGTGCCAGTAGTGTGGGGAATTTTACCTCAGACACAGATAAAATTGAGTAACAAAGAAAAAAGTAATAAAAAGGAGTTCCTGCCTCACATTCACATATGCAGCAAGTTCATAATTTCCAACAGGATTCATGAAATGTTATAAATGGATTCTTCATGTCAACACAAGCATTTGCAAATGTATTGCTGAACTGGGGTTCACGGGATATTGGTGAGCAGCAGGGATTGATTCTTCCATAAATTTTAATGCTGACTGTGAAACTAGATTTTATTTCTGAAAACAAAAGTCAGCCATGCTTTGATACTGTGCTGTGAGACCGTGCTACAAAAATTAAGTGGTCAAAAACAGGAACAGAATTGCCAACACTTGTGATTTTATTAGGAGAGAGAACACTTTTTCTTAAAACCCTAGCTCCTGAAGTTATATGGTTACAGGAAGCTGTCATGTTTCATTCCTTCAGAAGAAATAGTTTCTACCTTTTGCGGTTGTGAAGAAAAGTTGAAAATAAAAATCCAATAGATGGAACCACCAGATGACAAAAAGACACTGGCTGTGTTGGTATTTTAAGGAACGTGAAGGTTTATGAAGGCCTGAAGTTGGGATCACTGAAATAATGTTATTCAAACAAAGAAGGCAGTGAATAATGATGTGAAAGTAAAATCTAAAGAGTCAGAGTGCTTTCCCTATCGTACTAAAGAGAGGAAATAGCATGTATAGTGAAACTCCCCAGCTTCAAAGCTCATCCACATTTTTATCCTAGAGTAGTTGTTTAAAAAAATATATCTTTATTCTTGGAGAATGGAGCACGTACTATGTCGGATGAGAACTGCTAATACACTAATGGAAAGATAAAGCAATGCTTTAGGTCTACATGTTGGAACTTTACTTTTCCTGTTTCTCCAGATAAAAATGAAAGAGATATGTTAAATAATATGAAGCCAAGCTATTGCAGAATTCGCAGAAACTGCTTCCTGTGAAGAATTAAGGTTTAATTAGCTAAAAAGGAAGTGTACAGAGGGATGATAACTGAGAGTTGGTCACCCCGTCTCTCTGATGAGATTATCCTCTGTACCTCTGAACTTTATTATCCAAACAACAAGTCCGTGGCGTGATTTGGTGCCTCCAATAATCTTGTGCTAATTTTTACTCATGTTGTCTGTCAGGAGGCCCTGAGTTATTTGCAGAACAGCTCCAGATATGAAGAACAATTGACTACATTAACTGTGTGTGCAGGAACATTATTATACACATTAAAAAGTAGACCCTGGGTCCCAATCCAAAGTCCAATACCAATAACTTTCAGTATTTTGATTCAAGACCTTTGATTCCTTTTGCTGAGTATGTTTTTGTGCCTTTATTTTAAAATTGGCTTGCCTGATCATCCCAGGAAGCTCAGTCTTAGGTGTCCGAAAACAGATGAGATCATGAAAACAGGATTGGATTTAACTGGCCACCAAAACACCACGTGCAAAGGTCAGCGATGTACTTCTTCAAATACATGCATCACCAGGATACAGGTGAGGAGCTAAGGACAAGAAACAGATTGCTAGTCTGTGTCCTTTGCTTCCTCCTGACCTCACCTACTTTCTGGCTGTGACCCAACCTTGCTATTTGTCTGAGAAAGACATCACTAACACAACTTTCTGCAGGGGTTCAAACACTGACTTCTAACTACCCATGTGCAAACAGACGGGCTCCACTACCTGTTACAAGTGATGAGACTGGTTGTGCCCCACCTGCTCCTTGGTAAAACCCTGTTTCTCATGCAAAATGGGATGGTAAATGCCACTGTTAATGTCCCAAGGTGCTCCACAACCATGCAGTGCTCCCTACTGCAAACAGAAAGTGATCCTGCCTGGAGCAAAGCTGCAGTCTCAGGCTCATGGAAAAAGCTCACTCTGTAAAAAAGTTAAGAAAGGTAAGAATTAACCATCATCACTGCCACAGTCTTGGCATAGGCAGGTGCTTATCTGAGCTCCCAATACAGTGACACCGCATTTTTAGGGAAGCTATTTAGTGTGAAAATGTGTCAACATTACTTCAGGCATTTTGAGGGATTCCGAGCTGTGGGGAAGGAAAGCATATAAACCCCTCTATAAACTGGTGTGGACAAAAGGAAAGAGCAAAACGAGACAATAAAGGGATTAAGGGATGATACAGGATGAGATGCAAGAGCCATTGAGAGATGTGGATCAAAAGCAGCTGTAGGGATCTTATTCTCATTTGTCCTTTAGCAACAGTTTAAGGACATCACTGACTGAGGGACCCCACTGTGCTAAAAGTATTGCACAAACTCCTTGTAATTTTTACAGGCATGCTCTGCCCTGAACCATTTCTAATCTCAGTTGGTGAGCAAGGGCACAAAGGCACAGAGAAAGGAAGCAGCTTGCCCAAAGTAGGTTAGTAGCAGAAATAAAGATAGGATCCAGATCTCCTGCAGCCAACTGGATGCATCCCATGGAGAAAAGTGTAATCTGCCTCCCAAGCCCACAGGGAAGCTTCCAGGCAGAAAAATCTGTTGGAATAAAAAAGCAAGGGAAGGGAGAAAGTGTGGGCTTGAGGGCCCTAATTGGCATACATATGAACATGCCGACTGTCTGTAACTTTCTCCCAGTGGAAAGCTCCAAGGAGATAAACAAGTACGGATGATTTAAACAAAAACCAGGACTCAGTAGCTGCATCACTCGGAGCCTCTGCTAACACTGCAGCCCATTCTCTCGTCAGAGAAAGAAAAAGCGTGGCAAAGACAGCACAGACCTCTCACTAGTGTATTATATGGTAAAGACAAGAAGAGGATAAGTATGTTATTCTAAGCTTTAGTGGTTTTGGGGAAACTCTGAACTAGAACATTTCTTTCTAGCTAAAAGAACACAGATTCATTTCTTCAGATATTTAAGTCTGGGTTTCTTGCTGTTTTACTTCAGCTTCTGTTCCAAGCTGTTTCTGATCCTCATCTTTTAGCTGTTTAGAGATTTGAGAGGCTGAAAAATGGCTCCTGTCCATTGAAATTTCAACATGGCTGTGAAAAAGCATGGTTTTAAAAAAGTGGCCTATTATCAAGCCAAGGTACAATACCAATTGGCCAATCATATACATCCATCGTTTTGCATGCTGCAATTCAGAGGAGCATGGTAGTTTCCTTTCACCTCCACAAAGAAATTGTTAGCAATAATGTAAGCATGGCATGAAATAAAAACTTTCAAAAAGAAAGCAAGATTGTCAGTACACCTGGGGTTTTGTTGATATCAAAGGTTTCAAAGCCAAGGAATGGAAATAAGAAGGAAAATCTAAGACAACTGGGAAACATTATGCAGTGTAACATTAGTACTAAATTTTAATGCAATGATCCATTTCTTGTACAGGGAGAACATGACTTTTTTCCTCCAGAAATGTGAAAGCATTCTGTTTAAATGAGACAGAGCACCTCTGTGAATGAGGTATGATAGTATTCCTGCGTCAGCCCTAAAGGAAGGTGAGCTGAAGTACAGAGACACTAAAGATTAGGCTCTGCTACCTGCACCTCTGATCTGAGTTAAAGGAAATAATCATCATCTTGGAAACTAGGTTCTGAATAAAGATACTCAAAAATGAATGCAAACCCCATACTTTTGAAATGAAGTGGTTACTTCTTAAAATTTGGTCTTCCCATTGCACATGATGTATTAGTATCAGAGAGGGTCACAACCTAGAAATATAGGCCCCTTGCTTCCTGTGTTAACCACTCAGGTAGGACATTATGCCTCCAGGCAAACACTGCTTGGTTTTTCTCAGATTAATTCCATTTCTTATTCTCTTTGCACACAGATGTTCATCACATGCATACTTCTCTAACAGCTCAGAGAGAAACTTTCTTTACTTCACTTTTAAATATATTGGATTTTGGATATTTTATGGTAGTTACTGTCTCCCTTAATGAGAAAAACATTGCCAAAACTCTAAAATCATGAATGACACGTGTTACACTGTCAAACCAATTAGGGCAGGGGAGTTGCATGTGCTTTCGTTTCCAGCACTGGATGGGATCATCTTTAAAGTAATGTGTTCCCAGTGCAGGTTAGCTCATTATCAGGAGAGCTCTGGAAGGTAACTTCTAATGTTGAATTCCTTAGCTTCCAAATTGCTATGGAATCTCTGCATGAGATCTTTTTCAGGCACATGTGAAGGGGATCATTAGTCTGGTCATTAAACCACAGGACAGAGTCTGGCAGCATGGATTCCGGTCTCAACTCCACTACTGAGTTGCTTTGCTAAATGTAAGCTAGTCTCAATTTTTCCAAATGTTTGCTCAGATTAGGATATTAGCCTCTATTTTCAAAACCATCTGAGGGGAAATCCACAAAGGGAGTTGGACCAGGCAAGACAGCCAAAATGAGACGGTGGGTGTCCACAAACACTGAGCTTGCACTTAGATGTTCCTGGCACAGGAGGCACAGACTGCTGCTCGTGCACACGCACAACACATTGACACAAGCCACCGCGGCTGTGCAAAGAGCCCACCTACCGCTGTGTTCCTCCTATCTTCCCTGTGTTTATCTGAGCCTCAGTACAGTTCAGAGGTGGACAGCTTCAATATTCAAGTGAAGTTCACAAGGCAGTGAAAACGTATGGTGAATTGCTTAAGGAAATGACCATAGCTAAAAGCAACTTTTTTTTCTTTTCTGGCAATCACAGTTTTAATGTAGACCAATTCACTGATCTAGACCACCATGCAGCATCACAGACACTTGTGCCAGCACTGAGAAGTAATGGGACAGAGGTGTGAACTAGATGCTAGAGGTGGACAACAGTGGTAGCAGTGCTGGTTTACGCTGATCTAAAGTATATGTGAATCTAACAGCTTTATTTTTTTTGCTTTCTGCTTATGGAAGTGTTCAGAACAGCAGCATTCTGTACAGTCCACCTGAAGGAACGATGACTGGATGATAATGATGATGACTATTATTATCATTTTTTAAATGGCTTCACTTCCTTTCACTTTGCAACACATTCTTTCAAAGGATTTAGTGCTTAAGTGTTCACCAAATCCTGCTGGTGAGACCTATTCTTGGAAATTCACATTCAAAAGCATTGCCTTTTGTATTGCTGAATCCATTTATCTGTTTATAAAACAAGACTGACATTTATCTACACGGAATTTCTCTCTAGTCTCGCTGCCCAGTTGCCTGGAAAAAGCAAAGAGGAGGCTGCCTGCTGATAACACATCACATATTTTTTACATTAGGACCTATGCGTCTGGTATAGGGTTTCTGGAGTTCACAGCTCAGGCTCATTCTGAGGCTGACCTGAACATATTCCTCTGCATCAGCCCCTGAAAATGCTGGCTGGTTATGAATGGAACAGATGTTTTAATGGATGCAAGATCAAACTTTCATTAATAAAGTTCAAGGATCAATTAATTCAGGGGGTGTCCCTAGCACTTACCTTCTGCTTTTTGATTATACCCACAGGCCTCACAAGGGCCTATAATTAACAGCAAAAAAAAAAAGTGAAAGCAGAGAGGGACAGAAATGTCATGAAGGTGAGTATCGCTTCCCTAGAAAGGTCTGGAACTGAGACCAAATCTCCTATAACTTCAATCCCGGCACCATTTGATTATGTTCACCACATCTTTTGGGAAGGGGAATCTTTGCAGGAATGTTTCCTGGAAAGATGTTGCCCCACTGCTATGTGTCCTGTGGGGTGCACAGCTCTGAGGGGAGCCAGGCATGGTGCACAAGGGAAGAGAGGCTGGTGCTTGTGCCTTGCCAGGAGCTGCTGATGGTGGCTCTCTGCAATGGACACCTTCCACCTGAAACATGTGCTGGAGACACAGCACCCTGAATAACTCCCTAGCTCCAGAGTTTCTGGGCCAAAAATCCCTCCTTGTTTTAGTGGCATAAACGTAGTGAAACCACTTAAAAGAAGCTTGCAGAGCTTGCCCTCCCCTCTGCCCCCAGTAAACTCCCAAAAGATGGGCTTCAAAATTCCCCCCTCCAGAAGTATTTTATTACTGCTAGCCTTCACATTGAGGGACATAGTAAGGACAGGATCTGTCCCTGTGCCAGATCATAAGCTATGCCAGAGAAGACAGGGTCTCCTACCAGCCGGTGCAGGTGCGTGCTCTTCTTGCTCCTGCAGAACAGTTTCTGCCAGCACAGTCATAACCTTCCCCAAGTGACATGGCAGAAAAAGTACCCTCAGCATACTTTGGGGTGGATTTCTAGAATGCCTTTAATTGCCTCTGTCAGTGAACATCTACACAATGTGTCTCAGGAGGCAGCTGGGTCACCACAAGATCCCTCTCACCCTCCTGCTTCCCTCTTGCTACAGCTGAGTCAGTCCTGGTGGGCCCACCTACAGGGGAATTTGGAGAAGAACTTTATTTCTTTTACCCTCAGATAGGATTGTCTTTTTTAGTCTGAGTGAGGTTAATCCAGAACTTAGCAACTCAAGAGCTCAATCACATAGTTAAACTCTTATGGAAGTATTCACAACAACTTTGCTGGGCTGTTCTAGGACCTAACACAGGTGACATTCAAGAGGCCAAGCCAGAGGTTTCAGGTAACCTAAGGTATGAATTAACCCTTATGGGATAGGGTTTGTGAATATGGTAGAAGCTGTATTAACTTCTTTTTTAATTTAAATCCACAGTGGCCTGTGTCAATTACTGTGTAACAGAGAAACACTGCGTATACCGGGAAAGCTGCTGAGGAGCTTACCCCTCAACATTCTTAGGCAACAAGCAATACTTTTTATTTCCAACAGTAAGGTCAAATATTACCTGTGGGTAAAGGATACTAAACCAGCATCCCATACCCTCTTCTGGACTGGAAGTGGCAGTGGAAAGTGCTCTGGACTCCTCATGAACATCCTTGCTAAAAGTGCGTGGTGAGTACTGAAGCACAGAGGGAGATGGAGAACAGCAGTCCCATGCAGAATCCGAAGCAAAGCGATGCTTGTCAGCATGTGGCTTGTGTCTCACTCTGACTGTATAGTGCAGCTGTACATGAGCTGTCTATGAACCTTAAAGCACAGGAATGCTCATGCTAACAAAGCCGCAGAGCAAAAGAAATGTTTGAAGCTGCCGCTGCTTCCTCGGTGACATAGTTATCCAGTATGTCAAACCTCTTGGCATGTAAATGAGACATAAGCCACTCACAACAGGGCTGTTTTGCACATCTTCAGTGCTGGGAGCAGTGTGCCCTTGGCTAGAGATGAGGATGCAGCAAAATCAGTTCATTACCAGATTGCATTGTACTCACAGGAGGCATGAGGACTGACAAGTGACAAGCGACAAGCGACACGGGATGATGTGCACCAAGTGCCAGCTCTGGGCCCCCATCCAAAGTGGCTTTTCTCAAGGAAAATTACAGCACATCCAATATCACCTTGCTGGCTAAATTCGCTCCCTTCTCCTTCTCACAATATTTCAGAGATCTTCAGGGCCACAGCTGTGGAGAAGTCTTGCCTTTTTGGCAAGTGTGCAGGATGGCCGAGCATATCAAATGAGCTTTCTAAGCTTAATTGATAATGACAACAAGTCTAAGGCAATCACATATAAAATTCTCTCTTCTCTCAGATGTTGCTGGACGAGTGCTGGCACAGCCGCCTTCCCTCACAAACATTTCAGATAGTGTTTCTTACTTTTTGGCTAGAACATTCAGTAAGACTTGGAATAAGACCAAGATTTATCATGGGCCTGGGTTACTTTTTTTTCTCTACTTTTTTATCCTTATTCTGCTCAGACAAAACACTGCTTGATTCACTTAAAAAAAGTTATCCTCTAACCCTGTTCTCACTTTCAGTTCTCACTGAGGGTTTGGGGTGAGGTCAGGAATGCTCTGAAGCGGCACCTTTGCAGACAGCATTTTAATGACACAGAGGTCAGATTCATTTCACTTACACCTTGGCTAATGGACTTTTTACAGAGTACATACACATACACACACAGCTTTCTGTGTCTCCATAAATAAAATCTCCTCCGAGCACAAGATTGTACCTTTACGGGACTTTTATTAAGTGGCATTGTTCAGTGAACTTCACCTAAGTACATGTCAACATTATGTCTGAGCCAGCGTGCTAAAGCTAGGAGCTGGAAATGAAGGCTTCCAAACGTCAGGAGTGCTCATCAGTGGGGTTTTGAATCAGGCACTTTGCAGACAGTGGAAGCACACGGGGCGGGGGGGAGCTGGAATACAGTCTTGACTCAAAACCAAATGCTTTTAAGTCTGAATGGGTGTTTGGATCCAAAGTTTTGGTTTAGTGCATTACTAAAACATGAAAGTTATCCATGGAAGAGAGATCTGACACTGAACTTCTCCTCGCACGTGTGGAGAGTCCTGAACTGTGGCTTCGTTCAGGTTCATGCCTAGGTGAAACATCTCTGCTTCACAGTGACCTACATTTTGTGGTTCAAACAGCTTTCCCCTCCAGCCTCTTCCCAGTGTGAACTGCTGCACTCTCTGTTTCTTCTCTCCCAGCCATACCAGTCTCCCGAAGAATATCATCACACAGGCCCCTTGCATATCCACTGAGTTCCAAGAGGAAATCCTTGTATGAAGGCTCAGGTGGGCAGTGACGATATACCTACCAAACACAACCACCTTGCAACAAGGAGATGCCCATACTAGCTGCAGCCTGGTCAGTCCACCCATCGCTAGTGAGGAGCCTGTGGCTGTAAGGGCATCAGCCTGGGCTATACAATAACCTGGACCCTCAGGAGTTGTTCGGCTGTTAAAAGCCATGTCGCTGTAGCTTCACTCACTAAGTATACATGTCTCAGTAATGCAGAGGAAAAGACGGGAAATAACAGATTTTGAAAGGTGGGCCAAGAAAATATTTACGGTCACATTTTCAGCTATTTACCTTTCACAGAGTAATAAACATAGCTGCCACACAAAGGGGAAGAACAGAAATGGGATTTAGGTTGTTCATTTGCAAAGAAACCGGAAACCTAATCTCAGCTCTGTCTTTCTCTCATGTGCTCTCCCAAGTATGACCATTTTATCTGCAAGAGCAGTTTGTTGAAAACCCTCATGTATCATCCATGCCTGTGTCTCTTCTATTCAGAGATAAATAAGAATAAAATGTCGATGACCCTCTCCTCATTCCCTGGTTTCCCTGTCAGAACAAACAGCTAGGGCTGAGACGTCATCCCAAAGTCATCAACTGTTCAGCTCAGCTGAAAACTGCCCATAACTTTCCACTGCAACGTATCACTCATTGCTTGACTCACTAGAAATAGGTTGTATTTTTTTGCTCCACTGAAACCTGTATAAAAGAGCCAAAGCCTTGACAAATCTACAGCAGAAGAGCTATGGCTTTTTATGACCATGACCTTAAGTGACCATGTTAATTTACTCTTCTTCCTGGCTCCATGCCAAATCCCACTTGCATGATCCACACAATGAGTCCAAGTTGTCCAAAGCAGACAAGAAGGATTTCAGTTTGCTGCTGTGTAATTAGGCTCAGTAAATGACAGCACTCTTCAGCAGTAAATGTAGTGCTGTTGGGGCTGAAGCAGGAGTGAGGAGTCGTGGGAAGAGGAGAGAAAAGAAAAGAAGAAAGAAGGAAAGACACACAGAAACTGCCTCCATAGATGTAGAACTTTTCTCCCCTGGATTGAGAGCAACAAACAAACCAGGGACATCTGATCAGCGTTACTCAGGTCTACCTCTAACTTCTCCTCTTCTTTTCTGGCTCATGCATTTTCGTGTGTGAGTACAGACGTCATGGCTGGCTGCAGGCCAGGAGCATGCCCCAGGTGGCCTTGGTTCTTGTCTCAGACGTGGAGGCTGGGAGCCAAGACCTGAAGGGACTGTGAAAGTGTGGGGGCAGCAAGGCAATGTGGCTCACCCCATGGGAAGACATAAGCTTTTTCCATGGTCAAGTGACCAGTTATAGTCTGCTCCTCCAGTCTCCTCAGCCAAAGATAGATGTCCTTTCCCTGCACAGTGGATTGTGTATCCATCACTCAGCCCCAAGGCAGGGAGTAGGTGCCATCACTTCCTAAGAGTAGCAGGGAGGGAATGTACTCCATGCATCAACAGCACACTTGACAAATCTTTGGTAAGGAGAAGCAGAAGTTAGCCATACCTTTTACATACATTCACCTGGAGGCCACAAACTGAACTTTAAGGGGACATGTGCTACAGTTAGGTGCCTACTTATGCTGTTTTTCTGCCAAGTTGACTGGGGCATGAGTTGTGTGCGGTACCCAACCTCCAGCTGATTACCAACCAGGATCCACCAATGTTTCTGGTCAGGAAAAGTCTGAGTAGGATTGGGCTTTGGAGTCAACGCTTTGGCCTGGCCAGTCTACTTGGAACTACCGGAAAACACACCTGAGAGTGGAAAACAGAAATATATTTAAAATTACTGTTATGCAAAAATGGAAACATGGCAATTTTATTTTACATTTATTTGTAAATGAAGTACATTTGTAATAAATTAAGCACATGCAACTTGCCCTAGATCCCACAGGTCCTAGAGAAAGATCAGGAGACAATCATACTGGGCAGTAAAGAGGCAAGCTGAGGTCCACAAACCTGTGGAGTTTCCTCCTGCAGTTCATCTGTGGAAGCCATCCTTTCTTCCTTCCTTCCTTCCTTCCTTCCTTCCTTCCTTCCTTCCTTCCTTCCTTCCTTCCTTCCTTCCTTCCTTCCTTCCTTCCTTTCTTTCTCTCTTTCTTTCTCTCTTTCTCTCTTTCTCTCTTTCTCTCTTTCTCTCTTTCTCTTTCTCTCTTTCTTTCTTTCTCTCTTTCTTTCTTTCTCTCTTTCTTTCTTTCTCTCTTTCTTTCTTTATTTCTTTCTTTCTCTCTTTTTATTTTCTTTCCTTCTTTCTCTCTTTCTCTCATTCTCTCTTTCTTTCCTTTACACTCCAATTTTTCCTTCTCACATCTGCTCTTCTTTTTCATTTTCTGTCTCCTTATGTAACACCTGTGCTGGAAAAAATAATGTTCCGACCTTTCCACAGCTCCAAAAGGAATTATTTAATCAAAATATGTAAAAATTGTTAATGTAAACAGGAAGAGACACTTTTAATTAGACATAGGAGAAAAAGCAGATTAGCCCCAGGATCTCTTGTGTGGAGATCATCGGGCCATTACGGCAGCTATTTTCCTGATGTCTGCGTGGACTGAAGCCAGCTACTTTTTGCTCCTGCTGAAGAATCAGGTTAATCAAAACGATGACAGCCAAACGGACAGAGAGCAGGATTCATCCAGGCCTCTTTGTCTAAACTCCAGATGGAGTTAGGAAGTTAAAGCACAGACAACATGTCCAGGATGGTCAGGCTCTCATGTGACAAGCCCTGTCGAAAAATCGTTCCCATTAATTTGCAACTGTCAATCACCTCAGCATTCTGCTCCGAAACAATGGCTGGCCCCAGATCACAGCTTCTCCCCATCTCCCTGCACCAGCACAGCAGAGAATTAGGGATTTTTATTTTTTTTCATGATTAGCAAAGACTTCTTGGTGCAGTGCAACTGGCTTGGTGCAAGAAAACAAGCTGCTTGAAGGCCAAGGGACACTTTACTCAGAACCACCCCCCTCCACCCCCTAATAAAGAACTAAGACAATTTAATGGATTACATTTAGTGGCTGCATTTGGTCTGTGTAAATAACAAATTTTTCAGCTTGGCAACCAAATAAAAAAAAAGGGCACAGGAGGGTGGAAGTTGGTTTGAAGTGAAGTTAAAAGCAAGGGAAACAAAAACGAAGATTCACCACCCCACTGGAGAAGAAGGACACAGCGGCATCTCTGTTTCACCCGGATGGGTGTTCATGGATTGCTGTTCTTGCCCAGGATGACCTTACCCGCAGAAGGGCTGAACATGGGTTCCAGTCGCTGCTTCAGTGATTATAAGGAAAAAGGTCACCAGGAGAAATTGAGAACATTTTTCCTCAGCTGTGTATAACCTGCTGCTTTTTATGCTTTCTTGGAGGGGGTTTGGTAGCTGTGTTCAAAGTCAAACAAGTAAAGGAGGGAAAGAAGTGTGGTCTCATTCTGATTTTGGAGAGTGCCCCAACTATGAAGATACAGGACAGATAGGACATGACAGAGAGTTCTTCTGCAGTTTTGTGTCTTGATCATCTGTATTCCAGGGGAGAAAGCAGTACAGAAAATTTGGCCCAAATTCCTGAATTGCTTTAGGATGACTAAAATTATATATCTGAAGGCATATTTACTATTATCAACAAAAATAATCTCTTGTTCTATTGTTCATATAAATTTCAGGACAATTAAATTCATATTAGGTTTCCTATGCAGAGAATTCAAATTTCTTTTTTGCAGCCCACATTATCAGTATATTGAATCTAATGTAAGACTCGAGCACATTTGTGAAATCAAATCACATTCTTCTAAGATATGCAGAAACCTAAAGAAAAGGACACAGGAGGAATTCTGAAAAGTCAGAAGATATTATTTGAAATGGCAGCCTATTTTTTTAGGTACTTAGAATAGTATTTTAAAAGAAAAAAAAAGTCAAACTAAACGTTTCAAATTGACTTCAAAAGAGGTTTTTTAGTTTTTTTAAAAAAGTTCTAAGTTTCTATTTCAGTTCCACCTGAACTGGCGATCTTTCTCCAATTGTTCACTTCAGCAACCAAATTGAAACCCCTTGTTCTCCCCAGCTCTTAATATAATGTAATATAATTTATTGTCTGAGATTACTTTCCTGACTATACTACTCCTCTGTCTGGGTGACCCAGCTTGAAAACATAAAGCCAGAGTCAGTAGCCATTTCACTTCCCAGACTTAGGCTGAGTCATCGCTATGCACATGTTTTGCTTTTTCTGTTTGCCTGTCTAAAGACACATACACACAATATCTAACACATGTATGATACAGGGATGACATCATATGCTATTTAAAGAATCATACAGTAAAGATCATCTATCATATACCACGTGAAACTTGTGTAGCTTGTAGATCCGTATTTTCCCCTATTATTTAGACTTTACGCATTAAGTTTGTTGTCATAGAAAGGGGAAGAAACTGTTAGCTACATGAGATTTAATATAAAATGACACTCTCTCACAACCAATATTTTGCTAAGAGTAGAAGAGAAAAGAGGGGAAACAAAATAGATGAAAAAAAAGGACGGGGGGGTTGAAAAATTACATTACTTCGCTCCTGGGGAATGGAGCTTTTGAAAATGAATGCAGTCATTAACCATCTGGCTTACTAAATAGTTAGCAAAAAGTTCCTCTGAAAGGGTTGGCTTTACATTCGTAACTGCAGTTTATTGGTCCATTGGCACTAGCATGCCTAAACACAAGGGAAAGTCAATACTGTATCATAGCATCGCCTAGCTAACACCTGGAATATATTCTCTGGAGTGAAAACAGCAGGGAACTGACCAGAAATAACCTCTCTCATATTATTCCTTCAATTAGACCAAAACAAGTTTCCCTTTGAAAACTTAATAATAAACACTGCAGGTCATTCACTTGTTTGGAGCCCCTTTGGGAAAGCTGAGCAGATGGGTCCCCTTATCTAGCCCCCTCGCTGTCACAGAGACAACAGCCGCAAATCAGGACAGATATTGATTTTAATTGGAACCAACAGCATCTACATACCGTCTTAATATCCACATCTTCCTGGAAAAAAATACATCTTTTTAAAAGATTGGTTTGTTTTGTCCTGTCAGGTTGATTAGACAGAATGAGGTAATTCTTTGCAAGATGAACAATTATGCCATTTTTCAGGTTCACTGCTTAAGTAGATACACACAGCAAATCCCTAGGCCAACCCGAGGTCCATTTCAGAGCCTTTGTACGTCCAAGCAGCACAGATTAAAACATTGTTCATTCCAAACTGAGGCAGTTATATTCTCATTATCAAACAGATTTGAGGTGTTGTCAGGGTCTCTTCAGTGGTTTTCACTGAGGCATAAGTATTCCTTAGCCGTGGAGAGAAGTAACAACACAAAGTGAACATCTACTTAAAATCAAATTATCTGGGACATTTTCACCACCCCCAGGGTAAAGGCAGTTCTCCTCAAAAATCTTGTAAATTCATCGAGCTTGCTATTCCCTGAAGAACCTCAGATGCATTGCTATTTGCCTTTAACAGATGCAAGGAAGCTCTTTCCCTCTGCCCCCCCCTCCCCCTCGCTGCAAATCTCTTTCCCATACGGCATGTTAATTCCCGCGAGGGAGGTGAGATGAACAGGTGCCATGGTTCTTGACTTAATTGCTGCGAAAAGTAGAGCACTAATAACGAGCTGTTCACTACAGGCAGTTTCCATCCTGGCAAAGGAGCCCTGCCAATCTGGGGGGTGTCAGCCAGGCAGCGGCACTGTCAGCCGGCCGGCTGCTGAGACTACAGGGGTGGGCAGATTGCGGTCTCGGCAGCCGGCCAGCCCAAGTAGACCTTGTAGGGCTGTTGTTGTCATCGGCATTGGAGTTGTCCTTCCAAAGTAGCAAAAAACATCACCCTCCCTCCCCCTGGGAACCACAAGAAATAGCTTTTTCACCAAGGGAGCTGTCTCACGGGACCTCTACGGATCCTGCAATAACACAAGCAGTAGCATGAAGAGGACCAGACCCCTGCCCATGCATATCACTATGGAGGCCCTAACGGGGAACAAATTAGACAGGGGAAGAATTAGACATTGCTTTAGGAGGCTGGGGTGCAAATGGAGGGATCACGCAGGGCTTTCATTAGCCCCTTCAATATGGGCCAAAGAACTGTCACAACAGGCTAGAGGCAATGTTTCTAAATGTTTCTAAAGTCTGTTTCTACCCTGTCTCTGCATGCTCCATGCATCGATGGCCACATCTAGGCCTTTTGGGGTATATCCTATGGGGAAGGGCATTTGCAGGGAGCCCAGATGCAGACACCTGCATGATCCACGTTCCCCAGCTCTCAGACTCGTGCTGCAGAAGTAGGAGGGTGCGTGCTGCATGTCCCCAAAGGGGAGCGCTCCCTCCCCTGTCCTGGGCACCTCCAGGAGAAATTCCTCCTCCATGAGAAGCATCCTGACTTGGCGGCATAACAGCCTCTCAAGGGAAATGGTATAACCCATGGCTTGAATCATTTAAAACTAGATTGTAGCAAGTGCCAGCAGATGTAGGGGAGATAACAATCATGCAGGGGGCACGGGGGCTGGGGGGTGGAACGACTACTGTCCATCTCTGACATCTGTGCTTCCATGATTGATGAAATCCCCAGCAACAGCTGCTCTTTTGGCTAAGACTCAACAAATCTAAGGGGTTTTAGAGCTTTTTGCAAGGCTGAAGGGGAACGCAGAGATGCAGTGGGCCTCTTGCATCTTGAAAATTATGTAGCACACTCAGATCACTTCCCCCCTTCACTACCTGATATGCCTTTTAATTTCCCCTCATGCCACTCATCTCCAGTCCCCCTGCCAGACTGCCCTGTGAGCTTGGCAAGCTCTGTTTCTTCAAGTGCATGCTTACCCTGCATGCAGGTTTTTCCCAAGCTCTCACTGCTGCTGTTAAAAGCCTCCCTGGAGATAAACTACAAGACTAACATTAATTACCATAATAATTTGTTAGAACATTGCTTTGATCTTTTCTCACCTACAAAGTCAATCCTGTTCTACTCCATCTCCAAAAGTGTTAGATGTGATCACATAACTAATTAACACAAGAGACTGAATTTTAAAGAATGTATGACAGTAATTCACAGAAGAGTTTTGATCTCTTGATAAACAAGGAAGTGGGCAAACTTACCACTTCCCAGGAGACTCTTAGCAGGCCAGTTATCTCCAGAAATCTAAAGTATAACATGTGTGTCTTAGAATGGCACTGCTAAGCCAGCAAGATGTACTGTTCCCCCAACAATTTCTGTAGAAAACACCATTACTTTTTTAAAACTCACAATCTTGAAATAGTCGTATTTTATTCTTATATGTGAAGCATGATTCACATATAAGATATTTCTCTTTGATCAGTATCTCCTTTCAGGATCAATTTCAGTTTGATTTCCACCTCAGAATAAGACAGTTTTGAGTGTTTTCAGATTCCTTGGTGTGTCATCACTATTTCATTTTGTAGGACTCCTGGCAAGTTGCACAGATCTCTGTTTCTTTGAATAAATAAGAAAGAGAAGAGAGGGAGAGAGATCACATATCACACTTCACAACTAGGTCAACGTATACAACTTCTTCTAAAACATGTTAACTAGGATTTAGGAAACACAGTCAGAGCCTGTTGGATTTACACACTGGCTTTAGAGATTTTGACATCAAATCACGGTCTGTAAAAATGGAACAGGAAAGCAGATGAGTGTCTGAGAGCATCAGGAACTACATAACTGGGATCATTAAAGCAGTAAGAGTCTCCACATGACTGCTTCATGTTGTCACCTGCAATATCTTTGATGTCAGAAGCTTTTGTTGAATGTTAGAAACCTGTGAGAAGCAATTGTTCCAGCTTAATTAAAGGACAGGACTAAGAAATTTTTTTTTAGATTTTGGACACCTAGTATTTTGCAGTCATGGTGCCTACTAGGCTATGGAGAATTTTCTAGGGCAGATATAGCTGGTATTCGACAGTTAGGAAAGCAGTGTTAAAAAGACTTATGACCACTATATTCAACTCACTGTATTATACTATGACACTTGAAGTGCAGTGTTAAAATATTGCTCCAGGAAATAAATAGTTCCTGAATCAACAGTGTATTCTATACAGCCAGAGACAACGATGCCTGTGCAGAGGGTGCACTGTGTAGGTCTGCTTTCTTGACAGTTCCAGCATATTTTTCACACTGCTTAGTATAAAGGAGTGGTCTGCGTTGCCGTGGTTGCTAGCAAGGTACACTTCTCCTTAGGGTTTAAAATGTTCAACAGGAATTTAGCATGGTTCACATGCCCAACTGAGACATGCACGGGATCAGTTTTCAGCGGGAACTAGAGCTCACAAATGGATGAGGGGGGTTAGAAAACATAAGTCTCCAGGAAATGTTTGAAATTTTCTCCTGTTTTTATTTCCTGCCTTCCCCCTTCCCTTCCCTTCCCTTCCCTTCCCTTCCCTTCCCCTCCCCTCCCAAAAGCAGTGAGTGTGTGTGCTTGGACCAAACGGATAGGTTTGATTTTGATGACAGCTCTGGACTATGAAGTGAAGGAATTCACATAGAAAGATTCTCAACAGATTTCAAATATGCCTGTTACAACCCCTTCTCTTTTTTTACTAAAAAAAAGGAAAGGGAAAAAGAAAAGAGAAGAAAAAGAAAAAAAGAAAAGCCTAGCTTTTTGACAGAGAAGATATTTTGTGTTTCTGTCATTAGGGATACATAATTAAGGCCTGAAAATTTTTGCAAACTTCTCTCCCCATCCCTGGTACCAGCCTTAGCATGGCATGCTACTTCAGAAGCTTCTTGTATAACAAATTGCATAGGAGCAGAGCAATATATCATCAGATCTTACTCATGACCAGTGCATTCATCCAAATGGCCAAGTCTACAGATCATTTCAGGGCTCACTAATGTTACAGTATTCAGCATGCAGAGTGGGATTTATTAACCTGAGGTTTGTTTAAATAAATAGACTTTGCAAACTGCCATGTGCAGACAGATCTCTTCACATATGGACTCTACTGTATGGTAACCTGCATGGCTGGGAAAGAATTCTTACCCATTTGGCAAACCAGCTGATGTATTTTCTCCTGTTGCTCCTTTACCAGTGAAAAGTACCCATATAAAACTATTGCCTATTTAAGTCACACAAATTTACATTTCATCAGCATTGGCACAATATTTCTTACATACAGTCTTGCAGGCAAACCGCCAGGTCATTTCCTAGTACTTCAGTTCAGTTACTGGGTTAAAATATAGTTCAGCATCACTGATATAAAAAAGCTCATACTACTTATTAATGATATACTTGAGTTTAGATAGAGCCCTGAGACAAAGAATAGACAGCCTGTGTGTGGGCAACTTCATTACCACTGCTTGCACCAGATTTGAATTTGACCTCCTGATCTTTGCAGGGCTATAATGCAATTTAATTCAGTCACTTCAGGTTTCATTTGAGGTACCTTTCACTGAGAAAGGAATTTAGTTTCATGTGTGCTTGAGTTAAAGCTGTCGAGAGAAAGTCAGGCCAATGTTCCTCTCATTTATTGCAGTTCAACTTTAACAGAATCCATTGGCATGAGCAAGAGGAGAATTTTGTTCATTGTCTCCCTATGCAACTATGTGTATCTCAATCTTAATGACTGGAATCAGAAGGAAACTGAGCAAAAGTACAGAAAATTGGTCCCTTGGGTCACTTTTAATGATCTACAAAAATAAAGGGTCTGTTAGCTCTTTCTCAATTCTAACCTGATTGATTGCTGATGCTTTTGGAGGAAGAAAGGTGAACCTAATCTATTGCACACACTCTGAGGTGAACATTGAGATAATAATGATACACAAGAAACTGTGCTCCCTGTTAGAGAGACCTCTTTCTCAGTAATGTTTTTCCTCATTGGCTTCATTACAACTGCCAAAACATGGCTATCATTTGAGAAGCGAGTGAAAAAAGTCCTCCTCATCCTACAAACATATTTTTCCTTTGTTTGGCTACTTTGGGACCTTAGGGAGATAGTTTGCAGGCAAGGCCAAATCCCAATTTCCCCATGAAGGAGAAAGTTGACATCAGTGAATGTTTAGTGAGAGTAATTACTGCAGATTTGATCTCGTAAACCCTGAAGCATTACAGAGCAGCAGTCCCTGTAAAATCAACTCAGCAATACCTTACCAGCTAAGTGCTAACTCCAAAGCTTATGCTGTGACCCGTATGGTCCGGTTCACCTGAGCTTGTCTTTACCTCTGTTCTCTGTAAGTACTGAAGGGTATTCTAGGCTCCCTGTATGATCAAGGAAGAGAAACAGATGGAGATTTAGATCCCTCTCTGAATTTAGGAATTGGTTAGGATCTAAGTCACCCTTCTAGCTTTGGTCTCCTAAGATTGGTGAGAGAAAGAGAGATTCAGTGAGTCCTTGTCCTCTGGAAGCACTTGCTTCTAGTTGCTGTGTGCTGAAGTAACAGAGATTTATTAGCCAGCCAAGTTAGACTTACATGCCTGTAGGTAGGCAGGCTACATGACAGCATGGATGGTCCTGATCTCAGGCTTTTTCTTCCCTTTGCATTGTGATATGAATGACTAAAAACCTTCCAGAGACTTCCTGCTCTATTGTTTGTATTCTCTTGGTTACCTTTGGAGAGCCTAAAGATGCCTTTTCAATGTTTTGTGCTCTGTCTTCCCTTTACAAATGTAGTCTGTATTCTACCTCTGGTAGTTAGAACTATTTCAGTGGGAATGCAAAACCTTCCCCTGTGTACTCTGGCATTTGTTTGAATGTGCAGAAGGACTAGATTCTTTCATACTTTAGTCCCTGGAGCTTGAGATTTAATTAATCATCTTAGTTCAGATGAGTAAAAATGCTATGAGTGTTCATTAACTCCTGTTACCTTCTGGCATATTTCCCTTTTCTAGGTGGATTCTTCTATCCTCTGGAATCAAAACAGAAATGGAGAAAATAATTCTTTGCTTTTTATTACACAGAATTATTTTCTTGATGAGAGACTGGAAGTTTGCTTTCTGGTAAGATACACTTTTATAGTTTTTAAAAATAAATAATGAGAGTTTTCAATTTAATTATTTTATCCTGAAGGGGAAATATATATGAAAGTAGGATATTGTGTAGGTCTCTGTGTATGTGTGTGGTTATGCGTAATTCATTAAAACCACATTCTTCATCCTGCCTGCCCCTGGAAATGTGAAAGGTTAGCCTCTTTAGAGTTGCCACCTGTGAGACGAGGGATCACTAGTTCCTTCTTCCTCCCAAGGACCCACAGTGTTCATTCTTGCTATAATGAAGAAGTTGATTGATGGATGTCACCCTCCGTGCTGTTGACATCCTTATCTCCCCCTGCTTTATGCAACAGGCATGACCTCCTTCAGGCAGACAGTTTCTGAGTGCTGCATCCACTGCTCACTTCCACTACCCCCTCGGCATGCTCGCCTTCGGCACACATGCCCATTGGCAACAACCTGTATGTCTGTCTGTCAGTGGGTCTGTAATGAGACCGATTTATTAGGTTACATAATCCTACCTCTTTAGGGAAGGGGGAAAAAACTGCCCAGCGCACTGGAAGAAATCTATCCTGGCTTCTAATTCTCAGAACTGTGGGAGGTAATTTCTTTTTAGTCCAAAAACCAAAAAAAACCCCGTAGAGGTAGGTTGACATATTTGAAATTAGTTCACTTCAGGGCAATCTTGCAAGATTTTCTTACTGTTATGGCTTACTGTTGTACTACATTCAGAAGGGGGGCTGAATCAGAATGCCAGATGCAGACTCCTCTGGTCTTTGTAGCAGGTCAGAAACAACTGTGTCGTTGTTTTCCTGATATGATTGTATTGCAAGTCACTTTATCAGCAAATCATTTTATCAGCCACTGTTGTTTCCTTTAAAAAACATACTATTTTGTTTTGTTGAAGAACTCTGTTGCGGGTGCTTCATTTCATATTTCATTACTGGCAATACTCAAGAAAAGAAGAAAAACCTAGGTAAATCTTCATTGTGATGCTTATTTTACACATAGGATCGCAACCTTTGGGTTGTAGAGATAACGCAATGCTAGAGGCTTGGATATGATACATGAATAGAGAATGAGGACAAGAGGTTAGTCTCTCCGTATATTAGGCTCCTTATACAAGAAGGTGACACTGCATAGCCAGGTCCAGCTAGGTCCAAGAACTTGCAGTGTAAGTCGACAAGATGGAAAAAAAAAGCAGCCGAGAATATTCATGTAAATATTTCAGGAAAAATATTATTAACAATTTGTATGACAGAAATGACCACAAATTCCAGGAAAGCTCAGGTTCCTATTGTGCTAACTGCTTCAGTGAAAGGCAACAACAACAAAATTAAGCTCTGCCTGTATAATATCAAAATCTAATCTTGCATCATTGTTTCCCTGGGTTCCCCCTGGTAGAGAGGGAGGAGCACATCTAGGGGATAATTCAGAGGTTAGATAGGTTGAAATGCCTTTTAGAGGTTCCTAATGCTAAGGTGAATCAACCCAGGCACAGAGGATCATCATCCTTTTCTAAGAAAAAGATACATTATATGTGAAAATAATTATCAAAAGACAAGTTAGAAACACAACTAAATTTTGGGTTCATTTGTTTCTGAAGGGAAAACGGTAATGGCCATAACTCTTTGAATATATTTGAAAATATATTCAAAAAATAATTCCTGAAGTTTGTGGCTCAGAAAAGGAAACGGTTCTAGCAATACCTGGTTGAAAATTCTCAAGAGGAAAAAAAAATACCGTGTGTTTTATGTAATAGATATTAATTGCCCAGTGCTCTGCTCAAGAACTACATCTATCTCCCTACTAAATAAAACAGTCTGGGGACCATTCTCTGCCCAGCTGTTATAGCAAAGTGCTTTGCATCCAAACTTCCTATTGGTAGCAGTCTCTTCCTCAGTCCTGCTGACTCCTGAACTGTATCTGGGAACTGTTTGGAAAAGTGGGTTTTGGCACAGGCCAAAACTGGGCTAAAAAGCAGGATAACAAATTAACAGTAGAAGTGATCACGTGCCAGTATTCTGGCACTGTTTAATCTACTAGCACAGAGGTAGCCAAATTGGCTACAACTGATTTGCCTACAGCTGGCTCAAGATTCAAGCTTTTAACAAAGTCATCCAGCTATAAGACTGGGATACGAAAGCATAGTAAACAGGCTCTGAGGTTCCCACTCGTAGTCTTACTGTAGAGCACCTTATGTGGCAGGTAAGCAATCTTGCCTCTACCTAAGTTCAGAGTTTCTTTATATACATAATCCATAACAAAACACTGAAAGAATTTATCTCATATGCACTCCCTTATTGATTCATCTTTTGGGCCAAACACTGAATAGAAAGCAACAAGCCTGAATGCAACAAGAAATGCAAAGATGCGGCTCCTGGTGTCACTGCTCAAACCCAGGCTACCAGCTCCCCTAGTGGAAAATCCTCTGCATTGAACTTGAGTCAAGATTTCGTCTATACAAATGCCTGGATGGTGAGCTTACAGAGACACAAAAATAACCAGAGCACTCACTAACCCCAGAGGGCATTGATGCTGCATTACCATCCATTCCTTGTCAGACGTAACATATTTATTACACAGAACATCTTTGGGAAAGGAGCAGACATCATAGTGATTGGTGGACAAAAGCGGAAAAGAATAAACACAGTACAATGGATCTCACTCAAGCAGAGTAATTCATCTAACATCCAGAAACAAGGGAAATATCCCAAATCAAAACTATCTGCTCCTTAAGCCTAAACATTCAATAACTTCCCAGCTTTGGAATGTATGTGCATCTCCTCCCTGGGTTTCCTGTGGTTTACATTATCATTTGCAAGGTATATTATGACAAGTTATTTACTTTGGGCCATTGCCCTGAGGCATTCGGGTGTCTTTCCTTTCAAAGAATGTCATAAATAAACATGAATAATCTGCATAAAGGGAGATGACTTTATCTTATAACAAGTCAGAAAGCAGGCTATGCTCCTCCACACACAATTCCCTACATATATTTCCTTTTGTCTGATCATGAAGGCGGTAAGCTTTTGTGTGTCTGTTAAATAAATAAACAAACCTTTCCCGTTATACTGTACAGCACTACATTCACATTCAAACAGCAAGACGTTCACTTAAGTCAAATAGTTTCTACCAACAAAAGCTACTATTTTACTGTCAACATTATTTTTTGTATGCTATGCTAACAGATGAATAATAGTGCAGTCAATAAACAAGCAATTCAGTTTAAAACCAGTAGCACTTGTCAAACAACAGTTCCTTAACACCACTGTCTGACATCCCCCAGCATTACCTCATGAGGCTAGAGACAGGGAACAAGGAAGGCTTTTAGTTTAAACAACAGAGACTCACCATAGCTCCCAAAATAGCAGAGACAAAGGCAAAAATAGTTAGACATGCTGATTGTATTGTTATAATTTAAATTGTATTCAGATGCGAACTCCGACGTGCCAAAATCTGTAAGTGCTGAGCATGAAAGATCAGAAAAGTGACATCTGGTATTGGATGCCCCTCCAGACATGACTAATACCATTGGTATTGTGTAGGCTTTGCCCTTCCTAATTTAATAGTCAAATGTAAAGATTAGGCCCCCACAGCTCCTACAGTATCACGAGAGACTGTTTTACTGTATGTCTATATAAAATTCCCTACTATCCTTCTCCATGGATCTCCACAGATGGGCTGACTTTGAATAGGCATGTATATCTTTCATATTGCTATGGACAGTTCATCTCATTACTTCCAGCTGGTGGATTTACAACTGAACCATATGACTCCATCCATTATTAGTGGGAAACGAGGGAAATTTGACCACTAAATATTGATTTTATGCAAGAGCAAGTTTTTATTGCATAGTATGTAACATATATGTGCAGCTAGGCCCAACGCTTCGTTTTCATTAAAGCTGGAGTTATAGCTGTAGATTTCCAGTACATCATTAACAGCACAGTCCACATATTTTTAAGTCTTTGACTTCACTTTCATGAATATCATAAACCAGCCAGTATTAAGAATTCAAAACTTTCTCCTTCCCTGAAGTTAGTCTCTGAAGTCAGGAACCCAGATCTCACTTTTTTCTAACCAGGATGATTCTTTCTCTGTAAGTTTGTTGCTGCCACATCAGACTAGTTAGTGGTATTTTTTAGCTTTTCGTATAGTAAAGCAGAACAATAATATGCAGCTTTTCTAGAGCTCTTTGCCGATATAGGCTTCAAAATATTTTGACCTAGGAAGTGTATTTACCCGCTCTTCACAAATGGAGAAATGGTGCTGTGCAAAACCAGCAGGCCTGTTCCAAGTCACAAAGCTAACAGCAGAAGAGTATCCTGTCATGTATCCTGCTCCCTGTGTGACCCAGCTGTACCAATACACATGTAGACAACATGGTCTTCAAAGCTGTTAACCATGATTTTCTTATGTGGCAAGGCATGTGATGGCAGCCCTGAAGGGATGACAGGGGTGACATGGATGACAGCTCTGAAGGATCATGGAAATGCTGGTCCACGAGAGAAGCAACATGGAAAATTCTGCTATGAACCAATGAGCCAAGGGCAGCAATTCACAAGGGCTGGAAAAGTGATGGTCAGTGTGGCATTTCACATGAGGAAGACTTTACGTATTTTAAAATTACTTTTATATGTATTTTTTTACTTTGTACTTACTTTATTATGTTTACAACAAAAATGTGGGTGCAGCTAATCAGACAAGCTTGGGCATAAAATTAGACTGAGTTGAAATACCATGATCACTCTCTGCAAACACTTACTCCACAGTAAGTGAGTGACAGCTTAAAAAAAAACCCAAACAAAAAGGCTTTTATCACTTCCTTGGTGTGGATTAGTACACCAACTCTAAGATATAAGGTACAACACATGAGCCTTGCTCACAGTGTGTTAACATTGACCTTTTCTTTCCTATAACAGAACAGTGAGATTATTCTTTCTAATATCTGCTGTAGGAACAGCTCACATTGACTTGGCTATGAATTAGCTCTGTATATGACTGTGAGCCACTAGATTTCACACCAAATAATTTAAAACCGATATCTGAAAGCCTGTTAGCAAACCATAAAAAGCATACACAGAGGACCCAAAACATTATCTATGCGTCAAACAGAAACTCCATGTTGAATCAGGCAGGCTTAACCTGAATGTTATCAACACTGAAGGACAGAAGAGAGAACAAACCTTACAATTCAGAGGTTCACTTAGGTTTGGCTAAGGACCCAATATTTGAACATTCATTTGGGTTTCATCCAGACTGCCTGACCATCTTTGATCTTCAGAACTAGCCTGGAAGTCTTGCAAAAACAGGGTATTCTTGTGAAACTTCCAGTAATTTCTCTTTCTGGTTGGGTTGAAATACCGTAAAAGTAGTCTTTAGTGTGGTATTTCACTGGGTCGTTAAACTCCAAGCGGAGTGTCAGTGCTCAATAAATAATACATAAGTATAGTCTTTCAATGCTTCCATTTCCAATCCTGATCAGACATGGGAAGTGAAGAAGAGTGAAAATTCAAAAGAAACGGTCAACTCAAGTCTCAAAATGTCTTTAACATTTGGGCTTTTGTGGTTTTGAAACCAGAAAAGGAGGCCTCATGGCTGCTGTGCAACACCACAGTCAACCACCATCACTGGAGGAAAAAAGATGGGTTTGCTGGTCATGGTCAGAAAAGAGAGGATGGCTGTGTACCACATGGGAGAGTCCTTCCAAAACCCATGCTAGTAACAGGGTTGAAGTTTTAAGCTAGTGCTCTGAACAACAAAACATATCCCTTATCTTTTAGCATCCAAAAGTTCTCAAGCTTAAGGGTCAAGCAGAATTTTTGAGTCCTTTAAGTTCTGGATGTTTTCTCCTTCATTTTCAATGCCTTCTGTCTCATATTTTTAAATCTTAGCACAAATCTCTGGCTCCTTGTAAACAAAAAGGCAGTTAAGATGACACTTCTTCCTGCCCTTATACTGATAGGGGTAGGGGAAGGGGGGAGTTCTGTGTGACAGCTGGCCACCACGGCCATCCTGATTTCTAAAGAACAAAACGTCTTGAGGTCTCAGACAACAGACATCAGATTTAGGGAGAGTGGTGTGCAGGGGAATATCAGCAATTTACATATAACTCACATGAGAATTGCTGCAGCCATTATTAAAACTTAAAGGCATGTGATGATTGCATAAAACAAGCTGGTATTTCTCTAATCTGGAAGTTAGGCACTTTTTATATTATAGATCCTTACCTTAGGATCTAAGCAACAAATGTGTCCATTTTTCTTTTGGAACAGAAAATATTTAGCCTAATACTGACTTTTTCTCTGATAGTACCTCAAATCAAATAGAAAAACACAAAAAACTGAATTTTTGCATTTATCTTTCAAGTTACATTAATTTGTTTTTCTGTCTTCTGAAAAAATCTACATCTGAGGAAAATGAAAAACATATGATTTTTATAGTTTAAGCCACGAATATGAGTCAGTGTTACTAAATTTTATGATACTTTCCATCTAATTAATGTGACATAATATACTGAAGATATACATTTATACATATATACATATATTATGGAAGATAATAAACCACTTCATAGTTATGGTTAACATATGCAGAGATATACACACATGCACACACACACACAGACACACTTGTACAAATGCACGTAAATATTAAACCTATTCTGTAGGTTACTTTTATATACTTATATTGCACTGAAAGCAGAAATACATCATGTTATAGTTTCTCTTGTACACAGAGGGTAATATGAAGGTAAATATTCACAAAAAAATACCTGCTTTATTTCCCCGTTTATATGGGAAAATTTTTGACAAGCTGACTTCTGCAGTAACAGGGTCTATGTTAGTGATCATTATGTATTTTATATGCTTATATCTTAACTGTCTAGCTTGGGTTTTCTGACGCGGTGTGCTCATAATTGTAGCTGAATATGGACATAACTCAACACCTTGGAATAAGCTTTTGTGATTAAAACTGTGTAGCACAGCAGACTGTCTACTCCCATGTAAACACAACAAAATATTCATTAACTTTGAGTTTTTCACATGCAATAAAAGAAAAGCCTCGGTTCCAAATGTTCTCAAGAAAGGGGCTTCACCTTTCAACATACTGACCATTTAAAAAATACGTGAGTGGTTTAGTAGTTTAAGTCCTATGGTCTTTTGGAAACAAAGGATGTGACCAGATGAGCTCCAAGGAGTCTGTTTCTGGGAGTTTAAAATATCCCTACCTGGTCACTTCACCTGTAACCTTGAATTATCCATCCCACCAGAAAGTATGCTGTTCTCTACCCTGTTTATCACAGTGTTTGCTGTCTCAGCCTAAACCCACCGCCATTACGAGCTTCAGTCACTAGACTTTGCACGGCAGCAGGCACTTCGTGCACGCTTGCCTGATGCTGCTGACTCTGCTGCCGGGGCTCTGAACTCAGGCAGGAGGGCAGAAACCAGCAGCCAGGAGACAGTCACACCCTGAACCACACAGGGCCCCACACACTGTTTGAGAAGGGACTACACCACGGTCTTCGTCACACAGTGGAAGAACAAAGTTACCTGCTTCATTCTCCATGAATGAGCACTGAACTGACACTTCTCTCAGGATCTCATTCCTGAATGGGAATAGTGAACTCAAAAGTTATCATTCTATAAATAAAGTTAGGGTTGCTATTTTTCCATGCATGTGAATTTTTTGCTGCCATTTATTTCTCCACCACTTAGTATTGTGTGACACCCTTTAGTTTTTCGAAGGCAGCTTTACTAGCTTAAATAACTGAGTATCATCAGCAAACTTTGTTGCCTTACTGCTCACTTGTTCCCTGAATTATCTATGAAACCCATGCCTGGGCCCGTGCTGCTCAGGCTCAAGCACTTGTTACTGTGGCACTCCATGCACAAACTCCTTCAGTATGAAAAGTGACCTTTTATTCCAATCCATTGTTTCCTAACTTTGAAACAGTTTTTTACCTGTGTGAAGATCTTCCTTCTTATCTTATTGTAGCTGTGTTTCCTTAGAAGCTTTTGGTGAAAGACAGTGTTACAATCAAAGCGTGCCGATTAAATAATCGACCCTAGAAAAAGAAATGTATTTAAACATGTATTAACCAAATTAAATGAAACTTCAGAAAAGCCTTGTTTTGAATACTGTCTTATTAGCCAATAGCAAAATCATAGTGCCCTACACCAGACATTTAGAGCACATTAACACATAGCGACTAATGTACAATGTACACGAACACCCATTTTTTTCATCAAGTCTAGACAAAACTGTTTTTTTGGACATGCCATGCTAGAATATCAGTCACAGCAACCTCACTATTAACTTGGGATGTGTCCCATAAGCTGGCGTGTGTTCATCCTGAACACTTATACTTTTGTCATTTCCAGCGAGTGACACCTCCCTGGTTGAGAGTTTTGTAATTGCCAGGCTGACTGGCGAGTGCTGCGGGCTCGTCCTTTGCATCACCAGCTGATGATATAATAAGAAACACATGAAGAGATTTTAGTTTATTATTTTTTCACTTGCCAACATTACTTTGGTGCAACTAATAAAAGAAGGAATATTTCCCTGTGTTCTTTATTAAGAACTAAAAATTTAAAAAACACTTTTTAATGTAAAATGAAAAAGTTGTCATTCCTTGGCCAAGTTGGCATATACCAACTTGTCTTCCCACTTCTGGTTTTAATAGAAAGGAAAAGGGACATATTACTTTCATAATAACTCGATTACATTATGGGCCAGGTCCTTCCTCCAATTTGTGTAGTAACAGCCCTGTAATGGTTGTAGTGTTTATTTAGCCAAATACAGTTAAGTTGTCGTGCCTTACATTAGTAGTCATGCCAAATCAAGCTACTGATGAAAATCCATTACTGAGAAATGATAAAGGCTGTGAAAAACCCTGAAAACACAAGCATCTTTGAGTGTAAAAATGTACTGCTCTAAGCAGCATCTTACTCGGGTCTTTTAAATACATCTGTCAGTCACACACCCCGACTCCCACCCCCCCAAAAAAAAACCCCAACCAAAAAAGCACAAATTCTTTAGCTCCAGAAAACTTGTATTCTTTACATTGGCTTAACTCTAATTTATTCTATTCTTTACATTGGCTTGGCTCTAATCACTCAGTGTCAGTGAAATTTCACAGGTCTTAATTCTAGCTCTCTTCTATGACCTCAACAACCTGTGAATTTCCATGTTTTCCAGCAGATTTAATTTCTGTGACTAAACATAAAGTAGTTGACAAGTTTCATGTCTCATTGTTATAGTTTCCAAGCAATTGTGATTAATTTGCTGTGATACTCAGTTGAATTTTTTTGTAACTTTGCCCTCAGTTAGGGTGGTCTACACTCCTTCTGGCTGTGCTGATTTTGCATTCAGAAGTACCAAAGACCATGGGTTTCTACTGAAAAACTTGGGGTTCTCATAGCTTTAAGGTTCCTCACTAATTCAGATAACGCACAGGGTATTTAAATAATGTACTGTGGCTGAATTTGCCTTTCTGCGAGATCCATGTTCAGAAGCTTCTCAGGCAATGTTTATGTTTTTATTGCAATCCGAAAAGATATGCTGGGTCTTTGCTTTGGGCAAAGGAGATCATTATATCTCCCTCATATCCCTCATATCAAGCTTGCATTTTAGACAAATGCTTTGGGTCTTTATCCATGGTTAAAAACGTAAAATGCTGGATGTCCAGTGGGCCACACAGCCACAAAACCCTCGCTATTGACAAAGATAGAAAGTAAGTCTAGTCCTTTCGCTGCAACAATTACGATTTGATGAAAGAATTATACAGCTTTTCACATGAACTGGGACAGAATTATTTTTAAAAAGGAGCTTCAAAGATATTTTAGAGGCCTTCAAACTCTCCATAGACCACTGGCAATCCACAGAGAGTCAGCTGGTATTCTCATTTCCAGCTAAGAGAAACAAAACAGATGGGAGGAGATGAAGAACAAAAGCAGAAAATGCAAGTGTTTTGTTTTTCAGAAAGGGAAAAACATTTATCACACTCAATGCAGGACAAACGCATAAATACTTTCCTAGTATTAATTTTCTGTGTAAGCAACCACTGTCATTGCCACAGGGGTATTATGTGAGTGTGCTTACCAGAGGAGGCAGCCCACACAGTTCTGAAGGGGAGGGGACCTGGTACTGGATACCAGCTCTTCTACAAAGAGATTATCCACATTAATAAATGTTTTAGCACCCCTCCCAATGGAATTTGAAGAGAATTTTTAATATCAGTAATTTTCCAGACAGAATCCAGTGGCTTACTATGCCCAGTTTGGGGTAATGAAAATTTAATTTCCTTAAATTCTTCTGTGCCCAGTTTTCCTTCCTCCATACTGAGAAAAAATGAAAACTAAATAATACTTATGTAAAAGCATTCTACCACTTCAGCCGTAAGAGTTGCAAAGACCAAACATCAAATAGCAAATGCTATTTAGCAATGGGGAAACCAGTCTAAACAAGTTAACGGAATCTTTTTGCAGTCTCTGACAGAGTGATCAATGGTGAGGATGTGGCATATAAAACTATTTGTTAAAAAATGCAGCTTGCTGGGATTTTGTGTGGGATAGCACGTAAGCTGCAAATATCGAGTGTAACCTCTTGTCTTAGGCTACAGGGCACACATCCCATTGGGACTTCTGTGTTCAGCTGCCAACCACTCAGACTTTCATATTATAATGCTATCCTGTATCTAAGACATAGTCCATTTTGGAGTCTCTAACATTCTTCAATTTATTCCAAGTGCACTTAGTAGCTGTACGAAGCCACTGTGACACAAACCAAAGAGAAAAACACAGATTCTGCAGAGCATAAAAGCCAATATCTTCTGTCTCGGATTTTCCAAAAACACTGATAATTCCGAATGACTTTGTTTCTGTAAGTGTCTCTGTTTGGACACTCCGAAGCAGCAGTAGCCTGACTCATAAGACTCTTCTCAATATCAGCTGAAGCTTTATTTTACCTCCAAGCTTCACAAGATAAACTTCTGATCTGATTTTACAAAAGTTCTGACTTTTGGTGGCCTATGAAACTTCTGATGTCAAGGGCTTTAAGACTATGGGGTTTTTTGTTGTTTGGGTTTTATGGGTTGGTTTTTTTTTTTCATTTTGGAAACTAAGGTGAAGAGTGTTTATGGTGTGAAATACATCACCAGGACTACTGGAGGATGTTTACCAATGTTATCTTTTCTCTGTCTTAGTGAGATACTGCTGCTGGACTCTAGAGTCTCTTGTTCTGAAGCCCAGCTGGTTTATAGGTCTGTCCACTGTGTGAGGAAGCATGAAATCACTGGCCCTGTGGCTTGGGAACTCCAGCAGCACATTACAACTGTATCTACTCTAGTGAATTAAACAGTGCCAGGAATTGTTCCTGGGCATTGAAACTTGATTGTCCACAAAATAGCAGAAAAATCCTGGAAACATTTTTGCCAGAGACAGCTGCTATTTTCCCAAACAATTCTAGTGTATGGTCTGGAAACTAGCATGACCTACATAACATTCCCAACAGGTAAACTGGAGGTAGCTACGCTGCGATGGAGAGTAAGAGAACTTTACAATATGGATATGAGATCTTCCATGCCAGTTGGCTTTAATACCAGAAAACAGCCCCAAGAACACTTAATATACCAGAACAGACTTAGCCAGGGAAACCGCTGTTCCTACCCTGCTGGAATCCTATCCATGGTTCAATTACAATTCTTCAGACCTGGGATGTTTTTGCAAAAGATTTCAGCTTCAGTAAATCAGTGTTTTCTAATCGAACTATTTCATCAGAAGACTTCCAAACCACTTTAGCCGTTTGTATTTTCTTACCACAATCCAGGAAGAGCCTTGAATCATTTAACCCCAAGAATTCACATGCAGATGTGGCCATAGAAAGCAGATAGTGAAAGTCAGAGGTAGAATGAGTACTTTTTGTCTGAATTCAGTTAATATTCAGCCACTTAATCTTATTATAAACATATTCCTAGTAAAAATCTCTACCTTCTCCCTGTAATAGTGGGACATGAGCAAACTACTTCCAGGCATAAATAAATAAAAATAAGTGGAACTTCTTAGACACCGTTTTGTTAAGAAGTATTTCTAGGGTTCTTGTTGCTCTACTTTGACTCCCTTTAGTATGTCAACTTCCTTCTAACATTGTTATGATAAAGCCTGAGCACAACAGCGAGAAAACTATTCAGATAATACAGTTCACACAGATAATACAAGTTCTTACTCAATTGGAAAGTCCTCTGATAAGCACAGTTAGGGATAATAAATATCTTATGCCATTGCAATTGTAACTTCTGATCGACTGATTAGTCAAGCTCTTTTCTGTATTTTTTCCAGAGCACAGTCCCTCCTTTTACAGGATGTTCTTTATGCCTAATGAAACTTTCTGTTCAACTGTGTAAACAAGTCTGGTGTTTAAATGAATTGACTTTCAACGACTGAAGGCCTCTGCTTTTCACAGCACCACTAATTTTTGTTCTATAAGCTAACATCACTTGAATCAACTCATTAGAGTCTTACCTGAAGTAGGATGGTATCTGCTAGAGACATTTTTATAGAAACCGGTTACCAGCCTTATTAGCGGCACTGTCTATAGCATGAGCACACGATATTACAGTATTCCGCCCAATAACCAATATTCAACTGCTTCTCATCTTTAAAGGAAACAGCAAATTATAGGTTTCATTTGTGGCAACATGGCCTTGCTCAGTTCAGTCTGCATTTGTGCTTAAAAGGAAACTATACTGAATTGACACATAGGTTTCGCACATTTTGAGAAGAGAGCTCTTCAAAGGGCTTCTGAAGGCATACAGGAGGTTACTTATGTGCTAATGGAGCAGACGTTATTATTTTTAATCAGGATGGAGGATTCTGAACCTGAACAAAACTGAAGAGAACAAAAACCATGTGGACTCCCACTGCAAATCTCCTAGAAGCGTTATTAAGTCCTTCAGTTTTCCCTCAGTGAACTAAGTCATCTTGGGTAGAATAGGGCTATTTGCAAGAAGCAAAAGGCCGAAAGCAAAATTTTCAACCACAGCTATGAAGAGTAAATCCTTCCTTCAGGCAAGAAAGTTTATACAGTTACTTCCATCATCTATTTGCCAGCTCAGATGCAATCTCTTCTAAAGTTTAACTTCATTCTGGTCTCTAACTGTTGCTTCAATAGAAGCACTCTCCAAATGTCCTGATTTTACTACATCTATTCCCCCGTCCACCTCTTTCTATATTTATGACATCTACAGATGAATTTTCCCTTTTGTAGTACCACTGGTATAGAGTGGGCCACAGAAACACTCTGAAGCTTGTCTGTTCAATAACAATTAACCACTTGCTTCTGGTAACCTGGATTTCCTGGCACAAAACACTCTGTCAGCACTGAATAAACTATTATTGACTGCCATCATCAAACAAGGACTCTATTGGCATCCTGCAATTATTAAATTTTCCACTGCTATAAAATCTTTAGCACCCCAAGTACTGCCACGGAGGCTCCAAAACTGCCTGTCCAAAAGGCAATTTTTGTCTTCCTTGCTTTGTTTTTTGGCATTAACCCAGTGAGTCCTGAAGCTCCTTTTCTGCTTTTCAGTAGTTCTGCAGAGTAATAACATTTCTAATCATATTTTTATATCAGCAAAAACTACATGATGAAGAAAATAAAAAAGAGTAGAAGGCTGGTTTTGCTTATATAGCTTCTTCTCTATATTTTTTCCTGAGAGGGACAGAACAATCTCGACATGCAAAAGGAGAATATGGAGACAGAATGATAAAAGTCCAGCATAGCTTTACTGGAATGGGACATAATAAAAAATGTAAAGGGAATTTTTGGAAAGTGCTGAATGGAGGGTAGGGGCTGTAAGAAAGTAGATGGTCTCTGACTTGTTTTCCTTGATCTCCATCAGAGAAGCAGAGCTTTCTACATTTCAACATTTCAATAAGCAGATCTCCACTGAAATAATTGGTTCATATTATCATTTTCTTCTCTAACTAGATGACTCTAGAATATTTGGAGTTCTTTGAGTGCTGGTTGAGAAAAAAGGACGTTATACAGAGCTTCCATGTCAAACTTACAGCTTTATAACTTGTCAGGACCACAGCATCACTCACAGTCAAAAGCAAAGCATGATTTGTGATTAGAATTTCAGAAGCCATCATTTAATCTTCCCTGTTTCCACCCTTCATCATGGTACCTAAAGGCAGGCTGTACAAATGACTTCCTTTGCCAGACCATCTTTGGACTATAATATATCACACAACAACTTCATTCTTTCAGGCATTCCTCATCCCATTCATGTGGTTCATTTTAGATGGGTTCGGCTGCATTGACGGTCTGCGTGGCTGGAATGTAAACAAGGAAGGCTTGGTGGGCAAGGCAGAGGAAGGTGAAGAAGCAAGCTCCAAAGATTGTGCTGGGTAATATGGAACAGCCCTGATATGATTTTAATTAGAGCACATGCCACAGGATCATTTACTCACAAAAAATATTCAGGGACTTGTGGGCTAGAAACCTCTGTTTAGAGGAAACTTCTCTGCCTTAGGCTGCTTCAAGATGTCACTGCATTAGCTAGATTTAAATATGTGTGGCTCATTCCAGATTCAGTGCCCCCAAGTCTTTCTGGCATGATAGTCACTTTCTACTCAACTCCTGTCATGAATCAACCAGGAAGCTGCTCAGAGCAGGGCTTGGAGGATATTTAGGGAGAACAGATTAAATAAAGTGGAATCAGAGCAGCTTGGTTTCAAATGCAATTTCTTTTGCTAGCTCTTGATGCTACAGCTTGCTGCCTATTTCTGACCTTCTAAAAGGAAGTTCCTACCATAAATGAGGTTAACCCTGCTTAATTCAAAAGCACATTGAGCTGAGGAGCTGAGACATTAAATAACCCTTCATAAGGAATATGGAAGGACTTCAAGTTTCCTACCTCTCTGCATAAATTATTATTATTTGTGTTGCACATAGAAGCCTCAGTCAAGAGTTGTCCCATTACTTCTGGCATATCAGAAACATGTAACAACAGGCAGTTTTTTCTCTGAAGACCTTACTGAGATGGGGAAAGTGACTAGCAGGCTTCTTTTACAGATAAATTAACTCAGGATCAAGTGATTTGACTAAGGTCACACGAGAATCCCATGGCAGTTCCAAGAACTGAGATCACTTTCCCCCTCCTCCAGCACCATAATGGTGAAATCATTTCACTTCTCTAAGACAGCAGCAACTCAAATGTACTTAGTGAGAGGGAGTGGTGTAAAGGGAACCATCTCATCATACTACCAGGGTTTAGAAAATTATGACTATGAAAATAGCAGGCCAGGGAAAAGTTTTATCTCTCAAACTCTTAACTAACTCGATACTTCTGAAAAACTTCCAAGTGAGTTTTTCTTATCCATATCCCACAAATGAAGGTCTAGATTACTGGGAGGTGAAGCGCTTCCGGTGGAACAGGTCTTTACAAACAGAGACCCTAGACAGAGGATCAACTAACAGTGGGTACAGAGGACCTGCGGAATAGATGTCATCTTCCATATAAGCTGATTAAAACATTCTTTGGAAGGCAGGTTAGTATACAGTCTTTAAAACAATTATTTCAACAAGGTCTTATAATTATTAGGGATGTGACTGCTGCAAAGCACACTCAGAGACCTTTAAAAACGGAACACACTGATGATACATGTCTGTGTCCTTGGGTCCCTCATATATCCATGCAAACAAAAAGCAGCTCTTTGGAGTTCACTGAGGCCATGTTCTGGTGAAACTCATGAGAGCAGGACACATACCTGCTACGGCTCTATGCATAACAGACAGTAGCATTTGAAAATATTAACAATGAAGTAAAAAACACAGCCATCAAATATTCTGTTGTTAAAAGAAACACGTCTGTGATGAAACGTATTCTCTAGCTCTGCTCTAAGTGTTACAGCATTGCTCTTTCAAAAAAACAGAACTGGAAGAAAATGAAAAAGTGACACATGCTGCTTGCCTCACTGAATGTTATTTTAATACTAATGTGGAAATTTTGCTTTGTGCACAAACACTTTTCTTTAGGGTGGATAAAAAAAAGCCCTCGAAGAATTCTGTATCTATTTCACTGGTGATGACAAGTATGTTAATTGCTTGCAGATAACATCTGCTCTAGTGAAATCAAGATGCAGGCTCTCCCTGGACTGCTAGTGCTACACTTTGCACTTTGTCTAGGAGGTCTACTGCTCTTTGCTGAAGTTTGAAGGGAGCTCAAGTGCCTTTGAATTTTTTGAGAATCTTCCAGTAACTGAAACCGAATCTGCCAGGAGTCCTGGGTCATCGCAATGTCTCTCTTTGAGCACAGGACTTACCTTTGAAGCTCAGAGACTTTCACTGACCATGACGCCGAAGTGTGCTCTGGCTGAAACAAGTTCATGGTGATCTGCCAACAGCCCTGCATGAGAGAGCCTCTGATTTCTTTCTGTTTACAGTAGAAGGTGAAGGGCCTCTCCCACTAGAAAAGCGTGAGCCTGGTAAATATAATGTCAGATCTAAGGAGCCCTTATCCTCTACAGGCCACATTTACAATTTTACAGTGTGCATATGCAGACTCTGCCATGAAGTTACTTACCAGATGTGCCTATTGGGTCTGTCAATCACACTGTTGAAGAAGCAGCTCCAAACTGTTACCATTCCCTACTTCCCACCGTGCATTTGCATATGTGTTCTTTAGTAAACTTCTAGCTCCCCTAAAATACTTGAATCTAATTAGCTCTGCAACATGAGGAAAAATTCCTGGCAATCTGTTATTGCATAACATTTATGAGGGAGCAAGGGACAAACAACTCCCACTCATCCTTAAGAGCAGACCATTATTAAAATCCTAAAAACACAATGAATAGCAAGTAGAGGTCAATATGCAATTGCACACTTAATAGAGCTTGTTCTGTGCCAGTCGGTTTCCCACCAGGAATAAAGTTCAGCCATATACTGAGAGATGTTGCCAAGAGTTGTGCTGCCTAGAAAAAAAAAAGGGATTTCTTGTTTTTATTGAATTGATTTCCAAGCTCTTCTCCTGTGTAGGGATAATCAACTGCACAAATATAGGATAGAAAAAAGCAACAAAGCAGCTGAATTGCAGAACAGGAGCTTATAGAGGACTGGATATATGATCTATCTATGGAGAGAAATCTATATCAGATCTATCACAGATCATTAAGTGAACATAAGTTAATGATGTTTCCCTATTGTGGCAAAGGGAAATTCTGTTACTAGGCTGTGTAAAGAAAGGTAATGCCTATAAATCATAGGCTGCGCTTATTCTGCTTTGTACACTGCTGGGAAGGCTGCAGTGGAAGCAAATGCCTTCAGTTCATGTAGCCTAATTAAAGAACATTGCAGATTGACTAGAGAGAGCCCTGAGAACAGCAGCAAGAATGATCAGAGGTTTTTAAACATAGAGAAATACTGAAGAAATTGTAGTTATGTACTCCAAAGGAAAACAACTAGGGGAAACATGATGATTCAAGTACATGTGGAACAGCTATGAAGAGAGAGAGGTAATATACTGTTCTCCATGTCCAGTAAGGATAAAGCAAGGGGCTGCAAGCTAAACTCACAGCAAGGGGGATTTTAGCCTGAAACCAGACAAAACTTTCTAACAGGAACAACTGTGAAGCCCTGGAACAAATTGATGTGAAGGACTGTGAAATCTTTATCACTGGCTGCTTTTAAGAAGAGGCTGAACATGTTCTTTCTGGTGATGCAACTGCTCCTGTAATAGGTTAAAGAGATGGTTTAAAAGGGTTTTCAAAGGTATTGGCAAGCTTTTTTAGTAAAACTTGACAGAACAAGAGCCATCCAAGGTAAATGGTCTTTCCTTTTTATAAGGTATTCCTGAAAATTCTAAACAGTGCCAGTCTCAAGAGAAGCTGAGCGGCAGGGTCCCCCCTCATTAAATTGCTGTAGAAATGGCAACGTCATTTCTCTTTTTGATCTTGTGTCAGCCAAAGTTTTGAGGTGGTTCTGGCTACACCTTTTCCTCAAAACAAGCACACCAAGGGGATTTTTAAACCCTGCAGCTAGATTTTATTTGACTACATACTGAAAAAAAGTCACTTTTTGAACAGCAAAAATTTCAATCTGCGGGCAATAACAAAAATAAAAGCAAAATAAATCTCTTCCTGTCCCCTTGCCTACTGTGCCATTGCAGGGGGGAGGATCCTTTCCCCCAGTCTTCTCTAAGCTCAGGAATGTTTAGCGGCTTCCTGGGATGCAATAAATTACACACATTCCCTCTGCGTCCCTAGATAAAGTCAATCTCCTTCCCCCACTGCTGAGGCAAGGCTGCGCGTCTGCCTGCTGCTCCTCTGAGGACCCGCACAGCGCCTGCTCATGCTGCTGGCCTCCAGCCACCCCTGCGCTCCTCACCCTGCCCCTGCACACCCAGCCTTCTCCCCCGGCATGGCTCGGGTCAGTTTGTCCCCAGGGAGAGCTGTCCCCCCCACCTGCCAGGGCTCCCATCTGAATCCCAACAGTGACAACCAGGATCAGGGAACAGGCATCTTTCCTCCCTGCTCTCAGGTGGAGCCCTCTGAAGGAGCACAGCACCGTGCATACGGTAAATGAATGAAACAGCTCCCATCCATCACAGCAAGATAAGCCTCCTGGCATCACATCCACTTTCAACAAAAAAAAAAGGCTTTCTGCTGTGTTTTACCCCTTGCTTTGTTTTCACACCATTTTTCTTTTGGGTTTTCTCTAAAGGGAAGCTGGAAAGTTTCCCTGCACTGCTCTGCTCTCAGAAGGGATGGAGCTAATGTTTCACAGTAATCCCAAATTTGCCAGATATTACACAGCAAGGACTGTGGAGAAGTGGGACAACAACTGGATCAGTATTTTGGTCCAGCGAGAAACTTTGCATTAAGTCACGTGGTGTGACAACATTCCCTGATCTGCAGAAATCCTCCACTTCTGCTCTGTAAGCTCTGTTTAAAAGCTTTCTCACAAACAACTGAAGACCTCGGCTCTCAACAGTATAGGGAATTGCAGCTACAGTTGGAAATCAAAAAGAAAAACAAACCAAAACAAATTAAAGGTCAAATTAAAATAAAATGAAGGTCAGTAGATTAATCAGAGAGAGATTTCGGAGCTGGTTAACCAGATAGTTAACAAGGTTTGTCAGCACAGATCACTGAATTCAAGAAAACTGTGGGGTTTTTTTCATGAAAGGGCAATATCAATCATTTCTTGCCCTAGAATGCTGCTCTGGAATTTTTTATCTGGTTTTGGTGCAAGATATATTTCACTACTAACTCCATAATAGCTTAATAACATGAAAATTTCCAGTTTTTACACAGAGGAATGAAGGATTTCATTTTATTTCATTCATTACAATGCAGTAGATTTTCATTTTATTTCATATATTTTAATGCAGTTTCCTAAAATGAATGCCTAAAATTAGGCTTTTCAGTTTACAGAAAAGAATCTACATGATTTTACAGAACTGCTTAGCACCCAGCAATACCTACTGAGGGTATTCAGCATCTGTTGGATACAGAACATTTACTTGCCTAAACTTCTGGCCAATTAGAGCCTAAATTAAGGCATCTCCTTCCAAAAATGTTGTAACAGCTGTTATAGGTTCCTTGTTTACCAAAAAAGTCTTTCTACTTCACTCCATCTGGGGTTTTTTTCCTCAATTCCATATGAATATTACTAGCTGCAATCAGATGTTGAAACTACTTTCTCCAATACTAAGTTTCAATTTCTGCAGTTTCAACCAACTGTTTATTCTTCAGGTTATAAAAATAAATGTATTCTTGTTAAAGCTTTTAGTTCCCTGACTCCCTTTATCACACCACAACTTTTAAAAATAGGAAAGCTTTGGGAACCTGATAGATTTACCTATATATGGAAAGGCTACTGTTATTTACTCCCCAGCACTAGAAAATTTAGAATGTAGAAAAACATTTTTATTTTTGTGTATCTAACTATACAGTTGTCCTAATGTTGGGTTTGGTTGGGGTTTTTTTTTTTGTATTGAATGTTTACATTATATTGAAACAGAGAAACATGATTATATAATTGACATCTGTGTTATTTTAAACTGATACTCACACACATATGCCTTGATGCCAGTGTAGCCATTACTAACGTCAAAAGCAAGAAACAATAATAACTGTCATGTTGCAAACAAGCCATAAAAAGGCAATATACTTAGTAGCTATACTGAAAAAGAACATGCTGTTTTCCATTGAAACACTGTAAATCCCCAAATCATTCCGTCACTTTCAATCATGTCCTTCCAGTCACTTCTTTATGACAACCTTATGATTGGCAGAACTGCCTTCTTTTTTAGTCTCTTTGGTATGGGGGTGTGGTGGGTGTTGTTGGGTTGGAGTTTTTTCCTTGTTTCCTTATCCCTACCCAGATACTGTAGAGATCTGTCACATATACAGCTTATTGACTAACATGACCCTAGTCTCTCAATGTGGAAACAACAAAGCCTGTATTTCGGCAGCAACCTTTTGTTAATTATTCTGCTCTGAGATAGCTGTTATTACAGACTAAAATAGATGCAGTAGCATCCGTAGCTGGGGAATCCTCAGTTGAGAGAAGATCCATAGTGCACTCTACCATAAGATTAGTTGGTCTAATTACTCAGCAGACAGAGTTAATTTCTGAGGCTGCCTTGCTTTAACACTTTACGCAGAGAAATAACCTTTGAAGGATTTCTCTGCAATCCTTTTGCCAATGTTATCTGTTCACACCTACTGGAACTCAAAACTAAAGAGCTGGGGGCAAATTACACTTGTTAAAAGAGCCAGGAAAGTTAATGCCAAAACCAGAAAGGAAGGATAGAAGGGAGAGAAGGAGGGAAATAAGAAACAAACATTCTTTTGGGTAAAACTCCTGCAGACTTAAGTTCATAACCTGACCCTTGTGGTATCTGCTTAGAAGGCTGAAAGTAAAACATCCCTAGCAGAATTGCCTAGGTCATTTACATGTTTGTTAGGTGTAGAGCCATAAATCTAAAAGTAATAGTGAAATAAAAAAAAATATAGCAAAGTTACAGAGCCTTCCCAGAGATTCTAGTGTGTGCCAACCTTTGTGACAGAGGGTGAATGCACTTATGTTTTAAAGCTATAGGATTTAAGAAGGCTCAAGTCTACAGCTTGAAGAGCCATTTGAAAGGTGATGAATGCACTGGAATTGTATTTCCTCTTTTTTGATTGCCTAACAATATGCCTCCTATTTAAGGAGAACTGCATATTTTCATTGTCAGTTGTTCACTGATAGACTGCTTTACAGATTGTGAAGAAACAATTTGGCAATCATTTTCTCCAAGCCACACAAAGAAAAGAAAAATACACAATTCCCAGCCCATTTATGCTTTCAACCATTCCCTCTTGCCAGAAAGAACATCCCTAGCCACTTGCTTCAGAAGGAAATTCCAGGTATCCAGCCCCCTGCGCTGGAAGACAAGGATGAGGAGCAGAATGAAGCCCCCATAACCCAAGGGGAAATGGTTAGCAACTTGCTACACCACTTAGGTGCACACAAGTCTATGGAGCCAGATGGGATCCCCCCAGGGGTGCTGAGGGAGCTGGAAAAGTGCTCACTGAGCCACTTTCCGTCATGTATTAGCAGTCCTGGCTAAATGGAGAGGTCCCAGTTGACTGGAAGTTAGCAAATGTGACGCCCATCCACAAGAAGGGCTCGAAAGAGGATCCAGGGAACTACAGGCTTGTCAGTCCGACCTCGGTGCCAGGGAAGGTTATGGAGCAGATCATCTTGAGTGCCATCACGTGGCGCATACAGGACAACCAGATGATCAGGCCCAGTCAGCATAGGTTTATGAAAGGCAGGTCCTGCTTGATTAAACTGATCTCCTTCTATGACAAGGTGACCTGCTTAGTGGATGAGGGAAAAGCTGTGGATGTTGTCTACCTCGACTTTAGTAAAGCTTTTGACATTGTTTCCCACAGCATTCTCCTGGAGAAACTGACTGCTCATGGTTTGGATGGGCATACTCTTCACTGGGTAGAAAACTGGTCAGGCCCAAAGAATTGTGGAGAATGGAGTTAAATCCAGTTGGCAGCCAGTCACAAGTGGTGTTCCCCAGGGCTCAGTATTGGGGCCGATTCTGTTTAGCATCTTTTATCAACAACCTGGATGAATGCACCCTCAGTAAGTTTGCAGATGACACCAAGTTGGACAGGAATGTTGGTCCGCTTGAGGGTAGGAAGGCTCTACAGGAGGATCTGGACAGCCTGGATTGATGCGCCGAAGCCAATGGCATGAGGTTCAACAAGGCCAAGTGCCAGGTGCTGCACTTGGGTCACAACAACCCCATGCAGCGCTACTGGCTTGGGGAAGAGTGTCTGGAAACCTGCCTGGAGGAAAAGGAGCTGGGGGCATTGGTTGACAGCTGGCTGAATATGAGCCGGCAGTGTGCCCAGGTGGCCAAGAAGGCCAACAGCATCCTGGCCTGTATCAGAAATAGCGTGGCCAACAGGACTAGGGAAGTGATTGTGTCCCTGTACTCTGCACTGGTGAGGCTGCACCTTGAATGCTGTGTTCAGTTTTGGGCCCCTCACTACAAGAAAGACATTGAGGTGCTGGAGCATGTCCAGAGAAGGGCAACAAAGCTGGTGAGGGGTCTAGAGCACAAGTCTTATGAGGAGCAGCTGAGGGAACTGGGGTTGTTTAACCTGGAGAAAAGGAAACTCAGGGGAGGCCTTATCACTCTCTACAACTACTTGAAAGGAGGTTGTAGCAAGGTGGGGGTTGGTCTCTTCTCCCAAGCAACAAGTGATAGGACGAGAAGAAATGGCCTCAAGTTGCACCAAGGGAGGTTTAGATTGGATATTAGGAAAAATTTCTTCACCGCAAAGGTTGTCAAGCACTGGAACAGGCTGCCCAGGGAAGTGGTTGCGTCACCATCCCTGGAGATATTTAAAAGACATGTAGATGTGGTGCTTAAGGACATGGTTTAGTGGTGGACTTGGCAGTGTTAGCTTAACGGTTGGGCTTGATGATCTTAAAGGTCTTTTACAACCTAAAGATTTTATGATTCTATGATTCTATGAAATAGGCGAGATTTATTTTAGGTAGCACGAAAAGTTAGAACGGAACATTACAGGAAATCAAAGGTACCGTGGAGCAGAGGAAGAGAAATTGGGGCTACCTGAAAAGGTGGAAGACCAAAAAAGGATACACAGAAAAACAGGAAAACTTGTGTCCTATAGTTGTTGTCAGGAAGATGAAAACTGTCCCACTAACCATACCTCAGCTGTTTTACAGTTGGTATTCCAGTCTCTTCCATGAGAAGATCTTGAGGACATGGAAGAAGATTTGATGTTTCTTTGAGCAGAGATGTAGAATCCATCCCCTGTTAAAAGTAACCATCATCAGGAAAGGGAAAACATAAATGGAAATGCTCCTGACCTGCCTGAAAAAGTAGCCCACTCAGGAAAGGTTTCGGGAGTAAATAGAGAGCTAAAAAGAACAGCGAAGGGAACTGATTCAACAAAAACCCAGGATCTTGGAACTCTGAAAATAAAAGAACAAAACAAGAATGGTCAAAGTTAAAATTACTAATGAAGTTCCTCTGAAATTGTTGGGGCTTGCTTTAAGTAATACTTGAATTTATGACCACAAAAAATATTTTTCCACAAAAAAGTATCACAATGGAAATTGCTGGTGAAAAATGGGAGGCAACATCTGATCACAAGCTGGTTGCAATTTATAACAGAAGAATTAAACAATTTAAGATTAGATAAAGAACTGTATGTTCTACAGTGAACTACTTATCAAATAGATGAATGCTTGATTTTTATATATAGACACACATATGCCCACTTGGGCTCAACACCGTATTACAACTGCTCTGATGAAAGTTTTCAGCTTCCAATAGGCATATATGCCTGCAAAGGAGCTCCAGGAAAGTCCCATATACAGTCATACAGGTATCATCTCCTACATGACAATTACTAAGTTCCATCTAGTTTACTTGAAATTGTTTCTTTGTTTCAACCCCACTACTTTTACAAGACAGTTCCTCCAAAACTGCGATTGTCATACTTAGAAATGTACTTTAAGTCTTAGTTTAACATCTTCCTTGATCATTTGATATCCTGTTTGTCCTTGGACTCACACTTTGACAATAAGCCTGGGTCTAAATCTTTGCTTGCTTCTTAAAACATACCCAAAAGTTTCCATTAATGCTAAGAACTGAGTGAAGCAGAGTTTTTCTGGGGCTGATCCATTAATACTGTATTTAAGAAAGGCCTGAAGAGCTTTCTAGGCAGAAGGTAGTACTTCATTTTGTGAGTCTGAGCCCTAATTAATATTTAATCTATGTGGAATTGCTGGTGTGACATTACACACAGAAAAAGCTTAGATGCTATTGCCCTGTCCAGAATACTGGCTTATGGAAAGGAAGTTTTGGACAGTGTATCTTTCTACCTTTGCAAATGCAAACAATTGTGTGACAGCGATACTTGGACTACTTTATTCTACTTGTATTGATGAGCCCAACACAGTGGGTTCCCAGGATAAAAAGCATGGAAATTACATGAAGCTCTCTCCCCGGCTGCCTGGAGCATCTGGGGATGGCTCCCAGCTGAGCGTCAGCTGAGCAACTGGTCAAATTTGTATCATCATCAGTAACACAATGCCTGAAGTATTTCACAGCTGGTTAGAAGAATCACACTTTTTTTTTTCTTTTCTTTTCTTTTTTGACTTGCAAGCTATCATCTTCCAGTAAACTTTTCCAAGGGATTTAAAAAAATCATGGTTATTTGTCCTGCAATTAAGACGTTGTCTGGGTACCAAGCAATACAGAATTTCTTCCACCACCTTCAAAACGTACATGCAATGCTCAGAGTTAATAAGTGTAGCTAAGCGGACTTGCATGTCTTTATTTCAGAACTACTGCAATTTGCCTCGCAGCATGTTTTCAAATGTGCTCGCACTGTCTATATTATAAAAACCGTCACCTTTGCTAAAATCATTATGATAAATCTGTATCTGGGCATCAGATACTTCTGCTGAATGCAGAGGAGGGCTTTTAAATGTTTTAGGTTTCCCCTGACTCTTCTACCCTTTTAATCTATGGATGCAGTTGGTGAAGACCACTTAGCTCTGAAGGAAGCATTCAGTTATTTGGTCTTTTTCCCAACTATTTGAATCTCCTTGATTCAGAGCATTCATTAGGGAAACACACTAACCAATGAGTGTTAGCATTCACTGCAAACCATATACTTCAATATATCTTCTATATATTTTAAACTAGATTCTTTTAATAATACTACAAATAAGTAATTTTTTTTCCAGAGGATCTAGGCATAAGCAGCTTCATGATCATTCTCTTTTATGTATGAAAGTTTGATTGTTCGGTACCAGAGATGAAATAAAAAACCTTCATATGCGCTGGAAAAAACCTTCAAATCTCCTGCCTCCCAGACTTGAGCTTTAGGCACAGCACTATTTCCCTCTTCATGTACATGAAAGTGAGTTCCTGATTTTGTAGAGCTTAATTCCAAAGGCTACATAGTTTCCAAAGGCCCTTAGATTCACTGGTTCATATTCAGTACAGGGAAAACAAAGGAAATCAGGAGCACATCATGACTGCTGTTCAGGACACTTCTTTCTGGATGATGCTGTACTACCAGGGATTCAGCCAGAAAAGGGACGTAAAAAGGATGTGTAGACATGCTAACATGCACAAATCTGTACTGCCAGGGTCTGTAGCTGGTCGCATACACCAACTCTAACACTGAATATTAACTTTGGAGAAAAATTAAACCAGAAGACTAGAGAAAGGGCTGGGCAGAAGGTCTCCCAGTGACCATTGAGGAAGAGGAACGGGAATTCCCCAGACAACCATCCTTCCTGGACATCCTCTTCCATGCAGCATGTGATCCTCCCCCCCACCCCCAGGCCCCGTACTTTTGCCATAGGAACTCAAAGTTCCCACATAGCTTTCATCAGGAACCACTCCAATTCCCTATTCCTGCTTCCTATGCAACTAGCACTGACTGGAGCATGCTCTGGAAAGCCACTGCCAGAACAGCTTATGTTACAGGTTCCAGAGCTGCTAGTGAAAGGCAAGCTTGAGAACTGCAATGCAAAGTCTGTAGCACTGCCCAATTTAAGGCACTTAAGACACTGTGCAACATAGCTGTACTTCATTAGGCTTGCAAACCAGGATAGCAGAGTGCAACAAGCTGGTAAACTCCCCAGTTTCTTGACCTTTATCATGCTAAAACCTCTTCTTTGCCTTTTTGATTGTTCATATTTTAAATAAAGCTACTTCAGCACAATACAAACAATGTAAAGAAACATACATCACAACAGCAAACATCAATCACTTGCCACAAATAATGCATGGAAAACAACTAGGATTGACCCTTGTAGGAAGAAAGTTGTTCATACAAACTTCTCAGTGAATACAAATAATGAAGTCATTCTTAAAAATGAACTGAAGTTCAAGAACATTTTGTGAATAGGAAGAAAAAGTGACTTTGTTCTTTAGATACTTGATTCACAGGAAGTAATTTAACCACATGTACTTCAAAGACAGTGGAACTGCTATTTATACAGTGTGGAATCTACCACCAAAGCCTCATTCAACTTAGGTGCTGTAACTCACAAACAGTTTTTTAAGGAACACAAATGAACATATCATGCTTTTAAAGTGCTACTGTGAGTGGCTTAGGGTAATCTTACATCTGTGATGTAATCTTTGAAAAAAGTTACTGAAGTTCTGAAGTGCCTGAATTTTGTACTTGTGCTCAGGTAACAAAGTGCCCAAGAACACCAAAACTTACTATGAATTTCCTCTCAACAGTGTCTACATTACCAAAAATAAGAAACTACAATTCTCTGCTAACATTAAGCCATACACAGGACAACGAGTCACAGTGAAGAACAGAATAATTTAACTTGTCAGCTTATTCTCTAACTGTACCATTTCTTGAACTGTACACGTCGTATGACATGGTGGAAAAGGCAAAGCATTTGACTGAATAACTGGCAGCAACATTGCTCGCATAATTAGTGGAGTGTCCATAATGATGACTTAGGGTTCCTAGCACAGAAAAAAAAAAGCCAAGAGGAGTTTAAAAAGATGTTCTAACAACCACATTACTATAGAAACAGTAATGATGGAAACATTGCAATAGACAGGAATCTTTCATAAATGCTGAATGGGATTCAGCACTAAAGTACACGTACATGTAAAGTACATGCTTTCAAAAATGGCTTCATAGCGTTGCCAAGTAATACCTGTGTCATCCTTTAGGTATAACTTCATCTACATAAAAAATGACTTGATATGCCAAATCCCCAGGGGAATAAATGCTTTGCAGGATGAAGTGCACCGAAAATGGGGGGCAGTTGTAACTGATGGACACTGCATTGTTAAAGGAACAACAACAAAACCTCTGCTCTGAGTGTTTTCAGTAGGTAGTACATGTGCTGGGTTACTAGTATGTTCGAGGGGAGGACAGAGGTAGGAGGGGAGGACTTCTCCTCCTCTGCTTACTGTGTTCACTGAAACATAAAAAGAAAAAAAAAGCTTTTTATGGAGTTGTGTCAGAAAGCTACACCTCCCCCAGCACCTAAACCCTGGTAAGTGGTGCCCATATGATACATTGCTGTGTTCTCCTCATCCATCTTTGACCTTACTGCAGACACCCACAAGCAGAACTGTACTGTTTGTATAACCAGTATAAGGAAGCTTAAGCAGCAGGAGCAGGGGAAGGTTTTAGACAAAAGATACAATTTGAAACAGAACACAAGATGCAGAATAGCTCTACTGTTATTGTTACAATGAAGTTCCTTATTTAGTGTTAGACAAGAGCTACTGACCACTTTCCACATGATTTATTCCAGTATAAGAACATTCTAAACAGCTCCAACCTCCACTTATATAAAACAAATTAGTCTCTAAAGCCATCTCCTTGTTTAGCTTCCAATTTTTAATTTTCTTCCTTAAAAACTATTTCAGTTTCACTGTGTAACAGGTAGGAATCTGTTCTGGACCACGAACTCTTTGCACAGCAAAAGCGTAATAGCTGTACAGGGGTTTTGTGTAGTCCAGCAGAAACAGAAACAAGTAAAAACTTCAAAGACTATTTCTGGTTTATATTTTAACTAGATATTAAAGTCCACTTCTACCCATTGATGTTGTACTATATTGTACCCAGAGGGTCCTACCAACACTCATGAAGCATTAAAAATCTGTTTTGAAAGTAATGAAATATGAAACTACCCAAAACTTTTTGAAAACTATAAGCCATTCATTCAGGAAGTGAATTTTTAAAGCAAAATTTAAAAATTTGTTTTGCTTGCACCTAATACATAATAGTGTGATCTGGGAAGCTGTAATTAGCACTCTTTGGAAAGGTTTGGGTATTCGCGTTATCTGTTGCTTCTTGCTTCTAGCTCATCGAGACCCAGATGAGGTAACCTCGTGCTGTGCAATTCAAATATTCTTACATGCTGCAGGAGTCCTCAATTTGGTGGTAATGCTTGAGAAATGCTGCTCTCAGTTTCAGTTTCATAGGTTTTTTTGTTTGTGTTTGCTTGTTCATTTATTTATTTCTCTGAGAACAGTTTTCAGAAGGAAAGCTGAGAGGCCAGCATATTGGTATGGAAAATGTTAAATTGGATATAAAATGAAAACCTAAGGTTAGATAAACAACAAAGTTATTCTTTCAACATGAACTGCATCTCTTCTCATCTCATAGCGATACAGTAGGACTGGAAGAGATGACCTAGGTCGTTGTTTTCTCAGGAAACCATAACATATAATCTAATTCATAAAGTCACATTTCATCAGAAGTTGATTAGCAGGTTGGCGCCTTTCCACACCGTCAGAAAGAACAATGTGAGAAAATAAAGTGTTCATACTTCAATAAAACATGAGCCACATGAGACATGATTTCCTAAAATCAAGCTCAGGAGTAGGAGTGCTGAATAAAAAGGTTAACATCCAAAAGAGATAAATGACCACGAAAGCACTTAAGACCTCAAAGAATCGAAAAGCACCAGGACCTGTTATCATCCATGGTTTTGGTGTAGTTATTTATGTGTCTGCACAAGAGATTACCACAGCCCCATTACATAGTTCTACGAGGAGACACCAGTGAATCAATGGCACATAGGAAAACAAACCGAATTTTTAAATACTGACCCTCCAAATGTTGGTCTCCTGCTGTGTGGAGAGCATTAATATTTATGTTGCCAAACCTAACCTCTGACCATTTAGTCAACCAAAAGGGATAAAAATGAAATACAGGAAGGGCAATAGCTCAGCTTTTGATTCACAAGTTCATTGTGGAGACTGCTAAATGTAAAAAAAGAATCTGTGGAGTAATGTGGACAGATTAAAAAAAGACATATGATTCAATCCCATAGTCACTGTTATGGAAAGTTCAGGATTGCAAACAGCTTCTATAAATGCCTATGCCTTCTGTCATTCTGTCCTCCAAACCAAAACCACCATGGTTAAGCATGAGTTACTCCCATCCACCAAACACTGAAGGATGCTGAGCTACTGTCATTCCTGGTCCTTACTAGGAGCTGGTAATGAATCATGGCTTGCTCTTTTTCACATGCGTATGCAGACCATTGTCGCCAAATTATATGTATATTTGTAAAACATGTGGGTTTTGGTATGTTCAAATCCCACTCCAGCTACCTGCAAGGGGGATATCTTTCACTAAAACTACATGGCTTGTTTACAGCCAAAGTTAATAGCAACCCAGTTGCTTGAGAGTCTTTTTGCTTCTTGGCCAGGAGTTGTCCCAGGGGACACCGTTTCAGTGCTGTAGTCACTTGGGAAATAAATGTTAAAAATGGAGTGCTTGGTTAAGAGTTGAACTTGTGAAGGATGAGAAACTCATTGTATGGACACCTGAAACTGAATAGGCTCCTCCAGGACATAAGACACACCTAAGTACAAGTCTGTCCTGAGAGCAAGATCATAGGTCCCTGCCAACATAAGAACTGGTTTGCAGCTGAAATGGCTGTGTGGATGTCCTGACATCTTGTTGTATGGATGTTACAGAGGGGGTCTCCTGGGTTTGAACTGATTGTGTCAGGACATCATGAGGTCCAGCGGCTCCTTGGAGTCAGGCACCAAGAGCCATGGGGGCTCCTCAAACCAGAAGGCAGATGGGCATGACCCTGGTGGTGAGGCCCCACCTGGCTGTCCCCTGCCAGGGAGCAGAGCAGCTAGGGGGGAGCAGGGACTGCCCCAGCCCCGGGCATGGGGCACCTCCCTGGGGACAGGCGGAAGACGGGCCAGGATGTGGGCTCACGGGTGAGCCTGACTCAGCAGAACCCATAGCTGGGCTGGGCAGGACAGAGCTGCTGGAGACCAGCCCTGCTGTGGCATCACTGGGGCAGGGGCTGACAGCCCTAGGGGCCTGAAATGGGGTCCTGGACCATGGGCAGGGTGGGGGGAGACCCGGGGGGCTGAAATGGGGTCCTGGGCCATGGGCAGGGTGGGAGGAGCTCACGGCGGGCTGGGCAAGGTCAGTAAGGCCTGTGAGTGCCTCCATGGACCTGATCTACTTGTAGCTATAATCTTCAATTTTATCTGACTTTATCTCAATGTATTTTATTTTTCAAACCAATTACTATTGTAATAAATGACGTCTTAATTAAATAAGTTGGTTACCTTTATCTTAATGTTTGTCCAGTCACATGAGGGATTTCAGGGTGCCTCAGAAAATCCAAATATCTGTTTCCCAAAGGACTGGCAGTCCATGGTAGCAATCCACAGTGGCAATCCACTGCTGCTCCACTTGTGTACTGCCCAGCAACCACTGCATGATCAAGGCTATCAAAGAAGCAGCAGGTTATTCCTCCACTAATTTGGATTTTACAGTCAAAAGGAGAGGTAACAGACTGCAGTATGTGAATGGAAGGGGCATGTAAGCTAAGGAGTACTGGTGAGTACTCTTCATGAGTCCTGAAGAGTACCAAAGAACACTTGGATCTGGGGAGGGCTGTGCTGTCAAAATTTTCTCCTAATGTCAAACAAAACCCTGTAGCGACCTCAAAAAAAGTGGGCAAAGACAGAATTTTGGAAAAAGCCATGAAGGAATGAATTATATGAATAAATAAGAATGCAATAGTCCTTATTCATAAATCTCAAGTCATTCAACAACAAATAACAGTAGCCTTACCTTCTTTTACAAATAGGTGAAAACCTACACCAAACTGCTCTCATTCAGGGATACCTAATCCCCAGGGGCAATGCTAGAAACCATGCTGTTCTTTGCATGTTACGTTGTACTGTTTTTCCCTTAAAGCTTCTCCTTTTCTACAGAGGGCTCTGTAACCTGCAGATGAATGCCATTCAGCACTGAATTTTAAGGAATACAATACTCTTTTGTGATAGTTCAAAGTTCCAAGAATAGAGTGTATGAACATGTAGACAACAGTGATCTATTTCTGAAGGGCAAAACTACACAGAGCCAAAATATTAGGGTCTGAAGAGACTTCATAGATTTCCAAGGCCACCCAGAAGCAGAATTAATAAGTTCTTTCAGCACACCTTCTTATGTGCATCTACAGCAATGGCTCTTCCATGAATGAATAGAAAATAAATCTCAGGCACACTGTAGAAAGTCCACTTCACATAGAGAGATGAATTTCATGTATATTTTGAGATATACTACTCAAAAAGGAATTATTTTAACTTTAAACAATTTAGACTTCAAAAGCTAAGGTGCTCATTTTGGAGAACAACTGTCACAGTACAAATCCTATTTCATTAATTTGGACAATAATAGACAGCTATAGACTAGAAAAAAATAAATTATATTTATCTAGCAGCTACTGTTCTTTCCTGGCATGTCCTACCTGACTGAAGGTGTCATAAAATATTGCCAATAATTCTTTGGCGATAGCTGTTGTGCAGTATTATTTTTATTTTTATGTTATTTTTGATAGTTTTTCCTGTACTATAATAGTCGCAGCAACTGACTTATTAAAGTCTGTATTTTTCTTCTGACTTTCACGTGTGTTAACTGTTGTGTAACAAAAGTCTGCTTCACACAGCACTGAGCAACTTTCCCTAGTAGAGGCCATGACAAGAGGTATGGGCTGACAGACTCGTCTCTGTGTCTCCTGATATTATTCATTGTGGAATCCTGGGCCAATGCTAGTCTCCACAGTCTTTTCAGTTTACATTCCTTGTTCTGGAAGATGCCAAGAAACAGCAAGAAAGCATTTATTAAATTAGACAGGGAGACATTACAAAACAGGAAGGGAGCTGGATGGATGAGTATTTATCTTCAGAAGGTCCCAGCAAAAAGATTTGTTCGAATTGCTGGAGATTATTCGGTTTGGTAAGCTACAGGCTTCTGCCACACTTCAGTTGGCTAAGGTCCTCTTTTTAAATTGCTTGCACACTTGTGGCCTTTATGGAGCTACACAGAAGTGTGTTACTTTAAGTGGAACTATACAGGTGCCATGTGGTGAACTTATTGTTTATTTGTCATCTGTGGGAAACAGTTCCGAATAAAACAAATCTCACAGGGAGGGTGACAGGTTTTTTGTTATTTAAGATCTTCCTTTTTTCAAACAGGTAAAAGATGCAATGTGTTTAACTCCAATTTTGAGCTCAGCTGAAATGAAATATCTTTTGCATTCTAAACTCAGAATGAAAGATTACTTTCTATGGGCTCTATTCAGTAAAAAGTCCAATTTTTGTGGTTTTGGCAACAGTTTCCTTGTGGGCTTCAATGGTTTAACTTTCACTGAGCTGAAGTCTCAATCAAGAGCCAGAAGTTTCTCCACACCTCTCCCTTGAGAATCAGCCTGGAGGTTCTGGCAGCAGTTCTTTACTAGTATTGAAAAGATGTCATGATCCTGAAGCACATAGTTTTGCTTTATATTTACTCATATCTGCAGTCTACCTTAACTCCATCTTGACATTGGTCAAGTGTTAATGTTAGTGCATATATGCTTAAACAAAAAGCAAGAAATAACCAGCTACTTTCTTTTTTGAACATGCATGAGTAGAATCAAATATCAGTAAAATCGAGTGAGGAAAAAAAGTAAATCCATAGATGATGCAATTATCTGCAAACTAGCTTTCTAAATACAGAAAATACAGAGTTAAGGTTAAACTTCAGAACTCCAAATACATTAACATGTGGAAATACAGGGGAGATACAAAAGCAACTGTAAATTTACTTATCTTACAGGCTTTACTACAATTCTTTTGGTTCTATGTCTTCTTCAGATTGAGTATCTGCATACGCTGTCAGATAAAATACAATTGTGACAAAGGTATTTCAGTGTTTGTGACATCAGATTAAAAAACTTGCAACTTAGTTGCAAGAAAAAAAAAAGAAGTATCTTGGTTCTCTCTTTTTTACTTAATATTGTAATAATTCTGCTACCTCATCTCAGTTTCTGAGGTTCAGCGTGATGAGAACTGCATAATATTCAGGAGCTACTTTATTTTGCATAGGATATGCGCCTGCAGGCTGTAACAATTGTCTGGAGCCATACACTGAGTAGCAAAGATATAAGTACAACTGATTTCCCCTAATTTTTGTACTTGTGACTTTGCAACCTAAAAAGCATTCAGTATATTTTTATGTGAACTATATAAACATATATATTGTATAGATATTGTTGCTGACATGGATGTGGGGACTGAGTGCACCGTCAGCAAGTTTGCTGACGACACCAAGCTGTGTGGAGCAGTTGACACACTGGAGGGAAGGGATGCCATCCACAGGGACCTGGACAGGCTTGAGAGGTGGGCCTGTGCAAACCTCATGAAGTTCAATAAGGCCAAGTGCGAGGTCCTGCATGTGGGTCGAGGCAATCCCATGCACAAATACAGGCTGGGTGGAGAATGGATCAAGAGCAGCCCCGAGGAGAAGGACTTGAGGGTGTTGGCTGATGATGCTCAACATGAGCCAGCAATGTGTGCTTGCAGCCCAGAAAGCCAACAGTATGCTGGGTTGCATCAAAAGAAGCGTGGCCAGTGGCTTGAGGGAGGTGATTCTGCTCCTCTATTACACTCTCCTGAGACTCCACCTGGAATACTGTGTCCAGCTCTGGGGCCCCCAACAGAAGAAGGACATAGACCTGTTGGAGCAAGTCCAGAGGAGGGCCATGCAGATGATCAGAGGGCTAGAGCACCTCTGCTATGAGGACAGGCTGAGAGAGTTGGGGTTGCTCAGCCTGCAGAAGAGAAGGCTCCGGGGAGACCTTCTAGCAGCCTTCCAGTATCTGAAAGGGGCCTACAAGAAAGCTGGACAGGGACTTTTTACAAGGGCATGTGGTGATAGGACAAGGGGCAATGGCTTCAAACTGGAAGAGGGTAGATTTAGATAAGATCTCAGGAAGAAATTCTTTACTGTGAGAGTGGAGAGGCACTGGAACAGGTTGCCCAGGAAAGCTGTGGAGGCCTCATCCCTGGAAGTGTTCAAGGCCAGGTTGGATGAGGCTTTGAGCAATCTGGTCTAGTGGGAGGTGTCCCTGCCCATGGCAGGGAGATTGGAACTAGATGATCTTTAAGGTCCCTTCCAACCTAAACCATTCTGTGATTCTATGATCCACACATTTCAATGCAGATGGAGTATTAGGTAAGTTAGCAATTTTAATGTGCCATGGAAAGGATTAGATAACAGGTATGTGCGTTCACAGTGCCCCTAGCCCAATGACATAATGCTGATTCAAATGCATATTCTTACTGGGTGTGTGGGTAAACAGTTATGTAAGGAGTTCCAAAATCTCCTGACTTCCACTGAAATGAATACAAATTATGTGCCTGGGGACATTTTGCATACAGAGTATTTTTGTGCAACTGTAAATGTCCAAATGGTATTTAAAATATAGCTGCAAAACCTGAGCTTGATGGGAGATAAATTCTGAGTGAGAAAGCAGTAAGAAAGTATCTCCTAGTCACTAGGCCTAGGTTCTTCCTCTGTTCAGTAGCAATGAGTAGGTAGACTGAAATGTGCCTGTTTCTTTGGGTATTTTGAAATACACTACAGCTAGTACAAAAGTTATGCATTTTCCCAGGTATTCCTAACTTCATCCCCACAAGCAGATGAATAAATTCTGTGTACAAATCTGAAGGAGAAAGATATCTAGAAACATTTTTTGATGCTGTAACATCAAGTTCATCCTTTACAATGTTTTCTGTTAAAGAAACAATTCTGGTATCTGAAATAACACAATATTTTTCCCTGTTTGCACCTAGAAAGTATCAGTGGTATCTTAAGATGCAGGACCACAAACAAATTACCATGGAGGAAGCTCAGACTTAGATCAGTTGCCTTGCAATAGTTGCTCACAAGCATGCACTGTGCATCATCCCACGTTTATCCCAGGGTACAAGAACACGCATAAAGACTTATTGGCAAGAATAGCTTTTGTGCTGCAAATTCCCATCTAACCTTGCTTTATTTGTTGATGTGACAGTGACTTGTGGTTGCATGAAAAGATGTGAGTTGGTTAAGAAATTCTATAAGACCTATTATGTGCCCAGCAGCTGATGACATAAATTTACCCAGTTAAGTCCCTTTGGGGATTTTAGGAGCAACATGCATCATTCTAAGTTTCTCAATAACACTTCCCAAGCAAAGGCAATTTTTTTGTCGCTGCTTCAGACAGAAGCAAAAAGTGCATCATTATCACTTAAAGGTTAATAGAGAGGTGGAAGGTTTACCCTGGTGCGCTATAGATAGACAGAGGGGGTTACAGGTCCATATTGCAATAAGTCTCATTAGAAGCTCAGGATTATGAAACAAATGTTGGAAAAAGTGCTTACACTCCAGTTAAAGGACATCAAAGAGACAAACGGTATGGAAGTAGAAACTAAGAGGAGAGCTTGCCATGAGTAGTAGGCAGATTTATGGCAGTACTAACCATTATGAATCTTTGGTTATGGATCTAGGTTGGTAGATTCAGGTGAGTTAAACGTCTGCCATGGTTTAAGTGATAGTCCATAAGAAATACGCATTAAAGAAAAAATCTAAGACATTCTATCCATGTGGCCATAGACACAGATTGATAGATGAGAATGAGAAGGAGCCAGAAATTAGTTTATTTCAACACTGAAGAAGGTGGAAGAACATGTGGCAGGAGGAGATTTATCTGACGAAGCTGCAATACAAGATAGGATACATACAGTGGGCATCATATAAGGAGTAACACCTCAAGGATGCTTATAGCATCTTTTACTGGGGAATTGTATGGGATTTCCACCCATATCACCCACACATGAGGAAGATGTAGGAGACACTGCTCTATTATAAGTGTCTCCACCACAATTGCAGCCTTCTCCAAAGTTCAATATCTTTCTCTCCAATAAATATGAAAAAAAGTAACAATGTAACTTTCTTTAATTTCAGAATACTGTATTGCTCCAGTCATATTACCAGTAGAGTGCAGATGGAGGACAAAGCAGTGGAAGTGATCCAGCGAAAGTTAAACACAAGTTTATCATATTACAGTCTAAATTTCATACACAGTAGAAAGTGAAGTAGTGAAACAACTAGCTCCTAACAGAATACTGCAATACTGAATGGCCGAGTTCTGAGAGAAATGAGAAGACAACATGCTTTAAGTACAAGATGCTAAAGTAAAGATAGTAGTTAGCCAAATCCCAGGGCAACATGTAGGTTCTCCTTCCCTTCTTCCCCTTTTCCTTTTTCCTTTCTTCCTTTCCCCTTTTTCCTTTCCTTTCCTTTCCTTTCCTTTCCTTTCCTTTCCTTTCCTTTCCTTTCCTTTCCTTTCCTTTCCTTTCCTTTCCTTTCCTTTCCTTTCCTTTCCTTTCCTTTCCTTTCCTTTCCTTTCCTTTCCTTCTCTTTCTGAAGTGTTGAACGATGGCTTTGGAATTGAGAGCAAAGAGCAACCGAGGCTGGACTGTATTAGGCTGAGCTGTTTGTGACAGCCTGGGTATTTTCAGTAAGTGGTTCAGCAGCGGGCACAAGTCTCCATCACCTGGCTCAGCTGAACAGGATGGGAGGGAACCTGTTCGCAGGCACACTGGGAGCGTAATAGTTTGTCTGAACAAAACCATACACCAAAACTCCCGTCTCAGTGTGGTTGGAAACTTTGCTGTATATCAGGAGAAATCCAGACAAAAGGCCGGTTCCAAGAGAGACACTACAATGGCAGCCTAATGCAATGTGACAGACAGAGTGAAATATAATCTATAGTAATAATTTGCTGTATTACCGAAATCTTGCCAGGTAGCTGATGGTTCTATTAGAAATGGACAATTTCAAGATACCCATAAGTAGTATGTCACACAGCGTCAGTTAACACCTGCTCATCTTTAGTTTTTATAGGATGATTTCCACAATTTAAATAGTAAAGAAGGTTCTGGTTTTCCTGTTAGCTAATGAAACAGGTGCTGTGTCCATTTAAAAACAAATATTTTATTCTACTAATTGACTCAAGAGCAGCAAAATCCATCCATCCCAAGAATCTTCATTGCTCTTCTTTTGAGTTTTTACAAGAGTTGTAAAAAAGTCATTACTGCTCATAGCATAAAAATATTTTCCCATTAAAACAGTGGCCTGCTTTTAATAAATCCCATAGTTATTGTTGGCTCTGGATTTCCAACGTGTAACCAAATGAATATTTTTTTTGTGTGCAAGTCATGAAACTTAATATACTCTGTAAAACTGTTCAAATCCTTCAACAACTCATTTAGTCTATGCAGATGTCAAGAGAGACGAAGCAGTATTTTAAACTATTATATAGCCATGATTGACCTTTCTTTCATTACTATTATCTTCATAAGTAGGAATGGTTGTATTGGCAACATTTCTACCAGGTTGCTGTGGTAAGGGCAAGAGAATATCTAGAGGATACAGATCTTCCCCTGCAACTGTGGTACATTTTATCAGATAGATAATAACAATACCTAGGGGAACATTTTTTCTTTGTCTTGCAGGTTAGTCAGGTAAGTTGTTGGTAATCTGACAAGTTTCCTTGAGCTAAAATTTGATCCACTAAAGTCAATGGAAACGTAGTCATTGCATTGGATACTGCCGCAATTTCACACCATGTTTTTAAAGCACAAAAGATATTCCAAAAAGGTCTGTTTCAGTCAATCATTTCTGCACCTGAAGGAAGAATGGGTTTGACTGTGCTCTCAGCTTCATTCCACATGGAAGGCTCTTCATTGAACCACGGTAAAATATTTCATTGATAGTGTTTTCCATGACCAAAATATTTCATATTTACAGTGTGAAATATTTTTCATGTCATTTTATTATGGCTCCCGTTCAGGAAAGCACCCCTATTCTGGAACAACATACGAACCACAGCTATCTTACTCTGCATGCCCCACCATTTCTGAGTGCTTCAGCAAACGGCTGGTACTCAGTACTTCCCTGGGAACCCACACTGTGGTGGATTTAACCAAAATTAAATGAGTAATTATGTTAAGGCATTTTCCTATGCCTAAGTGACATAAATGCACAGAGAATCCCTTCAGCAGTCTCCAGCTTAGGTGTGACAGTGATTTGGCATACTGAGATACTATTATCACCATCACCTGTTTGGGCTTTTTAAAATTAAAATAGCCATGTCTGTTGTGTTTAATGCTGGACTCAGTACCATCCCACATACAGCCAAAAATTTGACAGCCAGCTCAAAATTGGGCTCCTCTTGAGATGCATCTCTGGATCCCCACAATTTAGATAGGAGCTAACCATCTTTTTCCTCAGAGCTGGGAGCTCCTCTACCCTCAAGGGCACCTGGTTTACAGTTCCCTGGGAACATGTAGACTGAGAAGGCAGATACAACTGAGCTTCCACAGCATCTGGGTTGAGACTTTCATAGGATTATGGGGTATTCAAACGGCTATCCTGAGGAAAAGCACCTAAAATTTATACAGGTCTCATTCGAAGTGCCAAGCAGTTACGCTGCATCTTCCCTGACAAGTCTGAAAAGACAACAGAACTAAATTAGGCATATAACTTTTAGGTTAGCTACGCTAATGACAACTCCGTGTTTCAGAAATTGTAAAGCCTAAGGGGATCATCATGATTATCATGATTATAAAATCTTATTTATAGAATGACAGTGTTAAAGAGACTCAATGGGTAATTTTATGTCAAGCTCATAACCCTTCTTTGAACTGTGGTATATATTTTAGAAAAGTATTTGAAGGCTTTAGATGATACAGAGCATACCAGAAGTGGGAGAGAGAATGTCAGAAAATGAGCCTTGCCAAGAGTTGTTCTCAGTTTAAGGCTGAAAGGTGGGCTGCTTGAAAGGCTGATTTATAACAGAAACCTACCTGCAACTTTACAGTACATCTAAGAGTGCCTGCAGGGATGTCCATCCATCTAGAATGTGGAATGTGTCCCCCCGAGTTTGGTTGGCTTGAGTACACCTCCTCTGCCTGACGTGGCTGCTCAATGCTTTTGATCACAAAATATTAATGTAGAGAAAGGCTGACCAGTTCCTGGATTCAGAAAGAGAGGCGTAATTATTGATCAGATAACTTAAAATGCCATTTTGAAAATTAGTTTTCCATTTTTATATTTCTAAAATCCTTCTTACCACCCATGAACATCAGTGAAATCCAGGTGGGTTGCAAGCGCTCAGCACCTCGGGACCAGCTGCGTAACGGCTGGTAGCTCAGGGTGACTTAGGTTTTCTCAGATGGAAAGGTTTGGTGACTAAAGGCTCAATCCATGGCCCTTACCAGTTATAAAACTTGCCTGCCCATAGCATTGATTTTCTGGAAATTTTCCACAAGTGATTTGCTAACAGGGCAGAGCAAACGTAAAGGATGGTTTAAATAAACCCAGCACAGTACCAGTGCCCAAACCAGCTTCAGTCACTAAGCAGCCTCTGAGAACTTGCCTCATCGGCAGAGCTGGTGGTGCTCCTGGTAGAGGCAATGCCTGAGGAGCTGCTGCAACGGCTGTCCTCGTCCTTCCTCAGGAAATTCCTCAGCTGGCAGCCATTTCAGAGGGACGCTTTCTCCTCCTTCTTTTGGAAACCGGCTCCAAGGGTTTCTTTTAACTCTGACTGCAGCTTCCCTCCGTGTATTAACAAGGTGGTGAGCAATGGAAGCACTCTTCAATCAGCTCTGCTCCGAAGGGCAGGCAAAAGTCACGATGCATAAATGGGGATAAAAGTGCCGGGGAAAGCAGTGTAGGGTGTGAGCGCACAGGGGACCGTGTGAGCAGCAGGGAACGGTCACCAGAAATGTCGGCTGCAATCCAACTGAAGCCAAACCTGTTGATTACCTTCTCATTCAAAGCAGTCTAAAAAAGCAAATAAATATCTCATAAAGGAGTCAAAAGGGAAACACTGTGCCTCAAATAATGAGAAATAAGACATTGTGACCTTGTGCTACAAATCCTTCTTTAGTGTTTTTGTATGAACTGGTGATATACACATATTTTTAAAGCAAGCTCTTCAGCAAAAAGAAGCTCTGGAGTGAAACTAAAGCTGTGTTTTATTTACTGCTTCTTTTTTTTTTTTTTGTGAAAATAAGTACTGTACTTCAGGATAATTGTAACAATTATTTAAGAAAAATAATGTTATAAACTCGGGCAGTTTACAGAAGTGGGTTAAAATTAACATAACTGTGTCTGTTTTATGTGAGGACACCTAGAAGTATAAACTTCATCCTCCAGAATTACCAGGAGGAGAGAATTAAAATCCTTAACGAAGTTGCTTTGATCTAACCCCAGATTGTAATTAATAAGATGCCTGATACATACCTAATATATCGTGTTACACTGGGACAGAGGGAAGGTTGTTTAGTAGCTTTTCATGTGAAAATATATGTTTCTAGATTGGGTTTTTTTAATCTTATATTCATAATATTTTCTGGTCTTACAATGTTTGTTTTAGGAATACCACAATGGCCTCATAAAAGGATTCCCTGCCAAATCACTGCTGTGTATGTACTCACAACCTCATTGTAGATTTTATCTGGGAATATGTATGTGCATTCAGTCACTTGATGCAGAACAGCTAAACAGCAATCAGAAAACTTATTTGCAGTATCAAAGTGAAGTTACGATCTCTTCCCCTAAAAAGGTATATTTGCAGACAGGCATCTGGAGAAGCCTGTCATTGCGTGAGACATCTGTACCTACATGAAGTCAGTGTCTGCCCCTGCAGTTATCTTGGAAGGTGATATCAGCAAGATATTTCAGCTGAAGGAAGATATACAGTTCCAACTTCTCTTGCATTTCTGACTGATTTTAGTTTAACTTGTAAAGCCATAGCCCTAAACATTTTGCATTTGTTGCATCATCTTTCAATTTTTCATTTACTATTTAGAAACTTTGCCTATTTTCCATTTTAAAGTGTAGCCATTGCCCATTTCCTTTATTTGTCTCTGGTTTCAGAATATACCATTTTGTACAATGATCTCCTTGCCAAAAATAAAAATTACTTTCTCAGCTGACAAATTTCAGTACCTTTGCAATAAATTTCTCCTTCAGAGCATCATAACTCAAATAACAGCGATGAGTTCAAAACAGCTTTATAAATGGTGTACAACTAGACAAAAATATTTGTCAGCATAATTTCACATCTCTGCCATCTCTTTTGGACACAGACAGGCGATTTATTTTCCAGCAGCATCTGAAGCAATGGCCTCCACTTTGTATATACGATTATTTGTGTCAAAGCAATTTTGCATGCTTTTCAGCTGTTCTGCTTAAGGGTGGCTGAGATCTATGACATTTTGCAGTTGCATGCTGGGAGAAGTAGTCCCCCACAGGGCATATTTCCCATATTAAGGGGATTACAATCTCCCTATTTTATGCATATCTGGTTTAGACCTGCAGCTCCATGCGAATTGCCAGTGCAATCGCTCAGTTGGGCAACATTTGGATGTTTCTCTCTTAGGTTTTCCAGCCTGTTTTAATATACAATATCTGTTCTGTTCAGATCTTGGCTGTATCGAACTTTCTTTTCTGGAACTGCAAAATATCATAAGTTTGGCTGCCTAGCACCACTGTCTAATGTAATACTCCCTAACCCGTCTTTAAAAAGCCTGCCAAAGTCAGATTACTGCAAACATGAAGATCAGATACGTCTAATATAACTTTAGAAAAACCATGTGCTGTTTCCGCATCACTATTATTGTTCTGGAAAGAAAAGCAGCAAAAAGGATTTGACATCTACTGTCTGCTCTGGTAGTTGTGGTGGCTACTTAGAAGAAAAAAGTATAATGCATATGGCAGTCCTGCAGGACATCTACGCTTATTTCAAAGCAAATTCTAATGGGGCTGCAAGTCTCATTTATAACCTTATATTGCTTTCTTCATAAAAACAAACCAAACCAAAAACTTTCCAAATGTATTATCTTTCTGTATTGAAAGTGTCCATACCTGACACAACCAAAGACTTTTCCCCCAGGGTTAAAGGAAATGCCGCCTCCTTTTATTTCTGTCAATCTAACATGAAAATGGTCACAGCAGTGACTCAGGAAAGGTGTAAGTTTTCAGATGTACATTTAACTGTTCCTCACTGAGGTACAGCCATTGTAATATTGAATTGTAATGATAAATGTAAAAGCAATTGAAAACATGTTCTGTGCATTCTCAGACAGAATCCTCCTGACTTCAAGAATATGCCTCAGGTTAATTAAGTTGAGAGATATAAGTAAGCTTCATTGGATAAGGGAATTCTTTATGAGAGAGGCACAAATACCCCAAATTTCATGGAGCTCTGAAAAAAACACATCATAGTAATATTGTTGTAGCTCATTATAATGAGCTCCACAGAGCAGAAAAGGTAACTTTGGAAGTCCATTTTACTACAAATAAACCTTTTTTTCCTGTTATTCATGGATACTACAATAAATCTTCCAGTCTATAAGTGTCATAGCTGTGCAAAATGTCTGCAGCCAGTACAGTAATTATCAAGTGACTAGGAGGGCTCCTGGACTTTGTTTCCAGGTTTTTCTTCAGGTGTGAGGTCTTTTCATGACAAGATGAGCTTAAGTGAAGCTAATACAGCAATGCTGAAGCCAGCAGGAGGAATGATTACATTGAACCATTTCAGTTTGGAAATTATTGCTGTAAAATCAGTGGGACAGACCGAGGGCAAAGCGAGTAGACTGCCACGTTTGTTTGGCACCAGTGAGCTAAAAATCTCACTGAAAAGGAGGATTGTACCTCTGTAATGTTTGGATTGCCTTCACTTTCACACTTCTTATGAGCTCTGAACAACATCCCCCTAAGCAAAGTGGTGATGTCCACAATGCTTTGGGAGAAACCTGAGCTTTGTATGTGGCCTTCTTTCTGTCAGAGGGAATCACATCGAAAGTACCACTACCTGTGAGGAGCGTACAAAGATGGCAGACTGATCCTGGGGTTTTTTTCTCTAAACAATGTTTGGTCCACAGTCCTTAAAGAGAAAGAGTTGCAAACAAGACACCTTCTGGGAATTTCTGCAACACAAGATGCCTTTGCTCTTGAAGTACTGGGTATGCTGTTGGCATGACTGTCTCCATGTTTAGCGCTGACTGTTTCTTAAAAAGGTTAAAACTTACTGTAGCCAGAGTGCCTAAAAAGTGCCATAAAATGGACATGCAGTGGTTGAAAAATACGATGTACTGCTAACAGAATAGCTAGCTCTTCAGCTCCCAGCTGTCTTCTCCCCAGACACTGGTGAGTATCATGCTGACAACACTATAGAATAAAAAACCTGCATTTTTTTGTAGACTGCATTGCCCCAACCTCCTCTCCCCAAGTGCTTGCCCTTCCTCGCGGCCTCCTGCGGGACACACTGTCAGCAGGATCTGTCACAGGCCCCAGTGTCCCCTTGTACACGGTTTGAAGGGTCAGTCACATATGCTTATATGTATCTCAGATGGGTTCCCAGTGGTGAAAAGGCAGCCAGTTCTCAGCACTAGGCAAACAGCAGCTGTCTGGCTGGAAACAGGCAGCTACACTGGGTGTACCCAGGAAAAGAGTAAGAGCATCTCCTTCGAGCTAACCTGCACGTCCTGCTTATTCCACAGCCTTGGTGGAGTCCTTACTTCCATCTACACCCGAAGGGACTAATTAAGCACTGATCATTACAACCCTTGGGATGCATTTGTATAATCGGTGGAAACAGGACTGCAGAATTCTCCGTGCCCTAGTACTGGCCCTGTAATCTCTACATAAATACCGCCTCTGCTAGCAAGCTGTCATCAATTAAAACAACATGCTCAAAAATATTTAATGGTCCCCGTGTTAATCCCAGTTAGAACTCAGTTTCTGAACATTTTCTGTCCAAACTAACAGTTACAGATAATAAATTAGTCTTTTAAAAAATAAATAAATACAATACTAAAACTATTTCTGTGATTAGACAAACATTTCAGTGGGTATATGAATCTTCTTAACATGACATTCACAGTATAAGATGGATACGTATTTTTCCACATTAAGGTCTTAAGATAGGATATCCCATCAGTCCACTCCTCAGACAATTAGCATATTAGCTAAATTTGCTGACAGGCATTCTGTGTGAGATTTATATCTCCTTTCAGTCCAAGTGAAATATTTGTCTTTCTGCAGTGTTTTCCAAGAACATACAGCATGTTTGAGAGCTTTACTGTCCTATTTTGATAACTAAGTCCAAAACTAAGCTTAAAATGAATTGCCCAAACCAGCTCTCATGAAACGTCAAACTGAAGCTGGCAAAGGAAGATAACAGATCATAAAGGTGGCATTCTCAGGGAGCTAACTGGTGCCATTATGCTTTAGGCTCTCTCCATTGCTACACTGCGTACCCTTACTTGGAGGGGTTTATAACTTGGCTGCAAAAATGTTTTCTGGGTGAAACTTGGCAGACAAAGTCTTAACTTGAGACCAAATATATTTTAAAACAAATTTCTGCAAAAAAAGAGAAAAGTCTGTCTACAGCGAGGTTTTGAGCAATGCATAGTCAAATTGAGTTGATTTGGTAAGATGCAATACACCCAGTGCAGCCCTGGTGCCAGCCCTGAGGGCTAGCTCTGCCCATCCTACCACCATTCCCACATAGAAACCAACACAATGCCTCCTTTCACCCTGGAAAAGACAGGTCTTTCCCACCGGCTCAGCTGAATGAGATCTGGGCATTTGGGAGCACCCACCATGCCTGCAGAAGGAGACAGGGCTGGAAGACCTTGTCCTCCTTGGAGCAGCAGCAGGTGCAGGGATAAGAGCTCAGGGTCACTGTCTTGCCCCCTGCTTACAAAAACCTGTGCCAGAGCAGGGACCCCGGCCCTTCCATCGGAAAGATTTCATGGCTCCTCCTTTAATGGACTTTTGCAGGTACCCTTCTAGCACTCACACCCTCTGTGTTCACAAAATGAGTAGAAAAAGTCACAACAGCAATGCCTTCCTCTTCGGTGGTGTTTTTCCTGCAGGACTATCAAAGCAAGTCAGATATTTGTTAAGCCTCTTAAGATTTCCAGTACAATAAACCCCACAAGCTGTTGCCTTAGACCACCACAGAGGGAAGTGAAGTAGTTTCTAGCCCCTCAGAGCCAGAAAGAATTAAGTTCCATCCCACTTACCTGCTCTTATGATGACATGTTTCAGGCTCAGCAGACAGGTTTCAGTTCTCTTAAGACAGGTTATGATTCTCACGGACTTTAAAAGGGGCATGGATCAAGACCCAAAGACTGTTGCAGAGAGCCTGCACAGCAAAAACCACTAATCTCACCTGAGTATCTGAAAGATGCAAGAAACTCTTCTCTTTGCCTGGCCGGAGTCACATACCACTTGTATTGCAGCAGTTGTGCTGTATGGCATGGCTATACGGTATGGCTGGACCATCTGTGTGAAGCCGTGTGGAAGATGGGGAAGGATTCATTTGTGTTGCCCCACTTGTTTTAAGATGACTGGTTTTTTTCACCAAAAATGGTAAGTCTATTTGAACTAAAGCTGTTTGTTAATTACAGCTAAATTCAGGAGGGAAAAAAGTTTCTGATTAATGAGAAAGAAATGCAGAAATTTCAAAACAGTTCATTTCAGCGTTTCCAAAATGAAGTGTTTTGCTTTTCTGGATTAGATTCAAAAAGCACATTAAACAATATTCCATAAAAACAAAACAAAGCAAACCAGCCAGAGAAAGAAATGATGGCATATAGCCCAAAGTTTGGCCAGTCTGTTTGAGTATGAGGAGCGTTTTGAACATCCTGTCTTCCTGGAGAGGGCACTCACTCACCTTTGAACAAGAGAGTCATTCTGACTTGTCCTTTCTGTCCCTGTGGAAGTTTATTTGTCTCAGCTCATCCTGGAATTCCCAATATCTGGGTGGCTAGGAGGCACACGGCCTTGGTTTAACATCCCTGCTCTGAGTCAGGCTCAAAGAAAAAACATATCCACACTCTCCTTCTTAGCTGTAAAGCGAGGAAAAGAGCAACAACCAGTAAAAATTCTGAATTCAAACAACATAATCATAGAATCATAGAATCATAGAATGGTTTAGGTTGGAAGGAGCTTCAAAGATCATCTAGTTCCAACCTTCCTGCCATGGGCAGGAACGCCTTCCACTAGACCAGATTGCTCAAAGCCTCATCCAACCTGGCCTTGAACACTTCCAGGGACGGGGCCTCCACAGCTTCCCTGGGCAACCTGTTCCAGTGCCTCTCCACTCTCACAGTAAAGAATTTCTTCCTGAGATCTTATCTAAATCTACCCTCTTCCAGTTTGAAGCCATTGCCCCTTGTCCTATCACCACATGCCCTTGTAAAAAGTCCCTCTCCAGCTTTCTTGTAGGCCCCTTTCAGATACTGGAAGGCTGCTAGAAGGTCTCCCCGGAGCCTTCTCTTCTGCAGGCTGAGCAACCCCAACTCTCTCAGCCTGTCCTCATAGCAGAGGTGCTCTAACCCTCTGATCATCTGCATGGCCCTCCTCTGGACTTGCTCCATGTCCTTCTTCTGTTGGGGGCCCCAGAGCTGGACACAGCATTCCAGGTGGAGTCTCACGAGAGTGTAATAGAGGAGCAGAATCACCTCCCTCAAGCCACTGGCCACGCTTCTTTTGATGCAACCCAGCATACTGTTGGCTTTCTGGGCTGCAAGCACACATTGCTGGCTCATGTTGAGCATCATCAGCCAACACCCTCAAGTCCTTCTCCTCGGGGCTGCTCTTGATCCATTCTCCACCCAGCCCATATTTATGTTTGGGATTGCCTCGGCCCACATGCAGGACCTCACACTTGGCCTTATTGAACTTCATGAGGTTTGCACAGGCCCACCTCTCAAGCCTGTCCAGGTCCCTGTGGATGGCATCCCTTCCCTCCAGTGTGTCAACTGCTCCACACAGCTTGGTGACATCAGCAAACTTGCTGAGGATGTTCTCAATCCCACTGTCCACATTGCTGACAAAGATGTTAAACAGCACCAGTCCCAGTATTGACCCTGAGGAAACCACTCGTCACTGATTTCCACTTAGACATCGAGCCGTTGACTCTTTGAGTGCGACCATTCAGCCAATTCCTTATCCACCAAGTGGTCCATCCATCAAATTCACATCTCTCCAATTTAGAGACATTATTAATTCTTACTTTCTTAATTTCTTAATTTTTATTTTGGTCATTGACCTGAAAAATCAAGTCATGGAAATGAAAGTTTTAACAAATCCTGCATACTTCCACAAAAAATATGTATCTTTAGTTCCTCAGTGTTGTCCAATGAAATATCATTGCATTGTCTGTGAGAAACAAGGTCAAACAATGACTTTCATAGAAGACTTAATGAGGCAACACTGCTCTAGAAGAACTGATCCTAAGCTCTAGAAACACTGAAAAACCTATGTAAAGTCATCAGAAGCTAAAAACTGTGCAAGACAATGACTAGCTTAAACTTTTGGGTTGGAATTTGAACTTTAATTGACTACTGAGAATATATTTTTTTCTTCATTTTCTTCAGTTCCTCTGCCTTTAGGGACAGAATAAGGGCAAAAGTTTATTCCTGGATTTTTTATTGAAAAGATACATTATTTCTTTCAAACATGTACTTTAGTTCATGTCTCAAATAAAAGTCTAATAAGGCCTTGAGCCTGCAAGTGGGCATCTAACTTTATACTACTTTCAATAAATTATGAATTTCTAGGAACAGCATATAAATGTGGACAAGAAACATGAAGGTCAATGCCTGATTTTACAGTGGGTAGGCAAATCAAGTGCTGGTGCTGTGAATTAGGCTGAAGGAATTAGGATTGTTTAGTCTGGAGAAGAGAAGGCTGAGGGGAGACCTTATTGCTCTCTACAACTACCTGAAAGGAGGTTGTAGTGAGGTGGGAGCTGGTCTCTTCTCCCAAGTAACTAGCGATAGGACAAGAGGAAATGGGTTCAAGTTGCACCAGGAGAGGTTTAGGCTGGACATTAGGAAAAAATTTTTCACTGAAAGAGTTATCAGACATTGGAACAGGCTGCCCAGGGAGGTGGTTGAGTCACCATCCTTAGATGTGTGTAGAAGTCATGTAAATGTGGTGCTTAGAGACACGGTTTAGTGGCAGACCTGGTAGAGTAGGGTCAATGGTTGGACTAGATGATCTTAAAGGTCTTTTCCAACCTTAATGATTCTATGATTCTATGAATTCAGCCATTTCTGATCAACATCCAGCTCCTGATGCATAAACATTGTTAAATTAAGCTTCTGACAACATTTGACTAGATGTCTATATCTGATACATCTTTTGATCCTACCATATACTCAAACTAGCTGGTAGTAGGAATTACCATTTCACATCTTTCAGTGCAAGAGGTCTCAGAGCTTGTTTTCTCATCAGTTCCCAACACTTTGGAGTTCACCCATATTTACTTGTTCTTTAACTTTTCCTGCTTCTTCCTTCCTATACACATATTGAAACTGATGAGATATATATATACAAAAAACTGTGAGGTTTCCATATTATTGTATTGTTGTACCAAGAAATTCCAAATTTGATTAGATAATCTCTATGAATGAACAACCCTCCAGAGGTTAGGTAAAGTTGCAAATTTTTCTTGCAGAAGACACATTAATGTTAAAAAAATGGGCCACCTCAGTTTTTTGGAATCACAATAGGAATTAGTTTAGCCACAGGTGAAATTAAATCAAACATCTGAATTTAACAAAATTGAATAAAGGAAAACCTGGTATCTTTATCTACGGAATTTCACGAATGCCACCCTTAAAGATAACCATAATACAAAGAAATGGTGGGGTTAAATGTTGATCATATTATACTTATAAAAAATGAAGTTGATGTGTGTAATCTAATATAAACCCTGTTAATTTTTTGTTTTTCTTGGTTCTCTCATGCTTATTCTCTCTCCAAGCCACTTGGCGTTCATTCCTCAGTAAACTAATTATTTCAGTGTTCTATTAGATTTATATTCACTGCTCTCAGTCAACTCTCTTATATCCATGCAATCTTATTCATGATGCACAAGAAAAAGCCCAAAGAGAATTGAAATCTAGGGGATTGGCCAGGTTTGATAGAAACTATGGAACAGAATCTCTGCTAAAATCTGTCCTTTCAAGAGTGCAGGGAAGTTTTTCAGAGGCACTCAGAGCTTAATTTACTGTGATTGCAGTGGCAGTACTCAAATACGTAAGACAGAATGGAGATCTTATATCTATTCCTCACCGTTTTAAGTTTCTGTTCTGGTTTGTCATCAATCAGCTCAGACATTGGACATGGAGACAGCCCTGCATGGCTTGAGCAGAGATCTCAGTGGTGGGTCGGGACATGAGAGGGGACGAGGAGAGCCTCCTGACTTATTAAGACCATTGAAAGCTCAGCCATGGTCATCAGCTGCATCCTTACAAAACACAAAACGTAATTCTAGCTCATTTGTAAGGAAGCTGAGCTACAGTCTTGTGATAAGACAAGAAACGAGTGGTTAAAATGAATTATAATTATCAAGCTTGACAGCCTTTGAGATGACAGCCTTTTTGTCTTCACCAAGTTGAAACAGGACTGCATCAATATTGGTATTTCTCTTTGCCTCTGCATTTATCTTTTGTGTTCCTTCTCTCACTTTCTCACTCAATGTAATAAGCTAAAGTTTTGTTACAAACTCTGCTATAATTTCTCAGTAACCTGAGAGGATAACCACAGCTGCAGTTTTGAGGTTGCCAGCAATTCCTGCTACTGGCAATTTTCCGTCAGTCTTGTTAAGAAAGTTGCCACAATTTTACCACAAAGAGTAAGTCTGTGGCATACTCCAGAATTTGCATACAATTGCCGTTAGCTTACCAAAGTCATCATTTCTGTTAACAATAGCTCTCTAAAACTGCTTGAAAATCGGGCTTCAGCCAAGCCAATCTGGTTTACATTATGCAAAGTATTTTAATGTGAAACCTTTTAATAGAAATCTTCAGTAAAGTCACTTTGAGATCATGCTTGCTATCTGCAAGACTTGAAAAACTAATTGTATACTTGCTTTTTGGATTATCTGTACAGCTTTTTCCACAAAAAATCATTGTAAGCATGTTTAGCCAAAATTTAAGTACAAGTTATTTTGTTAACATTATTAAAATGCATATTCAGCAAATTCATTTGGCTGCATAAGCTCGTACATTCATGCAGCTTCTGAGTCCTTACACTGTGTTACTGGTAGTTCAGAAGAAAATCTGTACCAAATTGTATTTGTGTTGCCTTTTCATTTCATAGGTTAAATAGATGTTACTACAAAGTAAATTACAAAAAATCTAAAGCTATTAAAAACATTTGTAATGATATTTAGAATCAGATGAAACTGGTTTGGTTAAGGATTAATTGATTAATTTGGACAAAGTTTCGGTTTGTAATGATTTATTTTGCTGAACACAACTGGATCATCGTGGTTTCCATTATATTATTTATTTTGGTATGCCTGTAGAAGTATAAAGTTAATTCTCCAAAACAAATTACATTTTAAATAATCATTTTGACCTGGGACATTCTTCCTGTAATCCACAAGTCTCACACTTCCATTTGAGTTAGGTTTTCAAACAAACCAAATATTAAAAAGTTCTCCGTAGAAAACTAAAAAAGTGAGATTTGTTACCAGAACTGTTTTTGCATTAAGTCCAGCCGTTTGGCATATAGTTTCTCAGCTGCACATGTAAATCAGGTGTGCCATTGCATGTACATTCTGCTTACATTCATGCTTGATCTTGTTTTATGAGTTAGCATATCTCTGAGAAGGATGGAACAATTTAAACACTCTGCCGGGTTGTGGTTCTAATCTAAGAAAACATTGTGGCTGGTCATATAGGAAAAGTCCTTCCTAAAATGCAAAGGGAATCACTTTTTTTAATAACAAAAAATTCACCTATTCAGCAGGTTTTAATTCTTTCAGAGGAACTTGACAGTATATCAAATTGTCCTGTCATTAAATGCTGACACTATAATGAAGCCGCCTTCTCTCATGATTATATCATTCTCTCCGTTACTGAAAAGACTTTAGCCCAACCATCCATTTAATGGTGTTTTCTTTACTAAAAAGCAATATGTTTTACTGATAAAAATGGAAGCAGCCTGTTCTTCAAGGTGCAAATTAATTTTCCAAACCTTTGCTATTTTGAAGTCTGGCACAAGGGTAAATCTACAAATCCCAACGAATTTCACTGGTGCTGGCATTCCTTGAAACAAAACAGATGCTAGTGTTTTTCTTCTGTACTGCTCAATGTGAATTTTTGGATTCTGGAAACCAATTAAAACTGATAGGACAATTATTGGGAGCTTTCAATTATATTACCTTTTAGTATCTAACTAGCATTAAACTGTTTCATTTTGAATGGAGACAGAGCATAGCAAGGCCCCTGTGGTCAGGACCCTCACTATTAATTTTCTTCCTTCTAACAGTGGAAATCTAATACAGTAAAAGTGTTGTAAATAAATGGACAAACACTGAGCTGAAAAATACGTAAACATTCACATACAAAATCTTTAGTTTAGGACTCATCTCAATTTATTTAACATCAATATTTATAGCATCAGTGCCATTCCCACATGTATTCAATCTCGTGACATCCAGCTTGGGCAGGTTGACAGAAGAGACTGCTTTCATAAATCTTAAGACTAAATGAATTGACCATCAGGTAATGAAGATCTTGACTACCCATAAAATATTTCCTCAGAATGACTCATCTTCATAACAAGTTATTTCTTCCTGACCCAAGGTCAAGTTAAATTTGTCACACAGTCCAACAGTGTTTAGACTAAACTAGGCTTAATTAGCACTGTTAGAACACTCTTTTATTTGTCTGTGGCCATGCTGATGACTTCATAAATCCTCTGACTACTGTTCTTGATATGGTATTGGCTGCTGTATTACTCGTACTCTGCCACTCACTGTTCAGTTTCAGACTGAAAGGCTGAGGTACCCTTTTGCCTATGGGCTTGAGCCCAACCCCCAGAAAATCATCTTAAAATACTACTAAGAAACACAAATTTGGATGGCTGTCTTTACCCTAAGAAAGTGGAAAAGTTTTGACCATATTAGAGAATTAGGGGTTTTCCCCCCTCATAATGCTATATGTATAAACCAAACCAGAGTTTCTTGGTAGACTTACGACATGATTTTTACTGTTCTGCACAAAACGGGCAACTAGATTTAAATATGTCTTGCAGGTTCCTCTAGACAGGTTGTAACGGTCCTGCTGAGATATACCATGTTCCAGGCCCCCAGTGAAGTATTTAACCCTTACCTTCTTTCTCTTTTCCAGTTTTGACCCTTCCTTACAGATACTGTATTACACCTATTTATAGCCAAGTTGATTTAATTAAAAAGGTGCTTTTCAGCAGATCGGTCTTTGGGTCTGTCTCTAAATCACCCTGTTAGTATGGTCTTTTAATCAGACTGCTGGACCTGCATATTAATTCATTTTCTTCTCAGAATGATCCAGTGTGCATTATTATTAAGAAATTCTAAAAACAGCATTATAGCATCAAATTAGAAGGACAAGTATTTATGCAACTATTCAACGTCCATGGAGCAAAATGATAGTCTGCAATTGTATTTGTGCAGAAAGTGTTTCCTTCTTGAAATCTTTGGGCTAATTTTTTGGCATGAAAATAATGCCTGTAGTTTCCTAACATATCAGCATGCACAATGCAGGCACCACAGCCCTTGTTCTAACTCAGTCAGCACAACTCCGCTTTGCAAGGACTTCTCTTAGACTCTGTCATGATGCACCAGTAGTAGTCCCTTTGAATCACTGCTCTAGACCTCACTGCACGTCTGTGAGGTGGTTACTGTGTTTCTCCAGTCCCATCCTCAAGTATCTTCTCTTTATTCTAGAAACTCAGAAGCTTGACTCCACACATCACATATTGCACACGATCTCCTAACCAGATGCAATGAGCAACTCAAAGAAAAGTCATGTAACAAACATAAAATGAGGCAAACTTCCCTCTGATTATTCATTCTTATTTTGTGTTCCTCAACTCAGAGGAATCATTTGCAATTCTTTTCACAAAGGAATATGTCTTATAATCTGCACACAATAGCTAAGCACCATTCACCCACTTGGTCAGAGCTCTAGCCATTCACTGTAAGTTTTTAACAAAGAAGTGCATTCAATTTCCAAGGCAACCTGCTGCTTTTACTCTAATTCACACCATCATTAGGGTATTTTAATGGCTACTCAAAACAGAAGTTAGACTGAAAGAGATCACAGAAAAGAAGCTGAGAATCACGGGTAGAAAATAGGTGAAGTCTGAAAACTAGTCTCTGGTGAGTTCTAATACATCACCACTCTTCACTGTGTCTGTGGAAGATAAAACCCTTCTGCGCTTTCTCTCACCTTCAGTCAATGCTTCCCTTGTATTGTGCCTCAAGAGAAATGCTTCATAAGATTGGCTGACACTAGGCTGTTAAGCAGACATGAAAAAGGTTGCTTAAGATTACAGAAAGAGAAATGCTTCTGCATATGGTCCTATATGTTTGAGTCAGAAAAAACAATTCAAAAGACTCTTTCCACTTCCATCATTCCATTTCAAACTTCCCTACTGTAACACACCTATAACATCTACATCGCTTCTGTTTATGTTCACGTAATACCTGCACAAAGATTGTCTGCAAATAGGTATCCCAAATTCCCTTATTTGTATCCAGTTAGGAAGCCCATACCAGAGTGTCGCTGGGTCATATTCATCCCTGAGGCATCCGGGTGGGATTGAAATTCAGTCTGTGAATTCACTGTGTTTCAAGTGGTTGTGTGTTAATCGCTGCACCTCCTGTAATTTAAATTGTTTCTTAATTGCATTAGGAAGAAATCCAGAGCAAACTCCTTTCCCTGGTGCCATCAGCAGAAGGTGTTGATGGAATATGCTCAGTCATAGTGGACCCGCCAGAATGAACAGACTGTGGTTTCCTGTTCCAGAGGAAGGAAACAATTGGTTTTTCCCACAAGCGCATAGAAGAGGCTGCTGCTTTGTAGGGAAGGTGTCTAAGCCACGTATTTCCTTTTGCAGCCAGCTCAGTCCTAAAAGACCGAGATTACTTTGCACGTATCTGAAATGAATTCAGGCTCAAGTAACTCAACAAGAAAATTATATCCAACTGCTAACAAAATGTAGCTCTTGAAATACACACCATGTCTCTATTTTAAGCAATGTAAAATTCACCTGGCAAAAGTACAAATTTTGGTTACATCAATAAATAGAGACGACAACAATAACTAATTCATCTGTATGTCCTTTAGTTCTTAGCCATACAATCTTTTTATAACAATAGGCAAGTATTTATATTTTTATACTGCATCTTCAAAAAAATGAAATCACCTTCTGCTTAAAATTAAAAGCCCAGCCAAGGATGCGTAAAAAATCATCAGCAGCTAGATTTCTAATGCTACTGTTTCTTCATTAGATAGTTTAGGGTGTATACTGAAAAGCTTTTTAAAAAAATTGGGAGTGACCTTTTCAAAGCCCTGATCTATGCAGCCAATATTAAAGATATTCCTCCAAATGACATGTTTCATGTCCTCACTATCCAGCTTTGGCAGATCGAAGGAAAAAACCTCATGGTTCAGTTGCTTTAAACGATCCACATTGTCATAACAGATGATTGACAACAGCCAAGGGAGGTTTAGATTGGATATTAGGAAAAATTTCTTCACCACAAGGGTTGTCAAGCACTGGAACAGGCTGCCCAGAGAAGTGGTTGAGTCACCATCCCTGGAGGTATTTAAAAGACAGGTAGACGTGGTGCTTAAGGACATGGTTTAGTGGTGACTTGACAGTGTTAGATTAACGGTTGGACTTGATGATCTTAAAGGTCTTTTCCAACCTAAACGATTCTATGATTCTATGATTCTGTGATTCTGTGAATCTATGGTGTAGTGTCCCAACTTTTGATACTCATCTATGGAAGTGCAGGTACTTAGAAGGGAGCTTTTGCATTTGCATATTAACAACTTTGAAAAAAAAAACAAACACAAAAAACCTATGCTTTCAGCTTTTAATATCCCTCTTTAATTTAGACTGCTTAATATTTCTGACCATTTCTCATCTTACATTATTTATATTGCTTTAAATGTTTAGGATCACCTGAAAAAATAAGTTGCTTGGACTATGCCCCATCAAAACTCTTCCAGACTGCATCACTTCTAGGGAAAAACAGCACAAAATGAGTCTGCACGTGATTTCAGGAAGTTACACATCAAATTTGGGCTTTCTTGCATTTTAGGGCACCAGAGGCAGATTTGAGTTTCTGTGGTTTTATGCCTGCAAATGGAATTCCTATTGACTTTTCACAATCTATTTTATAAGAGCTTATACATTATGTTTCATTTTCTAGTTTGCCTGTAGTTTGAGAAAAGCACATATAACTTTTACCACCACTGAAGTGCTGTAGTAGTAGGTGAAGCAGAGGGACAGAAGCAATTCAGGGTCTCATCAGGTCTATTTTACTTTACACAGTATCTTATCCTCGTCCCTTACTATTATAAGGATTTTTCCTCAATAATCTGTGAATGATATTTTAGCTTTCCTGTACATAATTTTTTGGCTTACTTACCAAAAAGCAAAACACTGGACTCTCACTTCTTTTATAATTTCCTTTACTCATATTATCCCTTTATGGTGATCAGGGACCACAGAGGACCTTGAGCTCTTATGAAACTTTATAAATAAGCCTCTTGGTACAGCAGCATCTTGTAGGGCACGTTTCCCCCACATAGAGCATGACCCCACCTCCCCACTTGAGTCAACAGAGGTTTGGCCACTGAATTCAGTGGGAGTAGAACGAGGCCCTAATTCTTCACCAGTTACCTAGTTGCTCAACTTCTCTGGAGCTGGTAGGACAGCAGGAGCTCATATGACACTGTGACGTAGGAGTCCTCAGTTTCATACAGCCTTGCAATGCTCTTAGCCTCATCAGAGAGCCTGATAATCCTCAAATGATACTGTTGGCTTCTTGCACTGTTGCCTGGTAATGAAAACAGAGAAATGCTTCCAGCAGTGAGCCATCACCCTTCAGCCCTTAAGGGAAAACACACATGTGAAGAGAAGCACACAAGCATGCATGTGTGTGAATGTACGTATGTACATGCACACACACATATGGCTCACGTATGTCACAAAATGACTGGCCAGAGCCATGGCTGGGCTGTGGAAAATCTTATCTTGGTCAGATTAAAATATATCTCAGCTTGTAAGCTTTTTTCCCTCACAAACGAAGTCATCTTGTTACCTCAGTGAACCGCATTTTGTCCAATGCTTTGTACATTTGAAAAATTATATGGTTAAGCAAGACATTTCATAATCATTAATCTATAGTTAACTCAGCCTGCTGTATTATGCAATACTATGAGGAACAGCTGGGGCCCACTAACCAGAAAGCACTTTTATGGTTTCTCTTAAGGGCCATTAAATCAACGTGATGAGAGCACAGCTGGAAAAAATCCTGAAAAAATTTATCAGATCCCACACAATATGTAAAGGGACCACTCGGTGCAATTGCAGACTCAGCACCAAGCCCTCTCAGTTGAAACTGCAGGTGGAGGAACATTTACAGCACAGCTCGTATACAGTCCTGAAAATATCTGCTGTCTCTCCCTGTTCCCTCATCTATGGGGTTTTCCATTTGGGCCTCACTAACTGCTATAATTGCTGTGGATCCCTTAGGGGTAGATTAACAGGATCATGAGAGCAGCCTTTTCGGCAATTGCCATGCTGCCTGCTTAAGCCGTTCAAGGTGGAACTTCCTAATGCTAATGCAGGGGACGCTGGCAGTGCTGCCTCCCTTACCTCAAGCACACTCTGACAAGGGCCTGGAAATCTCACGCTTTTCTCCTTCACATTTTGAAACAGAAGGCAGAAAAGAGGAAAAAGCTATTAATCCCTGAAACCCACTTATTTCACAACTGTTCACACATCATAGATAATGCAAAATAATTAAGAAGGAATGCTGTTACTGAGTTATAATGTCCTGCAGAATTAACCTCTAATGAAATAAAGCAGATTGGGAAGTGAAAGGCATATTAATCAGAATAGAGCAGACAAAAAAAAAAAAATCACTATACCTGCTTCATGGATGTCTAATGGGTTTTAAGCCCCAGAGCAATTTCTTTAACACCTTTCTTAAATGCCTATTAAAGACCTGATCCTGCGAGTCTGTTGAAACTGGTGTAGTTGTGTTTTGGACTTAACAGTCTCTGGATCTGATCCATAAATGAATTCAAATGAAAATATAGTAGAACGAGAAGAGCTAAGTATTAAAAGAACTCCAAAGGTTGGGACAAAAGAAAGGAAATGCAGTTTGAAAGGGACATTACAAAAAAAAATAAACACATTTCTGGGAGAATCCAAGTAGTGGTCCATAGGTATTTTTGCACATTGGTGCAAAAGCAATCGTTGCACATGCCTGATAATCACAAGTACTGGGGTATGGTCTAAATGCACATTAGAAAAACTCGACATTAGAGGCCTTGATCCTACCAGACTTACACTCAAATCTAGGCAAGGCAGTCAACAGGTGTCTTCCTACTCCTCGACACAAGTGGCTGGTGCAAAGCCAGATAGTTTATACATCTAGGCTCATCATGAATGTTTTTATTTACAGAGTTTCCTTCCTGTCTTCTCTAGAATCAGCAACCCACACAGTCTGCTTCCCTTCTTTGCTCCTCTTTATTTGTGCGACTGTGCTTTCTTTAAATAAGACACTCATGAAACAGCTGCTGTGTTCAACACCGCAATATTACCAAATAGCTTAGGGTAGGAACTAAAATGAAGCAAACAAAGAAAAAACAGACTGGAAATGTGTATGTGTGGGAGGGAGGGTTTTGAAGTAGAAATGAAGACCACTGCCAAATTAGAACTTAGCTATGTACACTACAGCTTGCAGCTTTCCTCTTGCAAAGGGAGCTATGATCTTTAAGGATCACATTTTTGCAAATTGCACATGGACAGTCATTACAGAATAGCACATAGTCAGCATCATGCACATATGAAAAATACATATGTGTATGTATTATATGTATGCATGTATACGTATGTGTGAGTGTGTAAAAATGTTATGTGTATGATTTATGCCATGTATCTTCATCTGTGCTATATTTCATATACATATGATACTTATATACACACATATCCAAAATATGTACCTCATAATGTCACACTGCACATCCCACTGAAACATCTCTTTCCCTGTCACCCCTCCCATCCAAGACCTAGATGAATCAGGTTTTATGTAGCTTAGGAGGACTGAAGGACTCCTGGAACAAAGATGAATAAATGCCTTTTCTGAACCACTAAAGTCTATGGAAGATTTGTCACTGCCTTCAGTGGGTACAGGATCAAGCATTTCTAGGGCTGAATAGGAAGACCAGGAACAGACATTCATGCAAAAATCAGTGCTTGAGTGGAGAAAGCAGCTCCTTCTGCTTCTCGGGGCTTCTTTATAGGATTGTGTATCCACACAGCAGGAGCCACAGGGAAGAACAGTTTGGAGTGAGGAGGGGAGAGACAAAAGTGGGTGACATAACAAATATCTACCTCCAGGCAATGCACTCAAAAGAAAATTCTGCTTCACACTGTGCTCCATCTTCCTCCTTGCCCTTACATCTTCTGGAACAGCATTGAAAAAGCCAAGGTCTTTATGGAAAATCTCCCTTACAGACATGATGCTTGAAGGCTAGAAGCATAACACAAACAAGAGATCCAAGGCATGGCTGAGGAGAGGGGCAGCTGGTGCTCATATTCAATAATTCTTTAAAATTTTATGTCTCCCCAATGGTATTCTTTGTGTGTGTGTAAAAGGTTCCACATTCTCCACAGAAAAGAGGTTTAAAAAAAACACAACACTTAGTTTTCAGAAGTGCTATTGGTTCTTAAACATATTTTGACAGGCTGGCTGCTGTTAAAATATCTTGACATAACCAAAGCAGAAGTACCCTCTGCTCATGGTTCTTTTTACTGAGGAAGTCTGAAATGTGTTTCCAAACCCAAAGCAGGGGAAGTACAGAATTTTTGAATTTTAAAAGCACAGAAAGCCAAGACTCCCTAAGGTATACAAAAATGTAGAGGGAGAAATTCTATCTTCCCGAGGTTTGCCAAATGAAATGGGGAAGAGGGAGAATTAATTCTTTTCAGAAATAAAAGACAAAACAGAGGAGAAAGGCTTGGGTCATGAGCACCAAGCAGGCAACAGAGCGGCTTGTGGCAGCACTCATTCTCACCACTGGAAATGCAGTCTAGCAGAGGACGTTCTCAGATCATTAGAGCGTTGTACCTTTAGATTGAGACACGACACACAGGAGTGACCAGTAGAAAGCTCTTCTACAATTGTACATTGACATGTCATACACTCATAACTCAATAAACTTGTCAGGTTTACCAAGTCTGTCAAAAATCCCAGTAGAGTCCCAAAGAGCTGCAAATATAATCCAGTTCAGAATCATATTCTGCTATTAATGGCAACTAATGAAAGAGAGGACAGACCCTGAGGTTCTCGCTACTTCAGCTTCCAAGAGGATGTCTTGCTGTGTTAATCCTTATTCACATCCAGACCACCAAAAAAGTACAAAGTGCTTATGTCCCCTTAATTATATTTCAAGATAATATGTGGGTAATGTGGCTCATTCACCTCCATTAAATATGAGCAGTGCTTCAATATTATTTCTTTCAAGATTTTTCTAAATATTTTATGAATCCTTAGATCAAAATCTGCTCCTTGCAATTTTGATCCCATCTGTTTAATTTCATCCAATTTCTTACACTTTAAGAGTATTTTTCAAGAAGGAATACTTTCTTTCTCTCCTTTAAATACTTCCTCCTCACCCTCCATCCCAAATCAGTGTTTTTAATTAAAAATAAACTTGATTCAGGGCTGCTGGCAAACTCCCATGTTCATTCTTGATACCTTCTTATTCAAAATGAAAGAAAACCTCAAGGTCCCTGCAGGGTTAAATTTCAGAGATAGTAAAAAACTCTTACCAGAGTTTTTTCAAAGCTAAAATGTTTTTCTTGAAGTACTGGCCCAAAAGCAGTGAGATACATGGGTAAGCAAGGGACAAAGGACATTAAGGAAGAGAATACAATAACTTCTCCCAGACAGAACAAAAATCTTCCTGAAGTTTGTAAATTATGAGTTATTACTGGAAGTCTATGAAGAATTGGTTATTCTGCTTCTAAACCAAAGAGTAATTCTGTGTTCCATATCACAGAGATTCAGAGAAGACCTACATAAGCAACAGAGCACTTTGTTTCCAATGTATTTGATAACTTAACTAGGTCACCTTGCTCATAAAAAACCAACATGTACAATCTTTTAAAATCTGATGATTAAAAAACCATATCCCAAAACCCGATAACAAATATATCCCTAAGTGGAAGATTGCTTATTTGTTGTTACTGATTTGTACTGTGCAGTATGCGGTCTTGTCTTCGATGGCGTAAGTATGACTTCCAACTCACTGAAGGTTTACCCTTCACTTTCATGGGGGTAGTTCATAAAGTCAGAACTCAATAAACTAAATGGACAGTCACAACCAACTGACTGACCCCTTCTGATTGTCATGGGTTGTGTGCAGATCACAGTTCAACGAGACTCTTCTCATATTGTCTCTCTGATGTCATATCGAGGGGTTAGATGTTAAATTTGCTGTCAGTGAAATTCCCACAGTATCCAGCTATCTGGTCAGGGACATTCTCAAAGCACACAGGTCCTTATGGTATATCTAGGGCTCACAAAAAAAAACAAAACAAAACAACAAAACCCCAAACCAAAACAACCAAAAAAACACCACCCCCAACCTTTTTCTTCTCGTGACTTGAATCAGGTTAAGAATAAGTAATCTTTTTTATCTGCTTCCTTTTCCCCTTGAATTCCCCCCTTTTCTCAGTGTTTACCCACTAAAAACTGAAAACCCAGTGAACAGAGCAGATAGTCATGATTTAGAGGACCTGTCTTTAGTTGCCAATTCTCCCTGCATGGCAGAAGACTACCCAAGTACCAGGCCACTTTTGATATCATCTATGATGAAATTATTTCATAACAAGTTACATAACAATGAACAATTACTTAGTCTTTGGGCAAAGACATGAGGGAGAGCTCGTAACTCTGCCCGTACAGCATTATGGTGAAGGAACTCACCAAAAGGAGTCAGACACAGATTACAGTCATCATCAGATGAACTCTGAAAATAAAATTATTTACTAGAACTCAAGTGAATTCCTTAATTGTTATATGATAGTCTTAGTTTCTGTTTTCCTTCTTCCTTATTTGGGCCATTTCATGCTTCATCAATCCACCTGAAAGGCAGGAGAAGACAGTAGGAACCACCATCTCCTCTCACATTTTTATAAGGGCTGGCTTAGAGAATTCAGAGATGCAATCCAAATCAGAGAAAAGCTCTGTCTTTCAACTTCACCTCATCTATGTTCCCTACATTTCTCACTGATTAATACACTGCACAGAATGCTGTTTTCCATGGATGCTGCGCTTACCTCTCTCCCTATCTACTGTGAAAAGAGTTGGCTTGGCTAGCTGACTTGGCACTGGTGGGCAGAGAGACACCTAATGAATCCCTCTGAGTAGGTACCATCACTTAGACAACTACTGTGTCAAAATATTATTGTGATGCAAAAGGTCAGATTGACGACCCTTTGAAAATGTCTCCTTAGTCCAAGAATCTGTCCTACCACCAAGAAATGAACATTCCTGATGACATGCTGTTAACACACAAAGGAAAGTTTGATCAACTGCCTCATTCACACCACTTTGCAAATGACCTTCACTTGGGAAAGCACTGTGTAAGCAATATTTCTTTCCTGATAGATGGAACGTTATTCAAAGTGAAAATCCAGTCCTCCCTTTGAAAGACTTCTGCCTATGACACTACCTTCTACAAAGCATAAGTACTGTATGCTGACAGATTCTGATCTTATTTATACCCAAACTTTACAAGTATTGATGGAATTGCTATGAATTTATACTGCTGTAAATACTTAAACATGATGCTGAGCTCTCATTAGAACTGACTTTTTCACCCATTAATATGTAAAATATTAGCATGATATGCTGGTCCTGAATTTACCATGAGATCAGACTAGCAGGGAAGGAGCTGATGGAAAAACAATTATCGCTTTTACCCACAACTGCCTGCACTCTTCTAACCTTATCCAAAAGGTTTATTTGTATTTTGGCATTTGGTGATAGGGTGGTACTTCCTTGGTATCAGTACCATGAAAGATGAATTGCATCACCTATCAACGTTCTTTGATACATATGGGCACATACCTTTGGTGGTTTTAGCAGCAATGCACATAAACAAACTGGGGGGATTTAAAACAGGTATATCCTTCATTAGAGGGATGAAAATGTGTTATTATCATTTGTTGCTACTGAACACTTTGGCCACAAAATATTTGCTTACTTTACAAATTAGAACCTAAAAGAAAAGAAGTTGAGAGGCATGATTTAGAAGAAATATGGCTGAGACAATAAACCTAACAAAACCAAATCAAAAGTTTTCTCCTAATTTCAGCAGCTTTGGATCGACTTCCCTTACATAAGTCCAAGTAGTAGAAATGACAAGTTAGTTCAGGAGCTTACGGGTTGTAAATGTATCTAGATGACAGAAAAATACCATTATACATTCACTTCTGAGTAAACCACTTACAAAGAGATTTTTTTAGGGGATGTTTATACATTCTTAGTTTCTTGCATGATGTAAGTACTGAAATAGAAACTTTCCCAATCAGAGTGGAAATTGCATCAACTATCCAAGTGGCCTTTAAAACCTTAGGCTATAGTACTGTGCTTGTATGTGTTTGGGTGTTTTCTTCTCCAAAAGATTATCAAATGGCAGCCAGATACAGCTCAAGGTATAGGATGTACTTCTCTCAGGCTGTCAATCACATAACAGCGGCCATTCATCTTGAGTATTCATTTGGAAGGAAAGATTTCTTGCCTGTTTTTTAAACTTTCTGTAAATAATTTTTTTAGACAGGACTAAGAAGCACTGAAACACGAAAAACAGATAGTTCCCTAATCCATTGGTGTCAGTTACATTACACTGTACAGTCTTTGCCAGGCAAGGAAAGTCAGACTGGCGAACAAAAAAAGTCACCTCTCTACAAGCACAACTGCGTTTAGAAAAAAATTTTCAAGCAGCATTCTGGTCTGCTCCCCTAGCAACTAGGAGAGGGATTTTTCTCTGGGAACTTCAGAAACCAGATTGCACTGCAAATGCTTCCATAGGTAACATTTATAATATAATTTTGTAGTAAAGTATGGGTGATCATGGTATTGGTCATTAGTCTGAATCTATTTTGAGTCGTTATTAATAACAGAGTGACAGAATTTCAACAATGATATGGTAAAAGTCATTGATGTTGTTTGAAAAAATATGAAATGAAGGACTTACCTGAACTGCTCAAAGACCAGGAAGCAGGCTGACACACACTGGGAGTCTGAAAGGGGATGCACATTTTCTCTGAGGACCTTTACCTATAGTTGCACAAACCGGTGTCTGAAAACCTGGAAATTTTTAAAAACTGACACTGAATCTGGGTCTAGATTTCTTTGTGTTTCTGCTTACAGCTGTTCAGGTCAACTTTGACAGAACAGGTTTGCAGTCAGAAAATGAAGTTCTATCCAAATAAAAATGTATAGCAAAATTTTCTTGAAGGAGAAAGGACTTGTAAAAATGTAAAGAAAAGGGAAAAAAAAAGCTTGTTTTGGTATTTCTTTTGCAAATGACTTTTTATGTTGCGGTAAATTACAGGCATTTAAAAGTCAAAATGAAAACAAGCCATTAAAAGTACTTTTCAGTTGTTTTAATTGACATTTTGGCATTAGAATTTAGAACAGAGTTCTGAAGTTATTCACAAAACAGAATTTTTGTTCTCCATACAGCTCTAACTCTGGCCCACACTGAGATATAATGATTATAGCATGTGAAGCAAGTTTAGCTTTTGAAAAATTCTCAATTACTGAATAACAGCAAAACTCATCAGAATCTTAGAAATACTTCAGGATATTTAGAAAACTCAAGGAAACCTCCACCACAATATCAGTTGAATCTAACTAGAAAATAAAATAATTTTAATATCCTAAGTCATGACAGATGTAATTATTTAGAATCACATCTCATTGCAGAAAAACATTTGAAAGCTAGCTTAAATGCCTGTCTTGTTACCGGATATATTATATTAATGTTTGTCTTAAGAATAAGAATGTCTGTATTGCATCAGAACAAAAAATCCCTTTAGTCCAGCTTCACGTGTACAATATTGGCCAGTAATGGATGTAGGGACACATTATAAGAAGACAGCTTTTCTGAAAAGAAGACAGCTTTTCTGAAACAGCCTTTCCTCTGGCTTTCCTTCCACTACGCCATAGTTTAGGGACTTGCTGAGGCAGAGGTTGAAGCCTGACCATCAACTGTAGTAGCCATGGATTGATCTATGTTCCTTAAATAGATGTAATTATTTTTGGACTCACCTATACTGTGGGTCTCTACAGCATCCTGTGGCCATGAATGTAAACATATGATAATATATTTTAATTAACTAGACTCGTTCTTCTGACCCAATTTTGAGTTCATTTCATCTCTATCCAAAATGTTTCAGCTGGGGAGGAGAGAGTGTTAGATTTTGTGTTTGATTTGTTGGGTTTTCAAGAGCTTATTAGAACAAATATGCAAACTAGGATTTTATTTGTGGATGTTTTTACTTGTAGTCTAAAAGGCTTAGTTGAAAACATCTAATGTAATATTAATTTTAATGAAAACCAGAAGAACAAGGAAGTGAAGTCCTGATTTCAGATGTATTTCACATCCCAATATGTGTAAGCAGTCATTGGATCACTGGATCTTTACCATTTTATGGGTAGCAGACCTCAAATATATTCACTTTGGGTTAGCCTAAAATCTTGATAGGCACCAGACTTTATTATAGTTATTCCAACACAACCTTGTTTAATCCACCTATGTAGGTGTTAAACACACCTGCATAAAAGATAGGATAAAAAAAATAAAATTATCTCAGTCTGTTCAGACAGCAAAGGAAGGAAATTCGACTGATTCCACAGCCTCCTTTAAGGTTCCAGAAATGGTAGAAAATGTTCACTCATACAGTTTTCATTGTTCCAGAGAGAAAAGAGAGAAGAATGAGCGAGAAGGTAGGTATAATCTCAAAAAATTTGAAATCTTTGGATTTGTCCCAGTGTGGGTAAATTGCCTTTTTTCATGGTTTGGTTTGGTTTGGTTTTTCCTTTTTTTTTTTTTTGTTTGTTTGTTTGTTTTGTTTTGTTTTGTTTTGTTTCTTAATTAAAGCTTTACAGAATGCAAGCTTTTTTACATGAAAGAATCATTTCCCATGCGGTATTGACCAGGACTGATTGCTGCTAAATTTTGTCCACTCATATTTTGGGTTTTTTTCTATATAACTAATGGCTGCCAAATGATATCCTACTATAACAGGTCTGAGTTCCCTTCAGTACCACCAAACATTAAAAAAAAAAAACCAACAGATGCTGCCAATTCTCCCATGGTGTCAGAACAGAAACAATCCCAAGAAAACTCTAAGAAGTCACATGATGTCCCAGAGGAGGAGACATGGGCTGGGCCTGAGAGAGATCAGGCATGCTCCCGTGGTGTAAGCAGGCAAAACCACTGCATCTTTTGGGGACTAGGCCATGACTGCATCATCCAAGTTGTCTCTCCTTTACATGAGAGTACTAGCGAGCTTCAGGAGACCATTCCTCATCTTCGAAGATGATAAGAGTTTTACATAGATACGTTCAATCAGGACCTTAATGAAGTGTAATTGCCCACATTATTTATTTTGACAGCAGACCTCCAATTAGGGAGCAGTAATAACGACTGTCTACCTGAGTAAACTTGATACATAGAGATTTGCTCTGGCCACCAGTCTTTGGAGAACTGTTGGGCAAATCAGTGTATGAAATGGGCTCAAGCAGTGTGATTATCCAATTATCTATTGTCTAACTCCTTTGAAAGAATTTGGCACAGCATTTGGTCTCCATCTGTTCTCCCTGCTTCTCTGTGGCCAAGGTATAAAACCTCTGAATGCAAAAATATATGCTTGGAAAAAGTCATTCAAATCAAATCCACTCTGGAGTCAAAGGTTACTGTGAAGCAGAAAGGACACTGAGACACTTAAATTTCCTGTTATCCTGGCAACTTTGAGAAAGGAGCTTCTGCAGTCAGACTGTCCATTCTAAATGGACATGCCACCCAAATAACACTGGAATACAACAGCTCATTTCAAACAAACATGGTGAAGTGAGAGAAATCCTCAACAGATAAAGTTCTTCAGCTTCATATAAGTCAGCAACTGCATCAGGGAAAAATATTCACATTTCAGTCCAACTGGGAGCAGCTTCTGTATAACTTTGTCCAGGCAGACAGTTTGGAAGGCGAGAAGCAAGCCAGGTTAAAGGGTGTGGAGAAGGCAGACTGGAAGTATGGTGAAGCTAAAGGCAAGGGGTAGTGTAGAAAAGACCTGAAAATAATAATTTGGTGAGTATAGGTGAGTGGGAGAATGAGGCATTGCAGTGGGAAAGACAGAGGGCTTCAGAGAGCGCAAAGATTTCTGCGCTGCAAAGGGAAGGAGATACACTTCATGGCAGAACAGGCTTCACTTGTTCAGCTATTCGTGGAATAACGTGTCACATTTGTGGTGGTTTGGAGAGGAGATAGAGCATTTGGTCCAAGTTTGGAATGGATGTGTGAATCAGAAGCAAATAGAGTTTACAGTCCAGAGAGGGAATATCCTCAGAGCATCCCCACAAATTTTATTACAGACATCTTTCAAGCAGAAGAGTGGAGAAAACTGTCTCCTTGGCTGCTGCTATCTCAAGATATATTCTCCTACTTTCCATTTAGTTCATCAGTTTTGCAGAAATAACATTAAGCTAAATCAGGCCCTTGCATTTGCCATTTCCAGGTCCTTCTGTTGGGAATGCAACTGCAAGAGGACCACAATGCCATTAAAGTTAACACCTTTTAAATATTTTATTTCTTTTTTATAGTTCTAATATGCAATAATTGGCAGAACAACCCATTTGGAAATGCATAGTGCCAAAAGAAAACATTCAATATCTTTCCATTCAATGCCTTGAGTATTTTCTCACTCCAGGGTGTAAAAACATTTGTTCTTGATTCACATGGTCATTCCAAATCCTTGCCAAATTATGCAAAGAGCTGTCAGATTTAATGGTGCAAGCATCTTATTCGTTATTATGGGACTTGGACAAATAAAATCAATACATTGTAAAAACAAGTAGTGAAGCTACTGCCAAAAGTCATCACAAAAACATGTTTTTAATACTATTTTGTCCTGTCTGCAGTGCCTCTCCCAGATCTCAAGTCTCTTTAGGGTCTGAGTTTAATCTGTGGTGCACCTGTAAAATACAACCAATAAACACTATTCTCATTTTATAGATACAAAGGCATTCCTCCAGCAGAGGCTGCAGCCTCAACCCAGTAATGTACTAAGCCAGTCATTCATAAGTACACGATAGACCCTCAAATTCATGTTATAAGGTCTTACTGAACTGACAGCTCAGCAGCTTTCCCGTGCACTCTCAGCAAATGCATGCCATGCCCGCAATGAAGTATAGGTCGCCTTGCCTGGACACACGTATATTTGTGGAGATAACTTATCCTTTGCTTCAGCAGAGAAATAGAGAAAAAACCCAACAACTGTACTTAAATTTAATTTTGCTGGGTTGTTTTCCTTTCCTTCCCAAGGCAACTAAAAAAAATAAAAATAAAAAAATAAAATCAATTGGAGGTTTGAGTCCCTGCAGGAACACGAACTGCAACCACCCACCACTCCAGTGAGTGGCCTGAGCAGCTGCCTGTAGAGTCCTGTCAGGTGGGAAGTTTTAATCCTGCTTCTTTGGAGACTGTTCCACTTTGTATAAAATATCTTCAGACTTATTTCAACAACCCAAGTGATTTATTTGTTTAACAGTATGGACAAAGCACCTTTGACTCTCCAGCCCGCATGACCAGGTAATCATTTACAGCTGGATCATCTTGAAACTGATCTCATCACAAAATCAGAGTGAGACACAAACTGCTGCTGAGCACAGAAGATGCCCAAAGGACTGTTATTGTGTCCTTCCTTGTAATTCCTGCTTCTTGATACTGCAAAGTGATTGTTGAGGGCCACAGAAAATCAAACAGATTATTTTAAGTATGTGGAAGTACACACACACACACGTCCCTCCGTGAATAAACAGCTCACGATTCAGCTTTTAGCCCAAACAATCTGAATTGATCACAAAAATGTAGATCTGGCCTGAAACTGCTAATTGGAGCTCTGAAAATTCTCACTTGGACTCTTTTCTTCCTTTTTTTTTTTTTTCTGAACAGCCTTACAAATATGTGATTTGAATTCTGCCATCAGAAAAGCATTTCAGAGCAAGACTCTACTCCTCATTAAGTGAGTATCACCAACTTTCAGCCGTTTCACAGTCTCGCTTCCCAACCTGTAGTCATTTATGTTGGCAGAGAAACCTTTGCAAAATTTGATATGTAATAAAAGTTAAAATAAGGATATTTTTCAGTTTCCACTTGACTGTGTCAGGAAACTGGGACTGAAAGATTTATAGTTTTGGGTACAAAAACTAGTTAAGAATTAAGCAAGAAGGCACTCTTTCTCCCCAGGAAAAAACCTCTAGTGTTACAGTCAATAGGATTTTTTTCCATCTACTTCTATGAGAAGAGGATGATCAGATTTCAAGATGTAAATAGAAAGGGGAAAAACTCAGTGATCCGACTAACTTACTGCTTTTAATGAGAAGGGAGGCACCTCACACAGTTATAGCAATTTATCTGCCTTGATTAAGGAAGGTGCAGTACCCCCGTCAGGCATCAACACAACCACATCATTTGCACCCCTTCTCCAAATAACCTCTGCATGCAATAACAACTGAAAGGGCTGCTGAGAGTTTTGGTAGTGGAGATCCCCCAGCATAATTTATCCTTCTTAAACAGGAAGACTACCACAGGTAAACACCCTGTGTTCCTCTGGCTAATTTGGACCATTAAAAAAATAGCATCTGTGTAGACTTGGCCTAAACTGCTCTACAGAAATGTTGGAATACTTTTGAATTAAATTGATAGGTTCTCAATCTAGGACAGTCACTGAAGTGCACACCCGAATATCTCCAGGAAATTACTCCTAAATAAGGACTTTCCAAAACTAAATCAAATCTCTTTCATTCTCTCTAAGCAATTGAAACCTGTTTCATGTGAGACACCAGACAACTGGTCTTTTTACACAGCAAGTTATTCTAGCAGGATTTCTTTCCAATATTCTTAATACAGGGCATCTTTCTTTCTTATTTACAAGTGCTCAGAGTGTTACTGGTTACACTGTTAAAGTTTTGCCTTTCCAAGCAGACAGCAGGCTTTACTCTTTGACCCTTTTCTACCCTCCTGTCCTCAGCTCCAGTGCTATAGTATGACACTGGCTCCCCTTCTCAAAAGAAAGAGAGAGAGAGAGAGAGAGAGAGGAAAGTATTTTTCACTAAAATAATAGCTCCCCTTTTGGCAACAAACAAAGGAGAGAAAAAATACATCCAGAGAAACTGAACTCTTAAAAAATGCTTTTTTGCTGTTTGATGACACAGGCATAAAGCCAAAATTCACCCATTGTACTTCATGTTCGAAATTTCTTCTCACAGCTCTAAATTGCTGACAGCTCTTTAGCTACAGCCATGCTACCGGGCGCCATTACAATAGTTCGCCATACCGTTATGATGTGTCAATGTTTATGACCTGTATCCCAAAACTGGACGACACTCAAATCTGTTGACTGCCTCTAAATCACTTTTTTGGAAAGGACTTAAAGCACTGAGATTGCAACTAGAATTGCTATTGCTTAACTGGCCCCATCTAATCTTTTTTTCATTGAAAACACAAAAAGGTTACAGAATCGTAAAGCCCATGTGGAACAAAACACGGGAAAATACTTATTGTTCTCATATAGAGGAACACATATAATACCCGCAGCTGTATGAAGGCCCAGAGGGCTTTTTTATTGGTGCATGGATGAATTTTTTATTGCTACTGAATAAAGTGTTCTTGACATAAGTATTTGACCTCTGACACTAGCAAGATTCCCTCTTGGTGGCCATTAGAATATAAATCCTACTTCATGTCTTCTGACTTTCAATGATGCTTTATCTGCAGGGGTTTTTTTAGTGGGAATAAAATCAGAGAAACAAGAGTAAGAAAGTGACTTATTGCCCGGAGATGGGCCAAAGTGGGTTGAGGTGATTTCACTTACCTTAGCCTTGAAAAACTCGAAGGCGTGCTGCGTAGAACAACCTGTTTCACAAGCAAGCAAGAAAAAGAACAAAAGGCATCAGGCAGGAAAAGCAAAGTGAGGGATTGCTGACTGTTTAGGACTTGTGGGTCTTCATTTAGCATGGCTGAATAATGTCTGTTTCTATAGTTAGACAACTAAGAGAATAATGTGCTTAGCCTTAGGTGATTACCTTTCCTTCATCAGCCCAAGCTCCTGCCTACCTATTTGCATGGAACTGAACACGACTAGGGGTCCATTTTGAAGGAAGGACCAACCTGCTTTTATTTTTAGTGTAGATGCCCTCCAAGGATTTCAGTGGTCACATTAAACTCCAGTTGACTGATAAATATGAAAGTTAGGCTCTATTTTATCCTAGAGGAAACCTTCATTGATTTCATTTTTTCATCAACTTTTTTGCAAACTTGGTATCACAGTTCACCTCAGATTAGCCTCTGAGGACTTTTAATTAAGTTCAGTAACTGATGAGATCAAAAGGTATTTATACCATTTTTGTTGCACATTTTTCAAGAGAATTTCCTATAGGTATTTACTTAGAAGAAAATTAAGTTTTGTCTTCTGGAACTTTTTGGAGTCCTTCTTGTGTTTCTCCAACACACCTTTAGTTATCTGACACTTTCCATTTCTTAGACCTGATCACATCTAAGACATCCCTCATCCTCCCCTACCTTTTCAGGGATGTCCTGTGGTCCTGTGACCAATAAAGCAGAAAGCAAAGGAAAATACAGCATTATTGGCAACAATGCATTATCAGAACTTCAGTCCAAGCAGTTCTAACAAGTTCTGTGCCTTTGGTCCCATTTTTCAAATATAACAGTTGTTAAGTCACACCCCTCTGAGTTATTATGGTAATAAATCACTTTGTCCATCTGGGAAGTCCCCACTCCCTTCTGGGAAGCACTTCCAGTGGCTGTCAGGAGCCCGCACCCGGTTTATGAGATGGTCCTGCTGGACAGCAGAAAACACACAGAGCATCGAGCCCACATTGTGACTCTTTCTGCACAAAATTCACACCAGTGTCAGTGGCAAATTATACTAAAAGCCCAGAGGAGAAGCCAGAAAAGAGGCAGAACATGTATCTTTTTGCTGCCCTTCTTTGAATAACGGCTAGGTGTACCCACAGCATCTGCCAACAGGCAGTGTCTAGGAGTTCTTTGAGGAGGAAAGTCCCTCACCCTCAGCCACCATATTCCTGTGCAGTATTTGTAAAACAGCTCAAGGTAACATAGCTTTCAAATGACTGCACCACATGAGACTTCCAGTTTCTCAAATGAGTTGTTTGAGAAGAGAGTGAAAACCGGTTCCTTGTACCCCACTCCTTGACCAGGATTCTTCCTTTCACCTTGGCTGTGTCAGGACACAGACAGAAGGTGGAAGCGCTGACCCTCTGCATGCCTGCTCTGCAGATGGAGAACTAAAGCCAAAATGATCTTACGAGGATCTGCTTCTCTTCCTCCACAAGCCTCCTCTAGTAACTTGGACACATTGTTGAGTCCTATAGTGTATCTTAAGAGGTGGGAATGGGGAGAAAATTATAAAGCTATGCAACCTCAAAAGTACCAAAGGTACACTCTAGTCATCTACCGCTTTTCTATCGAGCAGAAAATAGATATCAAGATGCAACAAAGAAGCTGAAAGAGTGGGCACCAGCTGGAAGAAGTACAGAAACCACTACTATTCACATCGACTACAACTAGCAAATACCTCATTGCTCATCGATAGAGGCAGCACTGCAGGCAATACAAATCAATTCCTGTGGTGGCACAGTGTGAGACTCTCTTCAGAAGAATTTAGGTATAGGGAATCTAATGCTTTAGGCATGAAGGATAAAGCTAGCTTATTCTGCTGTAATTAAATAGGGAATGCAAAATCAAAATGTTGTCTTTATAAATACCATACTTGCACCAAGCCTACAAATACAGGACAAATGATTCTGAGGACAGGCAAATGCCATCTACTCAGCCACTTACAACACGGAAACAGCAGAGACACTCTGAGCAAGTCTGACCTGGTCCAAAAGAAACAGCCATTTTCAGGAGGTTTCTAACTTTAGCGGAGAGCATGGCAGGTTTCTAAAATAGCTACAGGGACGTATGTGAAGAACAATACACCATGTCATGGCTGGCTGGTGAGAACAAGACAGAGGAGGGCTTGCAATGGAGCAAATGACGAAGATGGATTGATTTGAGTGATGTTTAAATTTGGTTTATTACGGGGCTGTGGTTGACAATGTTGCAAGCTGCTCACCTCCCAGAGAGATAGGCATGTGGGCCATTCTTTGATTTCATAAATCATCCAGGAACATACCCAGAACATTGACCTTTTATGGGGAGGGAGCTCAGGGCATTCAGCATAATTTAACACCAGCATGTCGGATGGTGTCCAGCACAGTTTAACACTCCTTAACCTCTGCCTCATTAGACATCTGTCCTGTCATTTATCTTTCTGTTTATTTTCCAAGTGATATATTATTAGTAATAACTAAGGAATGGGCACTGATGTTACTCTCCATGGAGCTGTCATTAGTTAGCTGGAAGTCAGGCAAGCATCACTCTGAAACTGGTACACAAAACAGCTTTTACAGGATTTCAGATATTTTCTTTGCCAAGCAATTTCCTCCTGGCATGGGCAGCTAGCACCACTATTATATGATCTTTTATTTATTTTTACTCTTTCCAGACCAGATTTTAGGAGTTTTTAATACCAGCAAGTATTATTACTGTTGGTAATAAGACCTGAATTACTCTTTTTGCAGCAGAAACTTCATCCGGTCTGTGACAACCACGGCTAAATAAAAAGCCAGCAGGGAAATGGCAGGGTCTTCCATTCCAGCCACATATATATACATACTTGTACACAGAGACAAATACGTATACACACATACAAACACACACACTCACACATGCACTGACACTCTTCCCTCCCACCTAGGTCGTCGCCATAACGGCAGATAATAAGACTCCTTTCTAAATACAAATATTTTAGCATAATTGACTGAATATTGGAGGTTTCATTTATGCTGCCTTTCTTTATCAAGCAGCAATTACTTTTCCAATATTCGGTATATAGAGTTACACTCTGGAAGGGGAAAAAAAGAAAAGAAAGCATGGGGCCACAGTGAGGGGAAAATGAAATATTACACATTTTTTCTGTGTTGTGTAACATATGTGTTGTGATATTGGATGGGAAGCAAATTCCAACAAAGACTGTTCTATGGTGCATATGGTACTAAGCATGAATTTTGATTTTTAGCAGATTATAAAGAAGGTACAAGTCCAGAAGGACCCGTAAATTAAAAAAAGGCATTCCAGATTTGTTTATATTGTGGGTATTTGTGAGTCAGCTCTATAACAGATATAACACCTTGAGAAAATATTGATCATGTTTTGTTTAACTGAATAACAATATTTTGCTTTTAAATCCATCATCGCATGAAAGATATTGAAATTTTGAGCAATAACAAACAATTTTATATGAGCAATATTACCACTGAGACACAGATTGAAGTCGTTAAGGAACCCACTGGCTGACCTGAAATGTCCTCTATTTAAACACATACGCACACACACACACACAGAAACCTTCAGCAAAACAAATCCTAAACAATATCAAATGTCCTGAGAAACTGCTTGAGACAGGTATCCCTGAATTTTGGATTACAGTGATGAGAAAGCGTAAAGCAATGGGAGGCGAGCCTGCTGATGGCTCACGTTGGTTGAGGCGGGCAAGCACAGCCAAGAAGGAATTCAATGGGTGGGAGGGAGTTCACCGGGGTACCATAAGCTTTACTTTCCAGATGTACTTTATTTATAAAGCGCTTAATCCTTTTAAAACTACCTACGTCCCACACAGATCTGGTGTTGCTTTATTGCTTAATTAATACCATCATCTCAGTTTTTGTCTAACACCGTGGTTAGAGAAAAAATTACATCTCCACACATGCAAATGCTGCCAGATCTAACATGACACTGTGGAAGCTATTTTGATATCATAAACAAGACATCTGCTCTTTGACTGCTTTCGTTCATGCTCTGCAACTAGGCATTTAGATGTACTTTTTTGAAAGCTGGGATCACGTAACTGGAGTTTAATGCTTGAGGGCTACTGTGAGCTTCTGGTCTCAAAGTCTTTGGCTACTTCTTCAGCAGTGAAAAACCTGCATATACCAGTCAGTCACAGGATGCCTAGGCACCACAGGATGCACTTACAAAAAAGGCAATGTGATCTGAGAATTAATCCAGCAAGGTGTTTCTAGGAGTATGAAAGCCACCAATGCAAGGCTCTTGTGAAACCTCATGTATTGTTGGCCGTTTGGGTCACCCACGTTGACGGAAAGGGAACTCGGACCAGAACAGGTGCAGAAGTGGCTGCTGGGATGATCCAAGCAATGGGGAGTTTATTTTACAAGAGGAAATTAAAAGACAGTGGCTTATTTAGCCAAGTAGATCCAAGCCTGAGAGAGGATACAGTCACTCTTTGTAAATACAGCTGGAGGATAAACACCAGAAAAGGGAAGGAGCTTTTCAAGCTTAAAGACAATGAGTTGGCATAAGAACAAAGAGCTATAAGCCAGCCATTAAGAAATTCAGGCTGGAAATTAGGTGTAGGTTTCCAGCCCTCAGAAAGGTGAATTTCTGGACCTACCACCTTTTTGGAGTGGTGGGGTCAGAATTTGCCACTACTTTGCAGTGGACTATGAAAGATTTTACATGACAGAACACAACAGGCCAAGCACACGCTGTGTGTCTGTGACCTCCTCAGCTCTTCCCACACTGTCCTTGGCCATCAGGATTATGAATCAGTGCAGAGCATGTTTCTAGACCATGTTTCTACATTTTCTTCCTTTGGAAACCAGGGCATGAGAGGTACCAGGATGGAAATTCTTCATAAGTTGTCCGTACTTCAGCGGTGTTGCCGGACAGGAGTCAGGAAGCACTCCCAGCTGCCTGGGTATGGGGCTGAGGGTTCTTGCAAACCTCTTTCAGTCCTGCAAAATAATTCATCTGAGGTAAAAGTCTTACAACAAGAGGGCAACCTGTGCTCTTCCCGTGCCAGCCAGGCAAGGTGAATCTGCCACACACCCTGCTTTACCTCAGTCTACTGAGGCAGGGGACAGCTTCAGGCTGCCCTGCCTGCAGGCTGCCCAGGCCCCAGCCTCCCACCAGGCATGTCTCCAGGGTTTGGTCAGCCACTAAACCCTGCAAAAGGAGCCTCCTGAAGTCCTGAACTCGTTGCCTAATCCTACTTAAGAGCAGCGTTTAAATGTTTGTATGTTTCTCCTAATTAAGTGCCAAAAGTTTTGAGCTTTCTCCTCAGCGAGGGGAGACTCGACCCAGCCCAACCTTGACGTAAATCTGATGACTTTAGTGATTCAATCAAGCTACATGAGTCAAATTTGGCCCAATTTCTTTCCCCCATTAGTAATAAAATATAAAGCTTTATTTTGAAAGTACATAATTGATAACATTGTCAACAAAATTCATCATTTCCTTAGCATCACCCTATAATGAAAAGCAATGATGTTAATACAACATAGGCCATAAACAAAACATTGTTTAGCTCTGTGTTTCTAGTTAAATTCTGAGGCTTTTAATTTTTGTATATTGAAGTAGGAAAATAGAGTATACAGAATAGTCTAAATCTATAAATTCATCTAATGAGTTGAAAAAAGAAATTCTAGTTTTTATAGTCTTCTGTTATTATTTAAAGTCCGAGACAGGGTTGCTATAACATACACAAAATAGATTATGTTTAGCAAGAAATTTAAAGATCAGAATTCCTGTAAACACCAGTGTAACATTTGGGCACAATAAACTCAGCTTCCCTTTCTATGTTAATGACATTCTGGGTAAATGCCTGCAGATCATTTACTTTGGAAAAAATTTGTATGAAAAAATATGAGATTTTGTTCAGGTTCTCTCAAGTTAGAAAGTGTACTTGCTAACATTGGTACAGACCCCCACCACACACATGCACACGCCGCGTGACATTGAACCCAAAGAAAACCTCCGTCTGAACCTCCCTCCAGATTGCAGATTGGCAGAGCTTTGAAACCCGATTGGTACCTGTGCCGAGTTTCCCTCTGCACTGCAGGGGAAAGAAAGGGGGTCCCACCTTGCCTTGTAACAGCAGTATTTTTATCTCCCAGCTAGCTCAGGCAGGAATTCCAGGGGGGTGGGAGTTTTGCTCTCTCTTCAGGAGATCAAAGGCCTCAGCCACATCATGGTGTGTTTTCTTAGCAGGCTGGGACATTACCGGCCAACAGAACAGGCACCCAGCATTGGTCTGATGGACATGACACTCCTGGGATCACCTTCAAAACCTAACACAGATGCCCATACTGCCACCCTGCAAAACACTGTGTTGTAACCTGCAGTGGAAAACACACTGAGGACGGGTCCCAGAAACTACATTTCTTTTAGCCCTAGAAGTGGACACATAGCCTGAGGATGCAGAGATGGCTCTTCATGGAGTCAGGTACCTGCCCTGCCCAGCTTAGCAAGGTTTGCGAGCATTGTGCAGGCAGGGGACTGAGCTCTCCAGTCTGCCTCACTGAAGGGCTTCATGGGACCCCCCAGCCCAAGACCCCATCCCATGTGTCACTGTGAGACCCTTGGCACCAGAGTGTGACATCTCAAACCAGGATAACGCCCAAAGCCAGATCTGCTTAGCTGACAGGCTTCAACGGTTCCACCAATTTTGTTTGAATCACACTCCAAAGAATTCTTTGAGCAAACACATCAACAGTATGTGGAAATGACCATGAAACTGCATTCACTGACCAAAAATCCCAATATCTGAATACTTCCCAAGAAAAATTGCAAGATTTTTCTTTTTTACAAAAGTATTTTTTTTCCTGGTTCACACTATTAATAATCTATGTTATCTCAGTCTCAACACAAATGACTGACTATGGACATGCTCCTGTTCACATGCTGAGGTATCAGGTATAGACTCACTCTGAGATGGTTACACCATGGTGTCACCTGGATCTGCTCCAAACCACATGAGAAAAGGGCAGTGCGATAAGGGTGAATATCATCGGTTTCACAAAGGACCCTACTGTTAAAGTCAGTAGGAAAGATCTTCCAAAAGAGACAGATACAAATCAGATGTGTTCATTCCCTCTAAACTCACCTCCAAAATTTGTTCACCAGCTCGGGTTCATCAAAACTGATATTCTTTGCACAGTAGCTTTTGTCTTTCATCCTATCACACACATTCCTCTCTGTCAAAGACAACTTTTTAACCCTAAGAGACTGCTGCAGAAATGCTGCAGTTTTGTTGTTGTTGAGAAGCAATGAATACAGGGCTGTGAAATTTCCAGCATTCATAACAAATTCATTTAGTCTTTGAGTGTTTTTCTGTGATTTTTAGTCAGACCACCCTGAAATATTTTTAGATGCATCAGTTAAGTTGTTGAAGTTCCCCTGACTTAGTTTCTGTTGGAATTCAGCTTCATTCCAATAATGACGGGACAAAATTTGGAAGGTACATGTATTTCCAAGAAACACAGGCCCTATCAATTCCCAGTCAAATTTAGGTTCCCAGGTGCCCAAATTATTTTTTGAAACCGGACTTTAGAATCAAAGTTTATTTCTAATAGTTCTGTTTCCTAATGCCAGCCTATGAAGCAGCATCATCTCATGCTGATCAGTTGGTCTTTGTCTAAGTAGATTACCATCATTTCATCACACACAACCTTCAGAAATTCATAGTCTGTATGAGTTTCCACTGTTTTGTGGAATATTGTCTGTTTCTTCACTTAACTTATTCTATAAATCTCCTATCCATATTAAATAAAATACATGCACAATTCCTGAACAAGGAGGTTTTGTACAATAACATTTAGTATTGAGACATTAAGGGAACAAGCCTAGACACAGGCTGAGTATTGTATCATTCCTCGTCTCACTGCCACCCATATGCTATAGCTGGATAATTTCACTATGGCACCAGAAGGCCCTGCTTTTCGTTAACCAAAAAGAAATCTTCTGTCACCCCCATAAAGTCAGAAATACTGTTGCCTTTTCTCCTGCACAGGATATGGTACAGCTCTTTCTGAAATCTTCAGACTTGCTGACTGAGCAAAAAAGCAAGGAGCCAGATAACCCCCTTCCACCCCCCCACCGAAAAAAAAGGCTGTTGAGCATACCTAGCAGTCCAGAGCTTGCCAATTTTTTTTCCCTCTTAGCACAACATCTCTAACAAATGTACATATCGTATCTTAAAAATTCAGATGGAAAAAAAATTAAACCAAATGCCACATGTTCAAATGGCATTTCAGTCGTCTTCATTTAGGTTACAAGATGGTGGTTTACAATAAGTAGGGCTGTATGGTGAAGATATTAAAGCACTGCATTGCAGGTCAATGTCTGAGGGAGTTGATATTAATATAGCCAAAAAAAGAAACTGTGCTTTCAGTTGAGGTTTGGAATAAGTGGTGAAGCAGTGAAGTAGAGATACAAGAAGGCTGTTTTGGATGGCAGGAGCATAAGAGAAGGTGATTCTCAAACCAGTGATGTTTGGAAAGAACTGAGAAATCTAGACGTAGCCAGCCTAAAAGAGCAAGAGCGATGGCAGGGACATAAAGGTAGGAAGAACTTTCTGAGAAGGAATGGTAGAAATTCAGGGAGGACTTTCAAAACTGCACAGAAACATGTAATAACATTGTAAACATATTAAAGAGTTTAAAAGAAGAAAACAGGTCCATAATCCGGATGTCTCTGTCGATACCTGACTTGCAGTAACAAAGGTCACAGACTCACTGTTTCCAATAAGGGGCACAGTTCCACACTATAAAGTCCAATTTCTGGAATATTGGATGAAAGATTATTTTTGGAAACATAAACTGGGAAATCATTGAGGTCTCTTTTGTACGTTGATTTACCAGCTTTTCCAAAGAGCAATATAAGAAGCGTTTATGAGTTCCTATCAAATATGGCTTCATTTATTTGTCAGAAAGTTCACAGAAAGTACAGGAGGTGAGCTACTTTATTGCTTACGTCAAGAGTGGGGGCTGGGAGCAAATCTGTCCCCACATCCATCTGCAACAGCTGTATTGTCTGAAAAGAGAAAGTGAGAGGAGGGTTGGGGGGGTGGAAAAACACAAGAAAATGGGGAAGAAGGGAAGGGAAGGGAAGGGAAGGGAA